>CM031918.1:3722311-4067311 GCA_018703695.1 Prunus fruticosa
CCACACTTTGACTTCATTATCGTTGGCTTGCTTTTGCTCATCTGAAGAACAGCTTGGAGTTGGGCAACTTTTTCCTTAAGCTTTCTGTACCACATTTGACACCCCAGGCAATGCAATCTCTTGGAAAACAAGGAGGCCAACCTTTGATGATCCTTCTGGATGTTGAAAGAGGACTCCTTCTGCCATCGGAGAAAGGAAAAGAGTATTCACTTGGAGAAAAGGAAGAGTACTCTGGCGAAAGTTGTTTGTCTATAGAGTTATTTGGTGTGGAACAATAAAGTGGAGCAAGAGTATTAATAATTGGACAAGGGAGCAGGAACATGCATCAAATCACGTGGAAAGCTTTGAATATTTGGTGTGGAACAGCAAGTGGAAGCAAGTTGAAGAGGAAATGCCGAAATGTCATCTTTGACTGGTTTTGTCATTATTTTAATGGAGGAGTCCTATTGGTTCGGTGACATGTGTGATAGCCGCTGGTGTTTTTATGCTCAACAACAAGATGAATATTGCTGCGGTTTTGGTTTACATGGCGATTCCAGTAGATGCCAGCTATCTACTTTCATATTAATCTCTATTTTTATATTAAATAATATCTCATAACGTTTTCATATCAATTATTATCTTCTATAGGCATGCCTATTTTTTATTTTTTATTTCTAAGCATATCAATTATTATTTATTTATTTAATAGGCTTTTCCAAGCCAGTGATGTTTAGCATACTTTTAATATTATAATGAAGGGAGCTTTAGTTTTAAACCATAATATAGTTTATGAATTTAGTAGAAAGAAAATACAATTTAATCTAATTAGCAAAAAATCAAACACCAAAATGTAACAAAATAGCACTAATTTCAAAATTACAACATATGCCATTTTCAATATTGAATTTTAAACCAAACTGGACAAACGACATCAAACCCAAAAAAATGCAAATAAATCATAAGCCAAATCGAAATCAACCAACCATTGCGCTACCTTTCAACTTCACCTCCAAAAAAACCTCTTCAAACTGTTCCCACAAATCCCCAAATCTCAGCTGACCGTGGACGACCATCTCAATAGATTCCCAGTCTTCACTCTCACTTTCCGGCAAAAAGTGTAGGATCAACCTCTAGACCTAGTTGTAATTTTTTTTTCTGCAATGTAGATTAGGTTTTCGTTTCGTTTTGGTTTAGGTTTAGGTTTTTCTGGATTTTTCAAGAATTCCCGTTTCGGGTTTCTTTTTGGTTTTGGTTTTTCGCATTCTATATTTTTTTTTCTGTGGGTTTCGTTTCGTTTGGTTTGGTTTTGGTTTTGGTTTTGGTTTTCTGCATCTTTAGAATTGCGGTTTTGGGGTTTCGTTTTCGTTTCCTTTTGGTTTTCTGCATTTAAATTCCAGGGGTTCCGTTTCGTTTTTACTTTTGGTTTTCTGCATCGAGGAAAACACAAACTGGATTTTGGAAACACAAACCTGCATCGTAGAAACACAAACTGCATTGCAGAAACTCATATTATATGTCTATTATGTTTGATGTTTGATGTTTTCTTTTTTCTGCTCAACCATTTATACTTCTTCCTTGTAGTTTATCTTTACTTGACCTAATAGTGTTTCTCATCCCTTCTTTGTTAGGATCACAAATGGCGCAAGAATGAAGCTCAAAACTAACGAAAGCCAAGATTCAAAACAATGGCTCAAAAGATAAAAAAAAAAGCCATCCTATAATCGAAAATCAAAGCACCCGAATATGTCCAGTTAGGTGCAGCCTAATGCTTCAGGCGTGCCATTCTAGAGGTTAAACCAAAGCTCAATCAAAGGCAGAAGATGTTGCTCAAGAAAACCCCCTTCCTGGAATTTCATTGAGCTGTTTTACCACAAGAAAGTTGATATGAGTAACTTGAAAAGTTTCCGACCTTAACTTAATACCCGTTGCTTAACAGTTTTATCCGGGTAACAATTCAAAGTCCTTCAAGTTCGGCACAAAATCATTCATCACAGCAATGCAGTGAGTGAAATACCCTAGGACTGCCAAACAAAGAGAATCTGTCACACTTGCCTATGATAGATACACTGCGTCTCTAGAACAAGGCACTTTGGACAAAGGGAAAACCATTAAAAAGCCAGGTAGAGTCCACTTATCCGCTTCAATTCGTCCAGAATTCAATACCATTAATTTCTGCGATCCCTCTATCATAGGTAGCACGGCTAATCACAAATACGCCAACCCAATTATTAAATGACTCGGCTAAACTATTTGTCATCTCTCCATAACGCATTCCTTGGAAAAAAGCGTTGGCGTAGTGATCTCTAGACAATATAGATATAAATGTCTTCACTTTCGAAAACTCCCAACAACCACCAACTCGTCCATTGTACTAAACTTCTTCCTGCGTAACAGCATATGCGCATTTACTAAAGAGATTGACAACACGTCTTAGCAGTTTCCCATATAACCTGACTTTTGGGTACTTCAGATATCTAATTCTGTTTGAGGTGATAGTAGCAGTAAGAATGAGGCCATCAAGGAAAACACAACCTCTTATAGCATTTAACAAACCATGATTGGCCGAGAAAAGGTCACCATTCTCCCCATCGGAAGCAAAATAAGTAGCCAAATGTTGAAGTAACCAAGTCCAATTCTCCTTTGTCTTCAGAATCAACAACTCCAAAAGCTAGATGATAAAACCCTGCAAAACAAAAGCAAAAGCACAAGTATAAGCAACAACAAATTACACAAAACATATAAACATAAACCTCAATGTAGAGTACACAAAAATCCAATAAGTACAGTAACCATACCTTGATTCCCATTCTTTCCTAAGCACAAAGAAGCTGCCCCTTGTACTTGCTCTTCAAAAACGTAGCATCAATGAACAACAAAGGGTATGCAATATTGAAATTTGAGGAATGCCAACCGCCAAAAGGATACAAAAAACCGTCTAAAGCGATTAATTCCAGCTTCACATTCAAGCTCGCATAGAGAACCAATGTTAGTTTCTTTTACCGCGTCCACATACCACACTAACTCGTTGAAGGACTTCGACTCATCCCCATGAACGTCCAGCCTAGCTAACTCTTTGCCAAACCATGCTTGGTAGTATGAAATGTCAATACCATAATAATCTTTCAACCGGGTATAATCTCAATTGGCTTCAGCTTTGTGCTTTTGCACGAATTCCTTCCACAAAGAGAGGACACTATGAGACCTCACTCATCTTACTTTTATTCCCTTAATCGACCCCACACATGTATGCACATTATTTAACGTCCAAATCAAAAAACAGCCCGTAGATTCACAACGAGAAGCATAAACACGCCAACTACAACCCTCCAATTTTTCTTATTCCGAACAAACAGCAATCACTCGCTTCTTGTCATTGCCGGCATATACAAAATTAAATCCTACTTCAAGAGCATACTTGCACAATTTCAACCGAAACTCCTCTGCACTACGGATCAAACTTCTGCCTTACATGATGTATGTACATCTCCCACTCATTTGACAACAAATGCTTAGCACTTGCTCTCTTCGACCCTACCCAAAATTCATTTCTATCTTCGACAATACTAGAACATGAAGACTCTCCCCTTTTCACATGATATCAACTCCTTATTTGCACAAACATCACCACTATACTCACCGCTCCCCCAATAAATCCTTAACTAAAATATCCACAGTCTTCGAAGTTGATATCAACAAATATCCCATCATCATATCTAAATCACTATCCGTTTCTAATAAACAACTAGAAATAACCGGTAGCGAATACCGTAACATGAAACTACCCAACTGCAAAACCCTAAAACCTTAGACACAAAGTCTTCGAAACATCAACCATGGATGTTTTTTCTAAATCTAAAAACATGATGGTTTTTGGACTTATATGTGCACTTGGCAATGACGCAAACCTCCATTAGCCTTGAAATTGCAAACAAAACAACAAACAGTAATACAATTCAAATCAGGAAATAATGTAGATGAGCATTTGTAATATTCCCATATACTTGCAAATACTAGTCTAAAATCGAATTATAAAACCAAAAAACCCAATGAGAAAGAAGACGCAACAAACAGATGTAGTTCATGGCACCAGAAAATAAAATATTCAAATAGGAAACCAAACTGCATTGTATAAAAACAAACCGCATTGTCAGAAACACAAACTGGATGGAGAAAAACCTACAAACAAACAGAATCAATTCATGAAGAGAAAATAAAAAATTTCAAATAGAAACCAAAAGGAAACCAAGATCAAAGTACTAAAAGTCTGGGTCCTAAACATATAAGCCGATATAAACGAAAAAAGGTTCAAAAGTACTTATACCTCAACACCTAGGGACTGCCAATAATCAACCCAACCAAACAGCGCTAAAATCAAATTTGATCACAAAACAAAGAATATAGGGTTTAGGGGTGCAAATCGAACGACTATGTAGCAGAAAATCATGCCACAAAACTAGCTTTAAATACCGGAATTAAGGAGAACATATATCGCCAAAAACTAAACTTTATTCCGCATGCAAATCAAAAAGAAAACCAGAAAACACAGAAAATCGCAGAAAATTCGAAGCTCCCTTCGGAGAACTTAGAACTAGAACTCCAAACCTAAAGTTCGAACGAAAGAAAGAGAAGGTATTGTGCGTAGTTTAAACTTCGAAGGGTAAATGCTGTCATTTGATTTGTAGGTTGAAAGATGAGCCAGGCTTTTTAAAGAAAGAAGGGTACAATCGTATTTTCAGGTTTTAGTTTTAGTCGGCCCAACAAATCTCGGGCCTCCTTTTGGCCTAATCCAAAATACCAATTCTTTTATGGGTATTAAAACCCAAACCAAAATACCTAATGTCTCAAATCCAAATTACTAAAGTTAATTGTGTCTTGATTCCTAATTTTCCTTTATAATTAAGATATCAACTAGGACATAATGTGTGCAATTAATATTTTATATAAAGATAGATAAAAGCTAATACAAAGACTATCAACATTTGGTATAGTGATAGTTGTTTCTATTTGATTGGAGTTGGTTTTAAATTCAACTTAAATAGACAAGAGACTGATACCTCTTATGGTAAGTTTGATTTTATTGAATTAATACAGGTTAAATTTCCCAAAAGGGGAATGCTAGCTATATTTCTCATCCAATTTCCCAAAGGGGGAATGCTAGCTATTTATTGGATTAATGCTAACTTTATTGGATTAATACAACTTAAATAGACGAGAGACTGATACCTCTTATGCTAGCAAAAATGGTTTGATGATCGAAACTACTTATCTTCAAGGATTCCTTTTTAAGATCATATCTGTAAAAAAATCAACCCTATCAAAAATTATTTAAACATTTTATTATTAAAATAAATAGACGAACTTAATATTTTGAATAGACACAAGTTTGACATTAAAAATGAATGATTTGACTATCATACAAGTTGCGACATACCAAAAAAACCAAAAGGAAAAAAATAAGGCAGCTAATTTTTTTATTTATAATAAAAACATCATATACAACCTATCTGAAATAAGTTTGAAATAACTAAATAATGCTACAAGATCTTTTGAAGTTATGTTTTACTTACTTTTCCTATTACAGTTTACAATTATAAATTTTTATGGTTTGAATTTATCTTTGGCTAAATTTAAGCAGTGCAATAATTTGACACTTGGTAGAATTATTATTATTAAATATACATAGGTGGGTAGTTGGGTCAATAATAGAAAATTTGAAAATTTGAAAAGGATAGAATAGAATAGAATTATTAGGGAAGGGAGGTGGACAGCGTCTTTCAAAGAATGCGTGTCGTGTTGTAGTGGAGCCAGCTATCACAATAACACAAACAAAGAAAATTCAGCAGAGAAGGCCACTATGTGAGATGTGACTCTTTCCCTCTCCCCAACCCACAGCCTGGGGTTCTGTTTCTGTCCCTCCCTCCTAAAACTGGACTAACAAGGAGCGAGAGACATACTATACATTACACAAACCCACCCAACTCCCCCAAAAACAAAAGGGCAAACAACACTTTTCCTCAATAATCTCAAAATGCCAGCTGTGAAAACAGTACTTTTCCATGCTAGCATAACCTTCCACGTGTCAGACAGTGACTCCTCAATTTCCCTGCCAAATTGGCTTCTTTTTATGTGAGTATTTTGCCCTACCACTTTAACAGTAGACGTACCCTCACTACCATCCTCAATATTCGACACGCGTCCCATAGGTATAATCATGATTCCATAAATACAAAGGAAAAGTTCACTACTGGTTATGGCCTATGGACACGTGTCAATATTAAAGATGATGATGACCCTACACCTACAATTAAAATCCCTTACAAAAATACATCCTCTTTTTTATTGCACTTTGGTAGGGCCCATGAAATCTGCTTAGTCCCGGGTAGATACATGCCATCATAGTTGGATTTGGGACTGAGCAATGGATAATGGTGTTAATTAATTCCTCTGTTTTGTAAATGGGTTCTTTCTTGAGTGCATGTTCATACAAAAACAAAATGAAAAATTACTTTTGTAACCAAAAATAAAAAAAGAAAGAAAAGAACTTTTATTACTTTGCACTTACGCCAAAATACCTGAAACCAATGAAATGCTTCACAATGGAATTATGCATAAAGATTAAAGAGATATAGACCAATAAATCTGCACTACCAACCGTAGTTTGTCTTAACAAGTTTACCGGAATTATGTCATTTCTAAAGTGGCCGTAGGTAATAGCTGGCTGTCTCTGCGAGTTATTAGTTTCATCTTTGCTTTTCCTGCTTCTTTACCAAAATAAAATAAAATGAGGCAGCCTAATATTGGGTTGGTGATCAAACGAAATCTGGAATTTACCATAAAATTGAGAGAAAATCTCATGATTTATTGATGATTATAATAGGAATAACAACCCTAATATCTTAGTTAAAGTTTGTTTAAATACTACCTCAAACCCTAGTATTACTAGGAATACTAATTGGAATCAAAATTCCAACATTATTATAAAAACTAAAATTGCTAATTTAACCTAGCAAACAACATTATTCAGCCTAAGAAGATCATAGTTCATAGCTCAGCCGTGAGTTTGATTTGTCTTGTCATTCTCTTCGAAACGCCAGGTTATGGGCCCAAATTAAAGCTTGGAGCCAAAACATGTTACAGTTAGATTTTGATGTTACCCTTATCAAACTGCTTCTTGATCATCTCTACTATATATATGTTCCACATCATAAAATTTACAGACGCAAAAGTGATCTACTGATTGGTTCAACAATAGTATAAGCTACTAATTAATTATCTGCTTCAATTTGAGTACCATACACATAGCAGTAAATATAGGAAAGGTGCATATATATATATACCGCGATGGAACTAGCTAATTAAGATCAATGGATTGAATGCCCACATTCTAATAATTTGATTAAAGGGGAATACTGGCAACTTTCTCTCTAACCTTCTCTTTTGGACCTTCTCCCTTTTCCTCATGACATATGTGTCACTTTCTTTACACTTAATGTAATTAATGAATCAAGCAAGCTAACATTTGTTTTCCAAATTTATCCTTATTATATGTATTTATTTTAATATTTCCCTAAATTTATTATCCTAATTTTTTACAACTTTCTTATCACCTTGTTAAAAAATTAATGAAGAAAAAACGTTTATTCTTTTTAAGACTCCAAAGGGAATAAGGAGACATTCAAATAAGACTTACCGAATTAATGGTTTGAAAAAAAATTCAATAATCAGACTTACCGAATTAATGATTTGAAAATGTAATCAATGAAGTTCCTTTGAAAACAGACTTCCTTTTGTGGACATCTTTTGTCTGTATATATATATATATATATATATATATATATATATATATATAATAAAATAAAAACAATCTTTCTTTTGTGGAATATTTTTTTTTTAGGTCATTCATGTGTTAAAAAAATAAAACACGACGCTTTCCCTTTTAAAAAAAATATTTTCTTTTTAGAAAAACTGTCATTTAAAAAACAATTTACTCGTGGTAAAAGAGTTGTAAAAATATTTGAATAAATTGAGGGACAATATATTTAATAAGGGTAACTTGAAAAACGAAAAAGTTGTTTGTTTGATGTATTAATGTCATTGTTTTAAGTATATGAGAAGTGACACATGTAAGAAAAGGAAGCAAATACAATAGAGAAGGTTGAATAGAAGGTTGATAGCATTCTCCTTGATGAAATCACAGAAGCTAAATCATCATTATTGTTATTAGTACTCACCAAATTATTGAGATTATATTAATCCAATGGGGTTGTTGAGTGATTAAGATCATATGAATAAGAAGTTGAACAACCAGGGTTTTAAATCAAAGTAAAATAAGAGTGGAGAAGATCCACGATCCAGGGTTTCACTTTCAAGGACTGTTCTCTGGGCCACAACTTTTGAAAGCTTTTCTGTCCCCTCCCTCACATGGCGATGGGATTGGGCCGTATGATGAAAAGTAGAATTCTAATTAACAGTGCCACAAACAAGTCTTTCCACATGGGTCGTTGTGTTATACTCAAAGTACCAATAAAGCCTATGTAAGCAACGTATGCAGAGGAGAGGAAAAGTTTTTCTGGAGAGAGTAAGAATGTTTCAGTCTGATTTTCTTATCTTGCTTCAGAGCCAAAATACAGACTATAAGCATGACACAAGCTGCCAAAAACAGATCCTAAAAACTAGGATACAAGGACTCATCTCCTACCATTCATAATGATTGGAGGCTACGATTCTTACACCTAGGCTATAATCCGTTATCACAGTATAGCTAAGAAAAGACAAAAAACACAGCTGTAGGAATTATCCCAAAATAGAATAGAGCTAACGGCTACTTCCTGAAAAGGAGAGTTCTTCTTTTATTCATTTTCTCAAACACAATCTGCAGGATTGTCATCTGGAATTTTGTATTAAGCTCAATGAGGAGCTTAATTCTCACAGCTCTCCTAAGCTGCTGATCTGGCTTAACTCCAAGCTTCAACCTTAGTTGATTAAATCCCTTGAGGCAATGCCTTTGTAAAATATCCTGCGAGTTGTTCTTCACTCCTGGAGAATTTCACGTCAATCACTTCTTCTTGTAGAGCCTCCCTTATGAAATGGTACCTCATGTTTATGTGTCTAGTCCTTTGATGAAAAACTGGATTCTTGGCCATAGAAATTCCTGACATATTGTCACAGAAAGAGGTGTTGCGCCTAGCTGTATTCACCAAAGTCATCAAGAACAAACCTTAACCAAATGGCCTATGTTGTTGCCTCAGCTGCCAAGACATACTCAGCTTCCAGCCCGTTGATAGTGCCACTGGATTTTGTTTTCCACAGAGGCCCAAGAGAATGCTCCACTTCCAAAGCTAAATGCATAGCCAGGAGTGCTCTCCTATCATCCTCACGCCTTCCCACCCACATGCACAGAATCCAATGAGAATGGAGACTATCCCTTCACATACTCAATGCCATAGTTGAGAGTTCCTTGCACATATCTTAGGACCCTTCTTGCAACTCCCATATGCTTCTTTGTAGGATTAGTCATAAACCTTGACAGGAACCTGGCACCATACATCAAATCTGGTCTAGTTGCGTCAAGTATAGTAGACTTCCTACTATCTTTCTGGAGAGTCCTTCATCAGCTAAGTCACTTCCATCCACTTTCTTGAGTCTCTCAACCAAGGAGGCAATGGAATGGATACTGGTTTGCAGCCTTCAAGCCCAAACTTCACAAGCAAGGACTTGGCATACGTGCTTTAATGAATGAAAACCCATTGATCAGTTGGAGTATTCCCATGCCCAAGAAGTGATGAAGGAGTCCAAGATCAGACATTTCATATCTCTCACTCATCTCCCTTTAAACTCAAGGAAGCATCCTCTCACTCGTTTCCAGGATAAACAATGTCATCAACATAGATTGAGACAATGATCAACCCTCCTCCATTATCAGATCTAGTGTACAAAGTAGCTTCACTTGATGCTTCTTTTGAACTTGCACATAGATAAATATGCATCAATCTCACTGTACCAGGCTCTAGGAGCCTAAGTCCATACAAGGCTTTTCTCGAGCTCTAAACCTTGTGGCCTCATTTTTCCAGTTTAAAACCCTCAGGTTGTTCTGATATATACTTCCTCATCAAGCACACCATTTAAGAATGCTGACTCACATCTAACGAAACAACTTCCATCCCTTTTTGTGTTGCAAGGGCAATGAGAGTTCAAATTGTATCTAACCTTGCAACCGGTGCAAAAGTTTCATTGTAGTCAATTCCAGGTTTCTGTGCATAGCCTTTTGCTACAAGTCTGGCCTTATGTTCTTGAAACTGTTCCATCCAAATTAAGTTTAGTTTTAAACACCCACTTCACACCTATAAAACAGGTTTATCTCCTGCTGGTCTTTCAACCAATTCCCAAGTATTGTTTTTCTCTATCATTTCCAGCTTTTGCATTCATAGCTCTCTTGCCAAGCTAAATCACCAGCTACTTCTTGATAACTCTCTTGTTCTATGATACACATGTGACATCTTGCATATATATCTTCCAGAGTTTCTCAACTTTACTGGAGTAGAGCTAGTTGTAGAAGTTTGATTGTTATTACCACTGTTAATATCAACAAACCTGTGTTTGAGTGAGAGCTTCCACCATTATCAAACTGGATTGTATTTAGCTCGATCTTCACCAATTTCAGCTTCTATTCCATTCCCTTCAAGATTGAAAGGTATAGGAATGGACTCATTCGATTTCTTTCCCAATTCCATGTCTTGTTTTCACTTAAAATTACACTCCTTGAGAGTACAATCTTCTTGGATTGGAAGATCATACACTCATAACCCTTTTCATACTTCCATATCCCATAAACACTCCTTTTCTAGCCTTGTCATCAAATTCCTGCCTCAAAGGTGCTGGGACATGCGTGTAACAGATACAACCAAACACTTTCAGATGTTTGGGAGATTCACTGCTTCCATAAACCATTTTGGGAACACTCAAAGCAACTCGGATCACACATTATTCTTAAAGCGCCGTAATAATAAACTTACGACTCTAATCATCTATGTAGATGATATGGTTGTTACTGCGATGACAACAAAGAGATGAAGAATCTATAAAAACTCCTTGCAAGTGAGTTTGAGATGAAGGAATTGGGTGAGTTAGAGGATTTTTCTTTGCATAGAAGTTGCTAGATCAATACATGGCATATTTTTGTCTCAACGAAAATACATGTTAGATCTGCGAATCGAAACCAGTAATAATAGATTGCAGCTAGCCGTTACTCTTAATGAACGGAACCATAAATTGGGATGTATCCGATCAAGTACCCATGAACAAAGAGAGGTATCAAATATTAGTTGAGATTACTAAAAGATCTTGGAGCAAACCAATCAAAAGCCATAAACCTATACGTGACAATAAAGTTGCTATCGAGATAGCCCATAGTTCGATACAATACGACCGTACTAAACATGTTGAAGCTGACCGGCACTTCATCAAAGAAAAACTTGGGGGTGGTGTGATTAAGTTTCCATTCGTAAACTCATAAAATCAACTTTCTGATATTATGACAAAAGCCGTATCCAGGAGAGTTTTCTATGACTCGCTTGACAAGTTGGGCATGCGTGATATCTTTGGACTCAACTTGAGGGGGGAGTGTTGGCTAGTCTTGTGAAAGTCTTGTGAATGCATTAAATGTTGCTGACTTTATGAGGCTGCAAACCTCCAGGAGTTGAGAACCCAATGTGGCATTAACGGCACCAACTGCACCAGCTGCCACATGCTACCTATTGTAATTAATACAGATTTTGGTTAGCAAGCCTTCTCTACTGTATAAATTTTGATGCAAAGTAAGATATAATTGAAACCATAAACCTTGCTTCTCATACTTTTTGGATACTCTATTTAACAGTTGGGATATGAATTGTTTGCAGGAATGTTTGCCTGATGAGATTTTCTAGATGATTTTAAGCATTCATGCTGATTTCTTTGGGAGTGGTCAGGATAAAAGAATTTGAAAGTTCACTCCTAATGGTGATTTTTCTGTAAAATCAGCTTATAATACCTTTTTCTTGAAGAGAATTTTCTGCCGTGGCAGTGGGAGTTTCTTTGTAAACTTAAACTTCCTCCTAAGATTAAAACCTTTCTTTGGTTGTTGTGCCATAAGAAGTTGCTGACCAATAATCAAAGACAGACAAGGGGCCTTGCTTCCAGTGCTCCTTTCCCCAGGTGCATTTACCCTATAGAATCTATTGAGCATTTAGTTAGAGGTTGTTGTTGCCCTATGGATATTTGGAGTGGTTTTGGGTTTAGTGATGATTTGGTTAACTGCCATTTGGGTGATTTTGATGCTTGGCTTTTGCACAATGTGAAGTCTAAAAGAGTTGTTTGTGATAATTTGCCTTGGTTCTTAGTTTTTGCTGTTTGTCTTTAGTTCATTTGGAAGTGGCGTTGTAAAGTTGTTTTTGAGGCTGGATTTGTTTTGCCTTCTGGGCCTCATAAGTTGATTTTGCAGTATGCTATGGACTGGTTTACAACTTGTAAGCCTATGCTTAGCTCCCCCAAGAAGTGTGTAGTGCATGTGCATTGGCATGCCCCTCTTCCTGGTTTTTTTAAGCTCAATACTGATGGGAGTTTGAAATCTGATTCTGGTGCTATTGGAGCAGGTGGCTTGATTAGAAATTCTGCAGGGAATTGGATTAAGGGATTTTCTGTCAATCTGGGTGTTGGTTCTACTGATATGTCTCTTCTTGCTGGTTCCGTTGCTTCCACTCATCCTCTTTTTAGCTTGATAAATTGTTGCAAGTTGAAGATGCAGCAGGATTGGTTTTGTTCTCCCACACATCTGCTTCGTGAATAGAACTGTGCTGCTGATGTTTTGGCTCACATGAGTCATGATCTGGTTCTTGGCCTTCATAGGTTGCGCCTCCTTCTGTTTGTGATAGCCTTGTTGCTGATGTTTGCAGCCTGGCTTAGGCCTAGAGTAGTGGTTGTTCAGTTCTTTTTGTTCTGGCCATTTTGGCCCCTATCTCACCAAAAAAAAAAAAAAAGAGAGGATATAATATGTGAAACAAAAAGCAGATGCACATCAAATAGAATGGAATATTAACTATCTGTTTGCGTATATAAACCTAAATGTAGTAGCTCAAGGGTCGAGTCAATTTTATGATCACAACCCAAGTGCATTAACAGGGAACGTACATTTATTGGTTTTTCTTCACTCAATCTGTTTCTTCTTTCTCCACAGCATATGTATGAAAGTAATTAGAAAAAAAAAAAAAAAGGAAGTAAAATAAGAAATAAGAAACAAAATTGAAAGTAAACCAACGTTAGTATCATATGAGGTTCAATTCTCACAAGGGAACTTGAATTCTCCTCATGCATAAGTTCAATTCTGCTCATGCATACGGGTCAAGGGAACTTCAATTCTCACAAGGGACCTGAGAAGAAAGGGAAGAAGGGAGAGTTAGCTGGGAAATGATTTCTTTAGAAAAGAACTAAGAAACAGAGATGCACAAATCCGAATAATCTTTCCTCTTTGTTTTTACTTTTCTGTGTAAAAGAATATTCAATTTCCAATTGGTACAGAGTAGAACTTAATGTCACTGGCTGACATCTTCAATTCGAAGGTGACAAAGCACTACTTTCTCCACACAGACAGCCATCTCATGTTAAAAAAATTACTACACTACTTGGGCGCTTACAGTAATTGGGTCAAGTTCTACTTTGATACCAGCAATTTTTGGGAACAAAGTAGTCCCTTAAACTGTCCATTCTGTTTGGGAAATGAGCACATGAGGAACACACGCAACAGTTGAGACTTTCTAGATGCAAAAATCACCTCAAATGTGCCCTTGACATGCTCATTTCATCGAATCGCGGTTGACAAAATTAAGGCCAAATTTGACGACTAAGATTGCGTTCAATTGGATTGAATTTGATTGTAATGGATTGAAGAGGATTACACAAATTCAATGATATGTTTAGTAGTACTACACATGATTAAGGGGCTGGATAAACTAAAATATGTTATTACAAAGTCTGGCAGCATAATTCAATCCAACTTAATCCCAAATTTTTAATAGGATTCATAATCCTACTGCATTTTTGCCTAGGATTATATGGTTAGTAGATGACTGAAGAAGCAAAATTAATAAAACCGTGACTACATCATAGTAGAGCTTCACTCCAAACTGGACGAAAATCATTACAAAGGCTACACCATATTCTGAATCCAAAATGTGGTCGAAAAACCAATGAATATCTAAATATGACAATAACCCAGGCAACACCCTCTAAACAAAAACACGTCTTATTTTATTCAAAGCATCTATCACCTCCACCATTGATGATGAAAAAAACCCATTTGAATCCCACTATCCATTTTTATAATTTATATACAGTCCCCAACCAACCAGTTTGATATTGGCATGCTGCCCATACATCCTATCCTTTATTCAATTTCATTTTGGCCCAATCTGTAGACAACCACAGGCAGGCACAAATATAATTGTCAAAATCCTCAACATATGCTCATCCACTCCATAATTACTTTTATTTTGAATTCTGTTACATGTATGCTTTCTCCAAAAACTGGATCACCATCAAGCAAGCAATTCTGCGCAAAACATCCGAGTATAAATTACACAAACATAAGTTAGTGACGAAAGAGATAAAAATTGCCAAAAAATGCACACACCTAACACGACTGTAAAAAAAAATTGCATGACCGGTCATTGTATTTTAAATTTTTCCTAAATTAACATGTGAAAGACAAATCCTTAGATTATTTCTTTTTTAGTGACCCCCAACTGGACAATAAACTATCAAACCCGTATCCCGATTACATTCAGCACCAGAAGAAAGCAAGAAACTCTTTCATACAAGGCTTTTAAACACTATGGCCAACAGGTAATTTCTGGCACTATTTAAACAATGAGAGCAGCAGACCACCAACTTTTCATGTAAAGAAGGGCCATGTTATGAGTAAAACCAGAAGCAGGAACTAAGTGAGACTTGAAATCATGATAAAGTGCACAACAAAAGAAATTGGATAATACAACTTTTTAGTTTTCAGCCTCATGTTCCACAAAAGCTACAATCAACTTGAAAAATGAAATTACAAAAAGTAAATTCATAATTTCTATATCATTCAAGGGAAATAAACAGTGCTGGGAACTTTATCCAACAAAGAAAAATTCAAGGTACATGAACCACACCTTTCAAACCACTGGAGTATTCCACTTGCAATTGAAACACCAGCATGAGAGCTGCGCATATGTTCTTGATGTAAAAAAATCCTGCACATATAGGCAAGATTGAAGCAGACACGTCATTTTTCATTGATTCATATAGGCAAAATCATACAACACTGCCATTAATCAATATGATCATCAACTACTAAAGAAAAACATTCAGTTTGTCTAAGTTCACAGTCCCATTTACCACTGCAAGACACATTACAGAACATTATGGTATCAAGGTGTGGTTATCATGCATAATGGCCACTACTTTACTGATAGGTCATCCCTGTTGTATACAAAACTTTGTATTTATTATTTGACAACTTAACCTTCTGATTAGAGGTCTGCCATAAATGAACTATTACATTTATGGAAAGCAGTTGTAGTAAAGAATCAGAATCAAACCAGAGCAAAAACTTACATTGGAATGTTGAAACGGCATTATTCACCTTATGTGTAGATCAGCAAGAAAGTCTGACAGCCTGAAAATGCCAAAAATTTAGTAAGAAAAGAAAATTACATGATCAAAAATAATAATCTGAAGGCACAAAGAAAACCTAATATTTGTAGCTATCACCGTCTGACCATCTTCATTTCCAAGATGGCGCAGTGCTACTTCCTCCAGACGGCCATCCCTGTATGCATGCTGCAATCAGACAACAGCCATGTTCAATGCATAATTATTGTAAGTAAACAGGACCTGCTCCAGCATAGAAAACAAAAATACACGCAAATGAGACACGGATAAGAAATGTAAGAGCACAACAGTGAACACCACATTTGAACAGACAACAGACCAGCTCAGGAAGTATAAAGTAGATGCAAAACATACTTTGAGATGGAAACGTGCACATGACAGTAGAAGGAATATAATCTGAAAAGTACAGAAAATTCAGGAGGTTACCATACAAGAGAAAAAAGTGTCATCAGCGACAGCCCAGGGCAACAACAAAGTGACTTCAAAAAGTACCTCAACTTAGAGAAACCTCAAATAAAAGCCGTGTCGCATATAAAACAAGAAGAGATTGCCATATACATCCAACAACCCAAACTTTATGGGCCAGACACAAAAATACGACAAAATGGTGATTGGTCAGAAAGATTGTACAACTGAAAAATTAAAGCACAAATGCAAATCATAGCCATATAACAGTTTCTTTCCTTTTCCTTTTTATCAGTTAGACTGGATGCCTTTGAAAGTTATAAAATGGTTAGCATAAATATCACATCACACCAATGAAAACTATTAGAGATTCAGAGAACATAACCCCATCACTGGAGAATAAATCTATATTTGATTCATAAATAGGAGTTGTCAAAATACAAACTACAATCAAAACACAGCAACTCCAAAACCCAGAAGGAAATTTGAGAAGATACAACTGGCTAAATCTAGTAGCTCACGGGCCATAAATCTATCTCATCTTCACTCGAGTCACTTGTATCAAAACCCATGTGCATTAACAACTCCCTCTCCAATGGGTTTAAATCTTCATTTTCTAAATCTTCAAGTATATAATCATCCCATTCTTCTAAGTGCTCGAACATATGAAATATGACATCCATAGGCACAATATCATATCGCCGTGGAGGAGGCCTTCTTGGAGGTGGCCTGTGAAATTTCCATACATATGAGCCTGGCTTGACCGTATGCTGGAACACAAAACATTCTACCCATTAAAGGTGTCACAAAGCTAATCTCTTTCCAGATGAAAGTAAAATGAAAACAAAAAACGGCACATGATTCTAAGGCCAACATTCAGGAGAAGCTAGTTTGATGCCTCTCCTCTAATATGACCAAATACAACTATAAAAGCAATAGAAGGTTTTAATTTCCATGACAGACTATGTCAATAACACAGGAGGTGAGAGAGAGAGAGAGAGAGCATTACTTCTTTTTCCCCAAGTATCAATTATTAAAAGCACAGATTATTTTCAAAATCGCAAACAAGCATCAAATTGATATTCACTTAGTATATTGATGTAGACCTTAGCAATGACAAACTACATCAGTCAGTTTTTACAATTCATCAGTGTCAGTTACGTCAAGGATGGAAAACCTTTGCCAATAGGTATATCATAAAAAGCATGACCATAGTAAACCTCAAGAAGACCATACAAACGTCAAATGACCAATATTGAGTTGAGGTATTTGCAATGAAAAGGGAAAGATCAAGTTACATATTGAACCAGAGGAAAGAGGAAAGATCCAAGAATAAGACCCCAAAAGTATAAGAGAAGCCTAAAAAATAAACAAACAGAGATCATGATGCTCCTATTGCCCCAAAAGTATTTATACCAAATACTAGTACTATGTAGAAAGCAATGTGTTGTCCTATATAACCCCGTGTTATTAAACCAAGGCTTGGTTGATTTTGGTTATAAGGAATCTAGAGGGAGCCATCTGACTATAATTTTTTATCATGCAGACACAATTGCAAGCCCTTGGAAGCCTGAAAGATATCTCAACAGGTTATTCAACAACTGGTAATGCATTGATTCTACATGTTATTAGAGTCCTAGACCGACCGGAAACAACAGGCAAAAGGACAGAACATGTGCAAAGATTAAAGGGAAAAACACGTACAAGAAATTAAAGTTCTTAAAGGCCGAATACAACCACATCAGTAAATGCAGTTATATAAACTCTGGACTACATAATAATAAATACATTTTTTCCTGCTCCAACTATGTTGCATGGGGACGGGCATAAATCAGACAAAATATTTAAACACAGATATTGCAAAGGCCTGAAAGACCAAAGCATCAAGTGTATATAAACAGCAGTATAACATATATCACATAAAAACTCAATACGCAACCCCTTATCCCCACCTACCACTCACTCATAGAAGTGCAGGTACTTCAACTGCAAGTAAGAAGCCACATGATTGGACTTGGTGACACGGAAATAATGTTTGCATCAAATGAACTAAGAGTAGTATTAGTTAAAGAAATGTGCTTCATCAATAAAATACAAATCACAATATATTGATCTCAATATCCTCAGGTAAATAACAAAAGGCCACCTAATTAGGCCACAAAGAAGGCATCCACCCGCAATCAATCACAACAAAAAATAATAATAAATAAAGCAAGTTTCAAAATAAATAAACAAATAAAATCAAAGGGGCCACACCGAAATCCATCACAAAGTACATCAAATGGCTCCACAAACACAAGGAATAAAAAGATAAGGGGAACAGAGTTTATGATTTTAGGTTTGGGGCTTAAGAGGCAAGTAGACTAGCCATCACATACTTGTCCAAGTCATCAGTAGATTCTTTACATGGTAAATTGCACTCAACATCACAGAAAAACCAATGTGAATGACAATTGCAGCAGCATAATTCACTGTAGCATTTCTATTACCTTATAAAAGCAACTAGTTCCAAATGGGCAGTTCCCATTTCCAAAATCGAAGTGCTTGCAATCAATTGACCTGCAAGATAAAAGAAATATAAGCACAAACAAAACAGAATATAATGAGAGAGAGAGAGATTCCAATGTTTCCCACTCTCCAGGCCTTTCCAACTTCAAATCAAAAGAGCAATACAAAGCTGTTATTTCTGTCCTCCAAATTCAGTATTTTATATATAAACAAAAGTTAAACTATAATAGTTCCATTCTGAAAAAATAAATTGTAAAAAATATCCAAGGTACAACACAGTGCACTGCTAATTGAACCGCAGCTTTTAAAAGAACAAAAGGACAATTAAGCACAAAATTACCTGAGCCTTGACTTGTAGCTGTCAATAATTTCCTGTTTCTCTTCTTTTGTGTTATACCAAAGGACACTTGGAATGACAAAGTATGACAGCTTCCGACATATTGGGCACGCTCTCAATGCACTATTGACATCCATACCAGAAGTTGGGGAACTACTACGCCAATTTCGAATACAAGATACGCAAAAGGATGATCACATTCTGAGAGTATCCCAAACTTCCGCTCAGCAACTGTGGGCTTTGACAAAACACGTTCCAGGCAAACACTGCATTCTATTTCTTGACTGTGTTTCAAAGCCTCAAGTTGCTTCTGCTTTTCCTCACATGTCTTCATATGCTCCTCCCTTTCCATAGGTCTGTAAGGATGCAAGCAATGTTTTCCACAGCTGGGGCATATATCTCCATGAATATGAGGACATTTTTCTCCATGAGGACAATTACCTGCTGCAGCAAATGAACAAATAGCATGATCTTCTGGCCTAGTACTCCTAGTCGCCCCAGCACCATCATCATCATTGTCACCATTATCATCATAATCATCATCATCCAGGGAACCATTCCAGGCAGGCTTAGAGGGAGGTAAGAAAGGACTACTTGAAGCAGAGAGTTCTGAAAGAATTCCTGGGGCAAGAGCAACTCCACTTGATGAGGTTCTTGAAGGATGAGCCAGAGATAAAGAATCAACAGCCAGAGATTGCCGAGAAATTGTTGATGAAGACGAACCAGAAGACTGAGCCCGAGAAGCTTTAACATGTTCATATCTGCATCGACTACCAAATGCACAAGCGCCTTTCTGATAAAAGGTACATATCTGTCATGATGAACCAGAAAGCAAAAAGTTTAGAAGGTAATAATAACTGTTGATTGTTATTACTTAACACAAATGCAACTAAAAGTAGAATAAATAGTTTACATTATTTGGTGTTGCCTTCCAATCATGTGAAAACTCACAATGCTCCCCTTTCAAACAGGCTCCATGGGCAAAAAATTTGCAGAGAACCCTGAAGAAATTTGAAATGACAAAAGAACTAGTTCAATTACCGTCAACAAAGACCAACCAAATGAGCCATGGAAAGCCTCTTGAAAACAATAAAGAAGTTTGCTAAAGCACTATTAAAGGATTTGATCAAATATTCGTAATTTCACAGATATAATTTCACAAATGCATTCCTTTCCAATACCACCCCAACTCTCCAGATAAGTTCTAAAAAACCAAATGAAGAGCCACTTAAACTACATAAAAATAAAAAATAAAAAACAATATGAACTAAAGGAGTTTTGCAATCACTTTTCTTTACATATCTTTAAATAATTCAGATTTCAAAATCATATCACGACTCAAAATTACTCATTTATCCAATATTTTGCACAAATGGGATTATACAACCATTTCATTGATGTTAAACAGAATGGAAAGGTGTTATAAATTCACAAAAGCAGCAAATATAAAGACAGAAAATTTATTTTCACGTGGGAATTTCCACAATATTGATTCCCAAAGGACCTCTAACTAACATTACCCAACAAATTAATCAAAGGACAACAACTCCCATACCAGTACTGTTCAACATTTCAAATTTAATTTCTTTTTCCTATTTTCATCCTCGTCATTTCCTCCATTTTCTCAGCAACCAATTAATTTTAAAAAAATTTAAAACAAAATAAAAATTAGCAATTCCAAGAATCTTTTAGGAACATAAAAATACCAAATTCAGCAAATTACATATGTAAAATCACATATCCAAAAATTAGAAGATTCAACAATATTCATTTTACGATCAATGGTCATCTTCAAAACAAAACTCACCTTTTGGACATGGCGATCAAGAAACCGAGGGATAAGCCAGAGCCTTTCCACAGGAACAAAAATTGGAAACCCTGAAAAGCTTGAAAATGATAAACAAACAGAGGGAGCAATGAATCAACTAGTCTTAATTATTCATTCCGAGTCTCTGACAAAGAGAGAGAGGAAAAAGTCTCTCTGCGAGTCTCAAAATTGTGAGTATCTAGGGTTTTTTTGGCGGTCGGTGTACGATATGAAACGGCCATTGGTTTTTGGATATAATTACGGGCATACCCCTGTGGACAGAAGAGGATTGAGAATCGCGGACGAAACGGTAGGTTGTAAGAAATTATGGTATTGGTGGGTCGGGTGCGACCAAAATAAGAAATAACGGAGGGCCGAAACGCAAATATTAATAAATAATTATAAATTTTCTAAAAGAAAATAGACAGAATTTGTATGAAAAACAAGAAAGTTTCTTATTTAATTAATCATATCATATCTATATTTTGACATCCATGCGACTCGTATTCTCCATGGGTTCACGCTATAATCAAAGCAAAGGCGTATAATTTCAATTTTTCATTTTAAATTAGACTATTGTTTGTATAAAAGAATAATATTTTTTAAAATTTATGTGGATTATTAATTTTAGTCTAAAAAGAAATTTACAATACAAACAATATTGAGATAAAAGAGAACCAAATCTCAGACCTCGGATATAAAAGTAAAGACTATTAACCATTTGAACTAATAGAGCAAAGTAATGTTTAGAAGTTCCGAACAAATAAATAAATACAACATTTTAAATAGATGTGGAACCTATCAGTATATTTTAAAGATATTATACAATGTAGTACAATAATATGGTTTCCTAAGTATTTTTTCTTGCGAACAATATACAAACTTATATTGTATTAACTTTCTGGAGCATACACTTCATGTATAAAACTTTTCAGCTAGCGGAAAAGTGCCTTGATTTTCAGACTATACCTTTACCTTAAACCCCTTATGACATCTTAGCTTGCGCCGAGTTTAAACTATCGATTGTAAGTTGTACTAAAAAATAAAAATAAACAACTTTTCGGCCTTATTTAGTGGCTCAACCTAAATTGAATTGAAATGTAGCCGAAGTTAGTTTTTGTGAGTCTTACTCATCATAATAGGACTTATAATATGTTGAATTCTTATCCATTTTAATAAGTTCAATTCCAGTATTTATAAGTTCAACAAACAAATTGCACCAAACCATGACATTCCTCAAACTCAATTGAAATAGAGTACATAGCGAGCCACCAAACGAAGTCTGCTTATATAGGAGAATCTAGACATCTTCAAATATTATGAAGAAAAAAAACCTTCCAATACCAAGAATTAGTTCGTGAATAATAAACATTGATAAACATTTTAAAGAAATAGAGGGAGATAGTATGTTACACTGTCACTAACGCTGTTGTAGCCCATCCATCCTAAAGGGTCCCTCTTGCGGTTTGCATGATTGGTCAATGGCCAAATACCCTTATTTTTTCCCACCACATGGGATAAGGAAAATCTTAAATTAAAGATAAGAAAGACAAGGAAAGAACCACACCCCTCTATCCAATCCCATCCCATGGCTACCATGTTCTCCCCCTCCACCTTCTTCTCCACCACCACCACCAACACCCCCAATACCACCATCACTTCTCCAAAACCACCTCAAACTCCACCACCATCCAAATCCCACCTCACCATCCCACCCTCCAAACCACTCCTAACTACCTTAACCGCCACATTAACAGCCACCGCTGCCACTGCTGCCATCCTAACCGCCACTCCACCCTCCTTAGCAGACTCTACGGCAGCTACAACTTACCAAGTCTACTACGGCACTGCCGCCAGTGCCGCCAACTATGGTGGCTACGGTGGCAACTCTAACAAGAAAAACTCCGCCGAGTATGTCTATGACGTGCCAGATGGTTGGAAAGAGCGTTTGGTATCGAAAGTCGAAAAAGGGTACATATATTCATATATACGCTACTATATACATTTGTTGAGACGCTTAATTATATATAAATATTATGTTGTGAGAAGAAAAATGTCACTCGGCTACTATTTGTTGATGAACAGGTACAAATGGAACTGATAGCGAATTTTATAACCCGAAGAAGAAGTCAGAGAAAGAGTACTTGACGTTCCTTTCTGGGTTTAGGCAACTAGCACCAAAGGACTTGGTACTGAACAATTTGGCTCTGTCAGATGTGAACTTGCAGGACTTGCTAGCTAGCGCGGACAATGTGACGTCGGAGGAGAAGAAGGACGAGAAGGGACAAGTTTACTACGTGTATGAAATCGACGGCGTTGCTGCTCATAGTTTGATTTCAGTGACTTGTGCTCAGAACAAGCTCTATGCTCATTTTGTGAATGCGCCTACGCCTGAGTGGAACCGTGACCATGACATGTTGAAGCATGTTCATGAGTCTTTTAAAACTATTGGCTCCTTCTAGTTTGCGTTGATGCCTTCTTTTTCTTCTAACAATGTGGTTCTGCTGTGCACATTTGAAATACAATATAGATTTCAATTATGAAATAAAAAGCACCTGTCCATGGGCCTTCTCATCTGCTTATACAATTTTGTAAGTGCTGGAGTTGGGGGAAAAGAGCCAAAGGAATTTGAAGAAAATCTTTTCAGATTTTATGTGGATGGGTGGTTGTTAGAATTTGGAAATGAGATTTGTAAATGTAAGTGCTATGAGTTATGTGGGGCGTACATATATAGCTTAGCTTCTGCATATATGAGAAACTCCCTGTTAATCATTTTCCTCTACTTCAACCATTTTCGAACACCTCATGGCATTTTACATGTGTTTCGAGGCTTCTATCATTTATGTATGATTTGATTTCTCATACAACGCCCCTTATTTTGAATGACTTTCGTTTTCTAAAGTGTCCAAATTGAATTAGCAAAATGATGAACAATTGGCTGAATGCCAATGTAGTTTTGATGGACTTCAAGTTAACCAAAACAGAGGATTATTTCAAATTTCAATAGAATCTGATCACATCCATCAAAGCAAAGTTAAATGTAAAAAGAAATTACAAATCAGATTGATACGTACTCTAAATTTACAAGTGATGATACATTAATTATTTGAAGCAATTGAATTGTGGCTAACTAATACAAAGTGAAGCCATCATCATAGGAAACATGGCATCCCCTTTGACAAGGTGTGGCATTTTCATCATACTCTTGACAACAGCTCCATCTCTTCTTCCAATTCCCACTTCCAGTGTTTGGTCTCTTGCTCTTCTCATTCCATCTGTACACAATCACTCCAGACCTATCACTCCACTCTCCATCAATCCCTTGGTGTGGTGGGGCCATTGCAAATAATCCTTCTCTCCTACACAATCCAAAACCAATTATCATTTTAATGCGTTTATTCAAATACGAGTTTACTTTTAATCTCATTTATTTCTAACAAGTCGTGACATATTATTTCGCGAGCAAGTTTATTGTTATTATCGATATCATTCAATCATAAGGAAAGATACTTTTAGTAGGCCTCACATGGTCCCAATGAGCATGTGGGGGTAGAAATCAAAAGGCGAAGCATGTGAATTTGTGATACATATATTACCAGTGGTGTGGCCGTGAAAGGAGCAAGAGGTAGGGGAATTGTCTGTGTCTGTGTAGAGGGTGTTGCACCTCAAGCACCGCTTCTTCGTTTGGGTTTGGGATGTGCTTGCTTTGCCGTCGCTAATATTTGAACACAGCTTGATCTTTGAGCCATTTGATGTCCTGCATAAGAAGCTTTGAGGAATACCCAGAGCCAGAGCCATGAAATGAAATTGGGGTACCGGAACGGGGGTGGCATGTTTCCTATGATGATGGCTTCGCTTCTGTGGTTGAACAATCTGGGTCACCCCATTTTTATTGGCAGTGCTAAAAAGCCCTTTTTTTTTTGTGTGGGTTTGCCATCCACCCGTGAATCTAATCACTACACCCAGCTTCAAAAAATAAAATCCAAACAGCCCAGTTTTGTTCACAAATATGTGTTAAAAACTCAAAATTAACGTGTTAACCCAAAGGACTGCACGAATAAATTTTTTAAGAAAGGTCTTAATTATGTAAAAATAAAAGTCTATAACTTTTGTTTCAAACAAAAGAAATTTTAAGAAAGGACTTAATAGAGATGTGGTCTGATTGGGTTTTCTTTAATGGGCTTAAGCATATATGTAAACTTGTCTTGCACTCCAAGACTTAAAAGTCTTGTGCATCAAGTCGCATAGATAAAATCTTGTATATATATTGAGTGGCTGATCAATGGAAGATGATCTCATTTTTCTTTCATCATTTCCTTCTCATGGTTCTTTCACATGGAGCATAGCCAAATCGTTCAATAGCTTTTGGAGAGGGAAAACCCCAAAGCCGCCCCCAACCCCTTTCCTAACTGGCAATGGCTTATTACGTTGTATACCATTCCACTCATTCTATTCAAGCTCTCCACCCCAAAGCTCTCCTTGCCCATGAGAGGAAAAAGCCAAAAAAATCCTTGATCAACTAATTTACCCACCAAACTCACCCTCATCTAATTTCGCTTTTTGAAACATAGTTGATTTGTTGATATAAACTTTTTCCAATGCTCACCTCTTGAAAATACAATGCGTGCCAATTCATTTTATTTGCACATATATTCACTTGTTTGAATCACATCTTAGAATCCACCTATGACATTTGAATTTTTTTAACATAGTGGTCATAGTGGTTATTTTTTATTACCGAAGGTAATTAGATAGTACAATGGCGAGCATGTGCCTAATTTAAAGATGAAGATCAACGAGACTTGTAGCTCGAGTGGTAGAGAATTTCTCCCACACCCTTTCCTACACCCGAAAAGAAAAACGAAAAAGTTCAATATACTTCTTGGGTTTAGGGCACAAGCATATACAGTATCAAAACTATTCAATTTTTTTAGCCTAGCCCAATACATCTCCCAAGTTGGGCTAACCCACATTACATAGTCGTCACGGCGCCGTCTACTTTGACAGACAGTTTCCATCTTTTTCATATGAAATATGAACCGTCAGATCCGAAAGTTAACGGCTGTGATTTCAGCCATTCAACACTTGTTCTCTTTGGAAAGGTCAGCGGTCACCCAATAAAAAGGTAGCTTTGCTGCTCCCAAAAACTCGTCTCCTCCACAAAGTCTCTCTCGCTCTATCGAGTCTTTGTCTTTGAGCATTTCTGCGTAGAGCTCAAAGCGGAGAACCCCGCAGCCATCAATCGCTTCTCATTTTCTCCAAAGGTATACGAAATTCAGTGAAAATATCTGCTAGTTATTTTTAGATCTGAAACTTCTCTATATCTTCGGCGATTTTTGTTTTTCTTTCAGATCTGTGTTCTTTTTCATTTTCAAAGGTAAATTATAGTATCGTTAGTTTCAAGATCTGATTGTTTTGTTTCTGTTTTTCTGCATTTGCAACCTGTTATTGTGAAATCTGATCTACTGGATTTGTATGCTTTTAATGTTTCATTTCTGTTCATCTTTCTCAGATCTGAGTTTTTAAGTATCATTTCTGTGGTAGACTTGTTTTCATTTTCATTCTAGTTGCTTATTTGTTGATTACAGATCTGGATCCGTTAAGATCTGGTCTGTTTTGGTCATTTTCAAACTTTTTGTTTTTATATTTTGTACTAAATTTCAAATTTACTTGGATTTCGGCACGAATATCGTGAGTGATAATATAGTGTTGCAATTATAAAATAATAATTTTATTCCGGGTTTTTACTCTTAGTCCAATGATCTCAGATTAATTCTCGATTTTTTATTGGGAATTTTTGGTGTTTTGTGCTTTAAGCAACTAGTTTTTGTAATTGCGCCATTGCGCTTAAACTATTTTGTGTGTATGTGAATTCGATTTCCAATCAGTAAGTTGTTACCACGGTAACAAGGAAATGATTTGTTTTGATGCTAAATGCTAACACTCAAAAGTAGTTAATTTGTTTAGTTGGATCCTTTGTCTACTGAAGTCATTTTTTCGATGATATGGGTTTTTTTCGTGTATACTGCCGAATTGGATTGACATGCTTTGTACCCTACATTACATATGTGATCTAGGTTAATGGATTGGATATTTTAAATTGGTAATTTTGTTATTGTTCAAAACCAAAAGTGGATTCCCATTCAGTTTATGTTATTTTGTATTGGATTTGTATTGCTTGTGTATATTTCTAAAAGTAATGCAACAATTTGTGAATACCAGCTAAGATAGTTATTTTGTTTTTCATATTTATTATCATATACATTTTCGTTAGAACTTTAATTTCGTTGTATGGAGAAAAAGAGATCATCATATCAGTTTCAAGTTGGCAAAATAATCGAGTTGATATTTCAGTATTTCTTTACTTGATGGTTAGAGCATGTTTAGCTCCTCCACTTCATGAAGCTATGTGCTATATCTGAAGTGCTGATGATTGTTTTTTGTCTTTAATGACATCATAATGTTGTCTGCATCTGTAACAGAAAAAAGTACGAAGATCATTAGACAGATTATAGAATATATGTATTAACTATCGTAACACCTACCCTTTGAGATCATCCAGTAATCAAGGCTCGTCCTCCTTTGGTATCTGTCTCTATGAAAGAATGATTGATTTTATAGCTGTTAGTTTGGTTTGATTTGATGCTTTTATACAATATTTTATGGCAGTTAATTTTTGAACGAATAGTGTTTGTCTTTTATTGAAATTATATTTTACTTCGTTCTGGAAGGTTTATTATTTTCCTTTCTCTGGGTTTAACATTGTTTTGTGCACATTCTTGTAGGTTTAGTCACAATGGTTGATCAGGTTCAACACCCTTCTGTTGTACAGAAGGTAGCTGGCCAGCTCCTTCAGCAATCTATTCAGGGATACGATTGTGGGTTCCAAAGGCCGGGGATGTACCAAAGGCGTGCATATGGGAACTACTCTAATGCTGCATTGCAGTATCCCTTTATGCCAGCATGCAGAGCTACCACTGATCTATCTTTGGTTCCATCAACTGCATCCCCTATCTTTGTCCAAGCCCCTGCAGAGAAAGGCCACTTTCTTATTGATTTTCTTATGGGTGGAGTCTCTGCTGCTGTATCTAAAACTGCTGCTGCTCCAATTGAGCGTGTCAAACTTTTGATTCAGAACCAGGATGAAATGATCAAAAGTGGTCGGTTGTCTGAACCCTACAAGGGCATTGGTGACTGCTTTGGCAGGACAATCAAGGAAGAGGGGTTTGGTTCATTGTGGAGAGGGAACACTGCCAATGTCATCCGTTACTTCCCTACACAGGTTCGCTCACAATGTTATCTGTTTTAAAGTTATTTTCTGGAATTTTTTTTATTCATATCAACATTTGCTAAAATTTGTTCTTGGAATTTATTACAGGCCTTGAACTTTGCCTTCAAGGATTACTTTAAGAGGCTATTCAACTTCAAGAAAGACAGGGATGGTTACTGGAAATGGTTCGCTGGTAACTTGGCTTCAGGAGGTGCTGCTGGTGCTTCTTCTCTTCTCTTTGTGTACTCGTTGGATTATGCTCGTACCCGTTTGGCTAATGATGCCAAAGCTGCAAAGAAGGGAGGAGAAAGACAATTCAATGGTCTTGTTGATGTCTACAGGAAGACATTAAAATCTGATGGCCTTGCTGGTCTTTACCGTGGATTCAACATATCTTGTGTTGGTATTATTGTGTACCGTGGTCTCTACTTTGGATTGTATGATTCATTGAAGCCTGTGGTCCTGACTGGAGGTTTGCAGGTTAGTGGACTACTCTGATTCATAACCTCTTGGTTCATGGTTATATGATCTTATGATAGGGTTGCATTTACCAACGTGGCTTGTTGCATGAATTATGATATTTTTCGTTGCTTTTTGCATAATTAACATATATTTTGTCTGCATACTTATGGCACAATTTTTCTTATATTAGTCATTATTTTACTTTCTCAAAATTAAAAGTCTTTTGGCTTATTGTTGTATGATTTGTCAATTGTTCTGCTTGTTATTTTTGGCTTCCCCTTGTTTTACTTAGTGTCAGTTGTGAAGCATTAGAAATAGTCCTATAAAGCATTTATTGTTTTGTTGGTTCTTAAAGGATCATATGTCACAATGGTGCAATTTGTTGACCTTAGCCGTTATCTATTTTCAATTAATTGAGTCAAGGATAAGTTGTGTTTCCCTATTATTGTTTGGATTGGCTTTATTGACCTTATGAACTGCAATATGAATGTAAAACCTTTTGCTTTCAACTTTTTGACGTTTTGCTTTTTTGTTTGTTTTAAAAACTACAGGATAGTTTCTTCGCCAGCTTTGCCCTTGGTTGGCTCATCACCAATGGTGCTGGTCTTGCTTCCTACCCAATTGACACTGTTCGCAGAAGAATGATGATGACCTCCGGTGAAGCTGTCAAGTACAATAGCTCCCTGGATGCCTTCAAGCAGATCTTGAAGAATGAGGGTACCAAGTCTCTTTAAGGGTGCTGGTGCCAACATCCTCCGTGCCATTGCTGGTGCTGGTGTCCTTTCTGGTTATGATAAGCTACAGCTGGTCGTGTTCGGGAAGAAGTATGGATCTGGTGGTGGCTAAGAATGTAGTTCCTCCCAAGCAAGATAGCATTATTAGATGGTGATGAAAATCTTTTTGAGTTTGAAGAACTTGTTTCGGCAAAATTTTCCTTAAAATAATTCAGTTATAGGGGAGTTAATCCCAAACCGATTTTTACAATGGGATTGAGTTTTGTTCCCATAAAACCAGATTATTGAGTGGTGGAAAATGCCACTTATCTTGGAGTTTCATTCATATGATTCGCAGGTTATTTATGTGTGTTTTTGTTTTGGCTTCTTTCTACTTTATGAAGTCAAATACATCTTTATTCCTTCAATGATGTCAAATTGTTGTACTCCCAGAACAATTTGGTTGGTCTAGCAAATAATTGATTCTGAAATTAGTATAATCTAATTATACAACAAATGCTGGTTTATGCAAATACGTAGTGAACAGAAAGTTCTAAGCTTCTTCGCTTTTCCACTAACTGTTTTTAGTCTGTTTTAGTTTCTTTGAATCCTAGAACAAGATTTTGATGAATCCATCCGTGCTTGCTTTGGAAAGATATTCTGCAAAACGATTCTCACTTTGTTTTCTTATTTTAACTAATTTATTTTGAATAGCTCCGTGCAAACGGAGCTTAAGATGCATGTTATTGCATTCAACACCTGAACATTGCATCAAAATAATGGGAAGATGCATGTCTGAAATAATTCTCTTACGCTAGGACGTCGTTATTTGGATTGGAGAAGAACTTATTAAAACTTATTTGCAACTGGATATCACCTTAGGATGTGTGGTATCATGGGCTTTCTATTTTACCCCCATTGCCACTTATCCGCAAGCAAATGTATTTCTCAACCATTTTCTCAGTTTCAGTTTTAGTTACAGTTTTTGCAATGCATACATACCTGCAAAATTCGATACACCACCCAAGAACCAAAAGCCAAAATGATGTCATGTTTATCAGACGATCTTCTCTATGCCATCCATCCAAAAACCAACGAACAAAGAGATGATGCCATGCTTATCAGATGATCTTCTTTGATTTCTCATTTCAATGCATCAGTATGGATAACGAATGCTACAGACTTACAAAACTTTTTATGATACATTCAATCTGGTACTTTGAGGTGTCGATATCTTACTATTTTTTTGGGATTAAAATGTGTAGGTTTGTTTGATGACTACTCTGTTATTCTGCAAAGAGCTTATAACTCAAATGGTTAAGAGCATTTACTTGTGCATCCGATCTCTTAAGTTCATTTCCATTTCTCAATATCGCTTGTATTGAAAAAAATGCGATTAATCCATCTTCTACAACTTAGACCAAATTTGGAAGTTAGACCTCCATTTTTTCCCTCAACATACCTAGAATCTAGTTGGTTATCCAATCTAACCCAATCCTTAGCTGCAAATGATGGTCTAAAACAAACCAATCTGTTATAAATAAATAAAATAAAATAAAAACCCAACTAACTTTAACAAATGGAGTTGAGTCATCGACATCGACCCTTTGGAATAACTGTTGTGTTTCATAAAACACTGTCTTGCATTAGATGCCTCAAATCCCTTTTCTGTATAATTTTGACCAGCTTTTGGAAGCCCCGTGAATTCCTTGCTTGTGGTGCAAGTGCTAGTATGGTCCCTCCCCATCATCCCATTGCACTTCTAACATTGAATGAGCTTTATGAACCAGATTAACCAACATATTTATTTTACGAAATTAATATAATATTGATGAACAGCGGTTTCTCTTCTTTTTATCTGTCTCTGGGTTCCTTTTTTATTATGTTATAAATATTGTTCCAGTATGTCCCTGCGGTCCCAAGAACTGCTGGATTTTATGAATGTTTCTATTGGTTGAATGACAGAAAGAGAGAAAGTTGAATGTCACATTCTTCTTGTGGCATGTGGGTTCCAAATTTTAAAATTTAACCGCACAAATTTGATTGAAAATGGGTTGGTGGGTTAGTATTGAATGCTTAAGTTCATCACCCACAAACCTAATAAATGCATGAGCCGGTTCAAGAACGGGTCCTTTTGCAAGGGATTTGTAGCTTAAAAGTAGTAAAGATAGTTACCTTCGTATATCTTCGAATTCCTCTCTCTCAATATCACTTATATATAAAATAATAATTTTTTTAATTAAAAAAAAGTGAGTTCTTCTTAAAGACTCAAAAGTGATTTTGCGATATAAGCTTTCAAAAATTTCAAAATAATCATTTATTATGACCCCAAATAAACAATGACAAACGAACACTAACTGATTTTTTTTTCTTTTGTCAATCTGCCTTTGCAATATAAGTTGCTCCTGTTGTCAAGCTGTGAATCAAAAACACGCATAAACCTGATTCTCATTTGAATTTGCGGTCTAGTTCCACAGTCCGACAATATTAGTCTTCCAAGAGTACATTAGGCCGCTCAACTTATATTTACTTTTGCTGTTCAAATTGTTGATGAACCAACCAACTTGTTGTACGATCAGAGCAGTTGGAAAGTTAAAACAAATTAGTAGAATCTCAAACACTTCTCTGGATATCACTTTCTCGTTATGCCTAAATATATGCATGTATAAGACAATCCATTCTTTTATATTTGGAGTGAGAATCAAATACCCAAAGATTCTTTCATTGGTTCAAGTATTGACTTAATCCAAGTTAAAATATTTTTCTGCAATTTTTTTTTTAATGTTATAAATCTTCAGAAACAGAAAAAAGAAATGCTAAAACAACAGCTCTCCAGCGGCTCAAAGGGTGAAGATCATTTTCTATTGCATCTTCCTTGCATTGCGTACAAACAAAGCTTTCAATGGACCCGTATTGGGAAGAATCAACCTGGTCTATACTTTTTCTTTTCAACGAAACCAACCAATGAATGGGTGCCCTTCAACGAGTTCAATTACATAATTTTGTAATGACTCAAAGCCTCATTCAAAAGTTCAAAGCTGGCATTTAAATTTGTGGACCTTACTTAAATATACCCCTTTTAGATTATATATCCACAGCTATTACCAATGAAAGACTAAACTATTTCAAAGTCTAGTTGTCGAGAGACTTTTGAAATATTTTAATGGCCAATAGGATTTAGTCCGAATAAAAATAACTTTGACTTGCAGATCAATTTGTGTGAGAAAACTCCCCCTCTTTCAGTATCACTTATATATAAAATAAATAAATAAATAAAATTACGTATCAACGAACTCTTAAATTAACTTCTCCGATAACTCTCTAAACAAGCTCGTAAATTAAAATTTAGAGATGAGTTGAAACTATGCTCCATTTCCCCCTCCAAAGAGACAGCAACACATTCAAAACATTTATCCTTCCTAACTTTGACCGTGCACCATAGTTTATTTATGGGAGTCTTAAAGAAAAAGGACATGGCAAATTAAAGTTGGTACTTCAAACCAGAGGGTGGTTGGGACCAAGGTTTGTTTACAATTGTGGGTACTTTTGTTATTAATTAAGCTTATCCTGTTTTCCACTTTAAAGCTGTTTGGGGAATAGCGACCAGACAACTTTTGCTTTTAGGTGAACAAATTGTAGGGATCAGAAACCTCGAAGATTTTACAGCACAGTTTTTAGCTGATCTGAGCTGAGCTGTACGGCAAAGATTGAATAGAGACAGACAAGTTTGCCTCTGGTGAGTGCGGCTTGCCCTGCCTGCCCCAACAGAAACAGATGTCACCGGCTGTAAAAACGGCTTTTTACCTCCCTGTCTTGGTCAATCACTCAACGCCAACCTCTGGTTTTTTTTTCTTTTTTTTCTTTTTGGTATTTTCTAAGATAAAAACACTTTCTTCTTTCTTTGTTTTCTTTTCCCCACTATCCAAACTAGTATAAACTTGGAAACTATCAATTTGTGCACAAGTAACGGCTCTTTTGAGTGACTGATGAGGAGGTAAATATTATTTATTTTATTTTCCACTTTTCACTTTGAGCTTTGTAACGTGTTAATAATGAACATCACAATTTTAAAGAGAATAGACGTCAAGTCTTTACACGACATTTTCTCCATACATACTCATAAAAAGATCAAAGAAAGTGAACTTAATTTACTTATCTCGAACTCATGTAACAATGACCTAATTTTTCAAGCGTATTATTATCGTGTAAATTATGTTAAATCTCCACACAAAGAGACATTTGTATGTAAGTCAGATCGAGCAAAATTTAAGAGGAAAAAATGTGTTGGCCCCGTCAATTTGCTTAAATATATAAACTCATATCAGTTTCTAATTAGCTCTTAGCATACTCGTATTTCTCTTATAAATGCCGAAAGAATTCTCAAATTCGAATATCTAGTTTCTCAATTGATTAAATAGAAATACTCAACTCGGTTAAGTGGTTTTTAGTGAGAGTGTGATCATAATTACCACATAAAATAAAACTATGGGCAGACATCATGGCCATGGCCGTCTAAAACAGTGACAATATAAATATTAGTAGTATTATTTGTGAAATGAAATTTCAAAATCTATAATCTATAGCTGCTCTGCAAAGTACATATAGGCTTCTGCTGCATAAAACAGAAAAGATAGATGGATTATAGAATAGATTGCACATTAATAAAACCCGAACGCAACAACCGCAACCAAACCAACACACACTCTTTCTCTCTCTCTATACGGATAATACACAACCACTTTAGAGAGAGAGTCTCTATCACACACAGTGACACAGGGACTCGCTCACTGAGAGAGAAGAAAGAGACAGTAGTCTTCTGTGTGTGTCTCTTGTGTATGCAAAGCAAAGTGTAAACTAAAAGCCCCATTTCTACTCTCTCTCTCTCTCTCTCTCTCTCTCTCTCTCCACCAACCTCATCAATGTATGTTCTCTCTCTCTCTCTCCGAGTTCAAGCATTTCGTTTTTTTGTTGTTAATTGTGTAATTCAACGAATTAAAGATGAGTTCATTATCTTTTTTTTGCTTCTGCTTCTTTATGAGTGCAATTTCTCTGGCTTCTCTAAGATACTGATTCAGTCTCATTTTTGTTTGCTGCGATTATCTCAGATTTTTGTTTCGCTGCAAAATGAGAAGGGAGTTTTCTGCTGAATGAGGTACCGTTTCTTAACCAAAGCCTTATCGTGCGTTTTGTTACCGAGAAAAACAAAACAAAAAGAAGGAAAATTTTATTTCTTCAAAGTATGGAAGCTTTGATTTCTTTGATTTTCGTGCATTTTATTGGTAGCCAAACAAGAATACAAAATTAGGAGATGAAACAAGGCTTTAAATTCTGCTTCAGTCTTTCTGAGCATGTGCTTGTTTTGCCCTAAATTTGGAAAATTTCGAGAATACATGTTTTTAACATTGTCACACATTTATTTTCCAATGCTGGAAAAAAAAGATTTTATTTTTTATTTTTTATATTAATTTGTAGTTAGACAACTCAGTCTATGAGCATAATACTACACTATACACATACAACATACATACAAAAATATAAATAAATTGTGAAAGTTTCTCTTGTTCTTTAAATTAGGATTTTTTTTTTTGGTGAGCAAGTCCTGAAGGATTTCATTTCCGTTTTGTAGCTTGTTATGTGAATCTCAGTTTAATTAGTGGTGCCAAAATGAACGGGAATGGACAAATGGATGTGCATTACATAGACACTGACTTTCCTTACACGCCTACTGAAAGCTTCATGGACTTCTTTGGAGGTGTTACCCATGTACCGATGGACTATGGCCACACCATGCCGATGCATGATCAGGCATGTTTGATTTATCGATTTAGATCCGTACTTCTGTTATGAAAGTTATTCTGTGATGTCATGTTGTTTGCTGCCTCATTAGGTTGTTCATGCTTTTGGCAGTGGTTGGATAGTGTAAGGTTGTTTCAGATCCATCTTGCTTGTGAACTTGGGAAGTTTGTTTCCTTTGATGCATTTGTTTAGCCTTTCTATTTTACATGCATTAAATTGTTTGCTTTTCGATAAAAGGGAAGTCTAAAATGATCATTAATGGAATTCATGGAATTTTTGTTTGTCTCACAAGTTAATGAGGTTGTCATGATCATTATCACTGTGAAGCAAGGCCAAGTCTGCTCACGTTTTTATCTTTAGTTTCTAGTGCAAGATGTTGTTTCCTACGGCAATTAATTTTGAAACAACTGGGAAGATAATATATTCTGACGCATATTACTATTGTTCTATGTATATTTGGATTGTCAACTTTTGAGTTTTCGCACAAATTTTCTGAACTATACAGAACACTATCAGTTGTATTCAAGTTGTCACCGTATCGTTTTATCATTTTTCTGAGGGAAATACGGTATAATTTTGATGAACTGAAATTTTAGCTATGCTGAAGTGTTATTTTTATATTCTGTCTGTCCAGGAAACTGCATACTGGTCAATGAATATGCATTCATACAAATTTGGACCCTCTGGTCAGGGGAGTAATTCTTATTACGGTAATTATTATGAGGTAAATGATCATTTGCCCAGAATGGATGTCAGCAGGAGGACTTGGGAACACCCTTCAGTGATGAATTCAGAAGAGCCTGCAAACATTGATTCACATTCAGAAGAAGAAGATGCAGTCGCAGAAGCTGTACCTGAAGAATGTTAGTCAGAACTTACTTCTGCCTATTTGTATCCCACTTATTGTATGGACTCAAATATTATGCTACCGGCCAATTGGAGTTGTCAAAGACCATTTTTCCTTGATATTCCACATGGCAGTTTTCCCTAGCTGTTAAAACCGAAAGTGCATTTTGTTGCAGTTTATTTCTACATGGATCTTCAATGCCCTTATTTCATTTTACTTTTCATTGAAGCTTTACTTCATTCTTGTTTTCTGAAGTAATTTTTGACCAGTCATTGGAACACTATATTTCTAACCATAAAGAAATCTATTTTCCTTTTTAGGCATTCAGAATCAGCAAAATACAAATACATCTCAGGTATGGATCTTGCTTTGTGGTTTGTGCAGTTTCATGTTTTCCTTCTCCTATATTACATATGGTCAGTTTTTATGCATATTTACTGTGCACTAAGTCCAGTACTAATTTGTTTTGGAATAAATGCACCTAGGTATTTCAAATCTGAATTCCTGCACTATTTTTATGTTAAATTCAGCCTTTTGTTCTCTGCATTTATGCAGGTCGTCTGGCAAGAGGATATTGATCCTGATAACATGACCTATGAGGTTTGTTATGTATACACACTATCCTCCATTGTTGCTATGGCATGCTTTTTTCAGATGAAGTATATCTTGTTGGAAGTAGAACTTCTTTACCTTTGTTTTTTGGTCTATATCAGGAATATTAAGCATTAACACAAACCTGGGCAGTTGCACATTCATGCCCACCCTAAACTTTGTTCCCCTGCTTCTTTCAAGTTATTAGTGCATAAAACTGGCTTTTCATGATTCTATAGATTCTGAAATCAAGGGGAACACTGTTTTTATTGTACGCAAACCACAAATATTGTGCATTAACAAGATTTTAACTGTAGGTACTTTAGAGGCTTCAGAAACTAGTATAATATGATAAACGTAAACAGGTGAATGAGTTGTTATCTTTTATGTCTCAATACCAAGGCTGGTGATATTTTGATATACATACCGTAGAAAATTATTGCAATATTCGATAAACTTCTGTATACCTTGGCAAGGGTATGAGACATATTGAAGTCACCTACTTGGGGCAAGGTTTGTCATTGTCCTTTTGTGACATTCGGGTTTGAGGGTTTATTTTTGGAAACATAGACTGAATTTCAATTACCAAAAGTTTTAGTAAAACGCTGGTTCATGAATGAAAGTTCGAAATCGATGGGGGTACTAAAGACAAGCAGGTTCCTTATAAACATCAAGCGTATCTTGTATATTACCACCTCTTTTATTTATTTATTTTTAACCATAGGTCTGACATGCCTAGTCAGACTATAGATTTTACAAGCTTTACATGAATGTTATCGATATGTTTTATTTTATGTTGGTTGCAGGAATTACTTGACTTGGGTGAGGCAGTTGGCACTCAAAGCCGAGGTCTTTCTGACGAACTTATTAGTTTGCTTCCAACGTCAAAATACAAGTGTGGAAGCTTCTTCTCAAGAAAGAAATCTGGAGAGAGGTAACATTCTAACTCTTGGAGAATTGAGTAATGCAGACTTTTCTCTGCCTGCAAAAGTAAACCTAAATGCAGACCTTACCTTTTCATTGCCTTTCTTGTCCTCATTTCAGAAGTAAACGCAATTGCATCTATCTTTTTTATTTTTCCTCTCTAGACACTCTGGAATTACAACAAATTTGGTAGGGTTCTATTGGTGAATCATTTTGTTATACTAACGCAGATATTTTGTCATAAAAATTTACCTTAAAAATGACAAATTTTCCTGCTTGGAACTCTATGTATTTGAAGGACTACTTGTGAAAGAGGCTGATTTATCCTATCATCATCATCATCATCATCATCATCATCATTAACAATGCACTTTAGAAGTCTATAGTGACTGGGAATGTCATTTCTCAAGAGTTGTCCTAACAACCTCTAAAGAAGGACCCTCTTACCGTATCCTTAACACTGTTTTCACAAAAAATAAAAAGAAAAACAAAATAATATTGGCATAAATTGCTGTGACAAAATGGACAAGTTTGTGCCCCAATCGGTCTCCTTAATTTGATAAGTCGTTCACTTTGTGTAGTAGAAGTTATTGAAAAGCTAGTGCTGATTGGTAAGCATGTGGAAGAACATATTTTCCCTTTTCTTTTAGCAGTTTCAGTTTCCGAAAACTTGAGAGAGAGAGAGAGAGAGAGATGGGAAACATCTTTTTCTTTTAAGCTTTTGGCATCTGCCCATTAACACTAGTTTTGGAAAAGCAGGTGTGTGATTTGCCAGATGAGGTATAAAAGGGGAGATCGACAAATCAACTTGCCATGCAAACATGTTTACCATGGTGAATGCATCAGCAAATGGCTCGGTATCAACAAGGTTGGCTAATGCCTTAAATCTGGCTTTCAGAATTCAGAAGGTTGCTATGTTCATTTTGTAATTCGATGGCCGCAAACTCACTCTCATTTCCTTTTGTTGTATTTGTTTAGGTATGCCCAGTTTGCAACCTCGAGGTTTCCGGTGAGGAATCAAGGCGTTAAAGCATCAATCGGAAAGAAAAGATTAGGCAAAACCAGTGCTCCTTTTCAAGTTGAAAATTTATTTTCCTTAGAATTCGTTTTTTTTCCCTTCTTATACATAGTTGAAGACTACGGGTTTTTCTTGTTCTGTCTTTTAACACGTTCTACTGAAGTAGTAAAGAGAACAAACAAGCCATATAATTCAACGTCCTACAAGTGAATATGAGATTCAGATTAGACTGCCACCCTCCAGCCACTGTGTTAGCTTTCTTGAAATTTGCCTGAGTTTTCATGCGAATGACAACATCAACTTTCGGTCAATTTTAAAACTTTTGAAAAACCGTTCGTCCAAACATATGCATATTTGCACCGGAATCCAACCACCAATCACCATTACTTAAATATGTGAGGTTAACTAAAGGCTTAGAATTATACCTCTTTGGGTTCATTTTGATCCTCTTGATCAATCAACATATTTACTTGGGCTTTTGGACTACTTTTTTATTTGTTCCACTTGGGTTTTGGCTTGTAGACGAGGTCTTCTTGAAATAACAGTCTAAGGCCCACTGATTTTTTGTCGCACATTTGTAAGGTCAGACCCTTGGCTCTAAGAGCCTACAGTCTAAGACATCGGGTGGTTGAAGTAGGCTATATAATAATAACCTACCTTTCAAAATTTAAGTCCTTTAAAAGCAAACACATGAATAAACACAAACAATGATGTGGTGAATAAAGAACAACCAAAAGTATTAAGTAAATAACATACAACAATTGTTGACCTAGAAACCCAACAAAGGAACCAAGCAGGAGAGTTCTAATCTACTAAATTAAAAAGCACAAGAAAGATTTAGCTCAAACTATCACCTATAGGCAACTACAATCTAACCTTTCAGCAAGCACATTTTTTTTACCTCTTAGCAACAAATCCTCTCTAAGTCTTTATAAGAGCACCAAGCTCAAGTTGCACGTAATTTGATGTATGAAGTGAGCTGTGGTTTCACAAATTCATCTTTCTTAATCACAAATGATGATTAAGCTAGACAAATGAAACCAAGTGTTGTGAATGTACTTGGAGGAATTTTATGTGTATGCAATCATACTCAAACTCTCAAGTAATCAAAATAAAAATAGTTTTTGAATGCTAAAATAGTCCCAAGTTGATTAAAAAGAAACTTAGTAAGCTGTTCACTCGATTAAGTTCTATAGCTTTTAATGGGTCATTGAAAGCCCAAGGGTCAGTAAAATTGTTAGAAGAGAAAGGCTTTTTGGTATTGTGGAATGTACTAGTAACCTTTCTAGCACATAGTGTAAGAAGTGCCTTCATGTTGCAGTAATTGTACTTATAGATCGTGGTTATCAAATGAAAGGAGGACATGCTATTTATGGAAGTTGTTACATTAGATTTGAATTGTACCCATTTTGCTATAGTTTGTCGTAGGTAATAAACTATAGGGTTCATAAATGTTGGTGTTGCATTCCTAATAGAACACAAATTAATGTGCAAACAACCAATTAAAAATACCCGCAAGTGCACGAGTCTATTGAAGTATAGATTATACAAGTACGGGTTCGATCCCACGAAGAACTTGTCGGCTTCCTATAAGTTCTAATTTGAGTACGTAAAGAACACTTAATTGACACACCACAAAAGCACAAATGCAAAATGGAAACTAAAAATGAGTAAAGAAATGTAAAAGAAATGAAACAACACAAGAAAACTAAAGAAAAACACAAACAGCATTTTCTATCACCATTTTATCACCTGTTTATCACCAGTGAACAGTGTCGTGAACAGTGAAGAGTGACGGCCGGTCGCGTGAACAGTGAAGACCGGTCGTTGAACAGTAACGACCGGTCGCATGAACAGTGACGACCGGTCGTTTTTGAACAGAATCAAAAATTGTGAAATTTGTGATGAGCGACCGGTCGCTAGAAACAGTGCGACCGGTCGCTTTTTCAGAATCGTTTTTTCTCTTTTTTCAGTTCCGACCTCTGTTCAGTTTTTGACCTATAACTTTCCAACCGTACGTCCAAAATTCACGTTCTTTATACGGTTGGATTCAGCACAGAAAATGCAAGAACACAACGCGGACCAAAAGTCCAAAACAATTACGGAAACAAATAAAATTCAGTAACAAAGACACATAACGTGTCGAACACGTAACTCACACACACATTTTGGGGGGGGGGGGGGTTTGATTTGGTTCAAGTGATCTATTTCTATTGCATGTAAGTAAGTGGACTTCGAATTTAAATGAGAATGGCAGAGATGAATTATCAAGATGTGAAATTCAAATGTAACAAACACTAGGGTTTCGGAATCCACCCTAAACAATTCTACCTATGTTCATGAATACTCAAATGATGAACTCTAAACGTGTTGATGAAGATGTTCGCAATCAAGACCAGTACGAGTGACTCAAGACGCATTGATTCTCTCTAATATACGTAAAGTGCAGTATGAGTGCTACAATACTTGTGCCTTCCCTATAATCGAATCTAGGTGTGCTTAGTACTTTGATTCAATTACAAGAAAAACTCATTAAGTTCAAAGAGAATATGAACATCACAAGAATCCTAATAGCATGGTGTTTACATTAGGTATTCAAGAAACCAATTCACATGGATGATTCTTACTTCATCCATTTATTGCTTAGGATAACATGAAGATACACATAACCCCAACAATCTCAAGAAGCATGCTTTCAAAGATGATCAATCAAAGAAGAACACACATCAAGGATAGATTAATTTGGTGAATTGGAATTCATCAACAATATCCAGAAATTCATACACTCAAGCATCAAAACATTAAGGTAATCATGTTTAGGGCTTCAACCTAAGCCCTAGCTATGGAGTTTAGTTGCTCATACTTATTCCAAATACAAAATCAAAATGAAATTAGGAAGAGTTTACAGATTTTCAGAAAATGATGAAAGCTTCAAGATCATCAATGGTGGAAGTCTTCTTCTCCACTTTCCTTGGCTGCACCTTGGCTTTCTCTTAGCTCCAAATCTCCAAAATCTGCTCTCTAGTTCTGCAATGATAGAATTAGCTCTCCCTTACGATCAAAACCTCTCCCACTTCAGATTTCCCTTGACTTTTCTTCCCTCTCTCCTCCTTTCCAGCTTTTGCCTTTGAATATTAAACTACCACCTTTGACAAAGCCTTAGCCCATTGTCCCCTTGCCATGATGAAGCTTTGTCCTCAATAAGATGCCAATTGCTTCAGAAAATATCTCAAAGCTAAGGTAACTTCTTGTTACCAAGAGTTATGGTAACAAGAAAATCAAGATAACACAAAGGAGGTAAAAGCTGGCCAAATTCGGATTTCAGAGCTGTGATAACATGCAGGATCGGTTAGATGGGCAATACTTGTCCAATGGAGCTCAAATTTGGATATGTTGTAGTTAACATCCATTGGAACAAGTCTCAAGAAGATCATGACCTCATCCGAGCACCGGAGCATGCTGATCCCAGGCCAAGAAGTTGACCTACGAAAATGAACAAAAACAGAAATTATAACAAATAATGCACTTTTAGCTCATTTTCAATCTAACCAAGGTAAAATCTAAGAAAACACAAAAAGGAAGTGAAAAGCTATAAAATGTCAAGAACTAACTCAAAATAGTGGGTGAATAACATGAAAAATCATGTGTAAAAATGAACCGAACAGTTGGTTATGGTAATCACACAACAATTTCTATTCATGTTCCTATGTTTTATTTATGGAGTAATGCAAATTAAAATATGTTTATATCTACCTTTCCCTCTTTAATTTCAATTATGGTACTTTGTAATGCATATCAAGTCTTTGAACCTCAAGATCCTTTGAAAGGTTTTGTTTTTAGGCTATATAATTTTCTTTAAAGTCTTCCGTTGCGTATCAAATGAATGTTGATAAACTAGATGTCTAAATGAACCTCGTTTTTGAGAAAAACACAATATATCCTTCATATAGAAAGTTATGGCCCTCTAGATAGTGTTTGTCTAGGATCTTGGCGAATGTGGTTACATACATATCTACAAATATATATAGCCAAGTCTTAGATTGATTTTTAGATTACTATTGACTTGGGTCTTTAAGTCAAATAGTATCTCCCACTATTTTTGACAAATTCCACATCCCTCAAGATGAAATTTGAGAGTTTCAGTTAAAACTCTTAGTGGGATGGGAGGCTCCCTATTATCTAGATCACTGCACCATAATAGGTCATTGAGATTTCTCAGATAGTAAAGAGAGGGCGCGCTTGCCCATTCACATCATGAAGTGATTGCCCATTTTGTTTCGAACCTCTAGCAAATGTGAACTTTCAAATGTTATTGTGAAGCACCATTGTACTAGTTAATTCTTAGCCCACCATACTTACTTTGTGTAAAGTTTCAAATATGACACTATCTTAATAGAATATTGGTCATGCTTGTTACTTACCATTGCAACATCATATGTATGAAATGAACCTCCTTTTAAGTGAGAGTCCTATGTTTTAGCCCTCATAACTGAGTACAAGCCTTTATGCATTGGTCACACTTAATTAGGAGTTTCAGTATGGTGGAAGGCCACACAAAGACATCAAAATGCCTTTCGTTTATTGACCTAATATTAGCATTTGATTGAGGGAGTTTTAGGTCTCATTTTTTAATTTTGTTTAAACAATTTAAAATATATTGTCCTAGGACAACTATTACTCCATAAAGCATATCAATAATTACACTATACTCCCGCTATTTTGTTTCAAAAACTAAATCAATTTCATAAAACGATTTTTATTTTAAAATTGGGATTATGTGTTACTATTAACGACATGCTTTGCATTCCTCAAGTATGGTTAAATAGTTGTCTATAGGCTCATAGATGATTATGGACTTATAATTTCAATTCAACATTGAGTCGATGTTTCTTGGTCTAAGGTGGGTGATTGATTTTATTACACATCTTAACTACTTTAAAATGTTCATGGTTGGTGGGAGTTGAACCCAAGACTAATCTTAGAATCCCTAACTAATCTTCTTTCTCCTTTTGTTTCCTTCTTTGGGCCTTCATCTTCTTATTGCATAACTAATTGAAATAGAAAACTCAAAGCCCAATGGGTCTTGAGGAAATTGCAATTCAAGAGAGATAGAATTTACATCGGAGAATAAGAGAGAAGCAGAAATGCTATAATGAGGAGCTTACTTGAGGGGTTCAATCCCATCAGCAAATGTGAGGAAATCAATGGACTTAAACATTTTAAAAGGTTTGATGGTGGGATTGAACCCCTCAAATAAGCTCCTCACTCTGAACTCCTCATTGTAGAAGCTCCCATAAAAGAGAAGCATACAAGCTTATATTTAATTTACAAGCCCAATCGCTAGTTACAACTCATCCATTCAATCAAACTCATTCATCTAATGAATAACGGCTCACATAGCTCAATTTGGTTTTGGGAACTTAAGTTCATAATCATCCTTAATTCAATCATTTAATCCAATTAAATAATAAAGGGAATGCAACGTTAAACAATTGAGACTTAGAACATATAGGCCTATTTTAAATGGAACAAATAATTCAAATAAGAAATTGGTTGAAGTTTGATGATCCAATTTTGTTGGCAATTGACTGCACTTTTGGGTTTTGTGAAGAGGGAGAACTATATATCTTATAAACATTCATACATTTCACAAACGAAAATTTACTTATGGAAATGAGAAATGTGATGTGAGATTTCTTTTTTATGTTTGGTAATTTAATGAAAGTAACCAGAAAATATAATTTTATATCCTTTATGAGGTTTGGTTTGTAGAAAAATTAAAAACAAAATTTATTTGGTTTTTAAATTATATCCCTAAATTAAAATGTGATTCCATCTAGCAACTCAGGAAAGTAAGCTAAAAGCCACGTGTAACTCCGAAACCAGCTGGTTGCAGAGTCGACCAGATCCAAGAATGGCAATCCCACCTGATCAAAGCAAAAACTAGATCCTCACTCAGCCAAAGCCACGACCCCAATAATAAATTATTTAATTAATCTCCAACGGTCGAAAATTTAGTAGAACCCCTCGCCGACCCCACCAACGTTCACCATCTCCTGTAACGGTCACTTCTTCTTCCACTGTCTCCCCCACTTCTCCTCCAAATCCAAACCCAAAACCCAAAACGTCAACACCTCTCTCTCTCTCTCTCTCTCTCTCGCAGTGTACAGCTCCCTTTGTTTCTGGGTCTTTGTCTGTGTCACTCTGTGTGTGATATGGAACCAGCAAAAATTGATTGGAAAAACGTAGAATGGAAATTTGTAGAGGATAAAGCCTATGAGCAAATAAACGCACCCAAGTGGTTCGATTTCTTGAACCCAGATCAAAACTCTGTGGACGACCAGGCCTGGTTCTGCAGACCCGGTAGCTTAAATCATTACAAATTTACTAAAATTCTTCTTCTTTTTTTATACTAATTTTTATTGACCATTATTTTCTTGTTGCAGAATGCAAGCATCCAAAGACGGCTGAAGATTTTCTCAAATCATCACCTCCCAAGGTTCTTATTTTTACTGCCTTTCTTTCTTTTTGGTTGGTTTTATTATGAGGGTTTTGCTTTCTCGTTTTGTTGGTACTCTGTTTGGTTGCTAAGAAAATGTGAGGAAAAAGAAAAATCAAGATTTTGATTCTTTGACATACGTTTCTATGGGCCTTGAAAACACAAATCCAGTTTCACTTTACAGTTCCAACCACAGCATAAGATCGATTTTTCATTTTTTTCATTTCAGAGATACCAAGCAGAGATTTTGTATAATTGCCTTTTTTTAAAAATTTCTTTCTGAAGTTTCCCAATTTCTTTGTTTGTTGATTCACAGAAGGTTTCAAGCTCAGCTGTTGTTTCTGAAGTCCCTCCACTTGGTGATAAAATCCAGAGGTAACAAGAAAATCCCATGAACCCTTGTATTTCACAGTGCAATATGATTAGACTTTCACAGAACTTAACTTATTTTCTTTTCTAATTTAGAGATGTGAAATTGAAGAGAAGAGGGCTCACTCAGTCTTCAATTTACCCAATTAATAATTCAAGAGTCAAGGAAGACAGCGAAAATCAGAACCCCAACCTATCAACTCCTCCAATTAACCAAGCAAAGGCCATGAAGGCAACCATCAAATCAAGCGCAGAGAAGAAGCAGCCAATTGAAAGCACACCGCAGAACAGTGAGGTGCTTCCGAGGCTGAGAAGCACTCTGTCAGCGAGGAATTTATTTGCAGGGCGAGATATTCTGAATCAGATTACAGACTTCTGCAGCGAATTGAAGAGAATGGCGATGAGAGCGAGGGAGAGAGAGGATGTGGAGAGGTTGGATGTAAGGAAAAGCCTAGGGGGTTTGAAGGAAGAAGAGGTGGTGAAGAAGGAGGAGTGTAATGGTGAGGTTTTGGGTGAGTTGAAAGGGAGGCAAACTGAGAGGATGCCATTGCTTGAGGTGGGTAAAGGGAAAACCAGGAGGCAAACGGAGAGAATGCCATTCCTTGAGGTGGGTAAAGGGAAAACTCAGAGGCAAACAGAGAACATGCCATTGCTTGAGGTGAAAACTGAAGGAATGGAGGGGAGCATTATCAAGGAGAAGCAGAGGAGGAACAAGTGAGTTTATTCTTCCTCTATTTTCTGTATCTAATGTACATGCATTTGTTTATGATGCACGTTTCTATATTTACGTGTCTATGTCTCTGTATATGCAAGTATGGAGAGACCAACACTTGCATACTACTGTTCTGCGAATATGGTCACTTTCGGTTGTGATGGTAGAAACAGTTGAGGCAATTGATATATGATCACCTGATATGGTTGATATGGAGGCAAGAAATGCTTTTAAAATGTTGAAACACCTAGGTTAGGGCCATCTAATGTCAAGTAATTGATTGCTAGGAGCAGGCCATGACATTGATGCAAAATGGAAGGATCTTCTTGCACTAACTTTTAGGGCATGATACTTCATTTAAGAATAGGAGTCTCAGTCTGTCAGTTTACCCCTTGCGATATTGTTAATTGTACTTTGTTATACAATTCGTTTATACTAGTAGAGATGCACAAGGATTCTTTTTGTTATAACTTCTAGGCTGGAAGTTGACTAGTTGGCTAGTCATATGACGAGAACTGTCAGACTGATATGCAAAGATAACAATCCAATTACTGTACAAACTTGCTGGTAGTCATTGTATGATTAAACTTTCTGATGACATTGATCTTTCTAGAGGTCCTTGAATGCCATTGATATATGTTTTTTCCTAAACTTGCTCGTTTGATGGTTGAAAGGATTGTTAACTTTTGATGACCACCTCATGCAGAAGAATTGACGAGACAGAGAACATCCCAATCTCTCTGAATTTAGAGAATGTAAAGCGCAAAGGAGGGGAGAGCTTGCTGCAAATCCGAACCAACCCTCCCTCTCCTCAATGCTTTTCTGCCCCAAGGCCCCCAAGCAAACTGACAACTTCACAAGCTTCTAAGTCCAAGCTGATGGTATGTAGTCCTTCTACTTCTTCATGTTATATTCTTTTTGTTTTACCAAGATCAGTGGCATTAAGAATTAAACTATGGTTCTGATTCTTGCTCTAACAATGATTTACAAAAGTTGGTGAGGAAGGGAAATATGAGGACTGAAAATTTACATCTAAGGGTTGTAAGTTAGTTGATGACAATCTCTTGGCCACAACAAAATGCTAAATGACCCTTTGAAGAAATAAAATAGCACCCATATATATTTATTGCCCCAACAAAACCTGAATAAAGCTAGTCCAAGTAATATAAGCTTGCCCTGATGTCAAGCCAATCTCTAACATGGACTGAGATGTCCGTGTCTTCTTTTCTGCAAAAGCTTGGAAACTGATCCTTGAATGCGCACCATTTCAACTTTTTAGCATAGCTATATCTTAGTTGAAATGATGAAACTAAAATTTCAATCATGGACACTGGAACACATAAATCAATCTCGTCATCACCTGTTCTGCATCCTTCCTTCTTTAAAGCTCAGAAGATCCTCTTCCAGTTTATCATCATAAACTATGGTTGCATAATGATCCTCTTATATTTGCCCCTCACCCTGGCCTGTTTTGTTAATTTTATGCATAACAACCATGCTTCATATACTTGTAAATTCAGGCATTACCTTATTAATTTACTTGTGATTTTTTAATTGATTTTTCCTATCACCTTCCGTATCGTATTTTGGATTTGACTTGATTTTCTGCTTGAACGAAGATCACCTCATAGAGGAGACTTATGTGCTGGCTTAGTTATAAATCAAGCATTTTCTGTCAGTTTTCCTAATTGACTTCTTATATTGAATGAGCAGGAAAGGGGAATCCTTGCAGACGCAGAGCAAAACAATAAAGTGACCAAGGAGGATTCCACAGAGAAAGGGAAAACTGCTTGCATTGTTGATGGAAGAGAAGCAAGAACCATGGACGTTTTTTGGTTTCTAAAACCTTGCACAACGCTATCCAACTGAAAACGGACAACATTGAGCAAGAATTTGACGCTCATTATTTCATTATTTCATTATTTTAATTTTTCTTTAATCTCTTTGCTTTGTTACGATTCATTGATTCTTTTTCCATTATAGAGTATAGTTTCGGTTTGTTCTTGATTAATGTGGAGTTGATAAATAAAACTATAATGTACTAACCACACAATAATTGTACTGGGCTCAATCAGTTCCCATGAATAAAATTTCAATTTTTACCATTGAGACCCGTTTCTGTTGAGTTTATGGATTTCATGTACTGTAGGCCTTCAGTTATGAGCTTACTTCTAAACCCTTATGGATTTCATTGTACTGGGCTCAATCAGTTCCCATGAATAAAATTTCAATTTTTACCATTGAGACCCGTTTCTGTTGAGTTTATGGATTTCATGTACTGTAGGCCTTCAGTTATGAGCTTACTTCTAATTTGATACCTTGTAGCGGAGAAATTCTTTGGTCCGGCTATGGACAATGTCTGCCGTTCATTCACCCTCACGACCAAGTGGAGTTCCCGTGTATTGGGCAGACTGCCCAAGTGTTAAATTCTTCTTAAAATTAACGAGGTTAGCCGCCATTTTAACTGTTTAGTGTAATAAGATATATCCAATTCATTGGTTCCAATCAAATAGGTCAAGTCAACGGTTACTTGACAATGAGTTACAATTCTTAAACATTTTATTTTATTTAAAAAAAGAAAAAAAACAAAAGGAGGAGAAAAGATAAACCCTTGCAATCTCTGGTTTTAAGCCACATGGCATGGCCAAGGGCTACTTGTTAAAGGTTCCCTTTCGTTTTGTCTTTTGTCCTTCAATTTTAGCATACAAGTTAATTTCTTAGGCGTGCCAATTTCAGATGGGAACTGTAAACCAACAATGACAACCCGCCAAACCTTTGCCAACCTAATCCACATACAAATCCAAACAAAAAGCCACCTCACAACCCTCTTTTGTTTGTTTTGGCCTCGCCTGCAAACCTACAATTGGATGCTACAAATGAGAACATTTATTTTGTATTCATCTGCCGCATTTTATACCCTTCATATCTATCTATTTATCAGTTAAATTCTTTCTCATACTTATAGCCATTAATCTTCACTCTTTTTTTCTTTCTTCTTATATTATAATCTGAAGATTGGGTAAGATTAGAGCTCAAAATCCCACATTAATCCTCAAAGAAAACCATGAGCCATCGCATAGTACCCTTATCCTCAACTTAATTCGTAAGAGGGTTTACAAAAATCGAACTCTTGTTGTAAATGTCGGGTAAGTATTTTATCACTCGAGTTCTAGTCCAACCCTAATTGCAAGTGTCGGATAACATAATATTCGTTACATGTTTTCTAAGATTATTTATACGCAATTCACTTGTAACTCAAGTGATTAAGAGCAATTACTCATGTATTCAACATCTTATATTCGAGTCCGTACTTCCCTAATTACAAGTCCGAGCCAACCAGCTAGCTCTTAGCCCTTACGATTTCTTTTTCTACTAATGTTGGAACATGAACTAAGTTTGAATCTTTCCTTCTGTTTATAAACCTAAAAATGAAAAGCCATATATGCCCAGCTGCCCATGACAACTCAGATATAGACCCAAAAAACCCAGATTGGAAAATCCTGTGTATTTCTAACCAACAACGAAAAAGAAAGCAATCAAAGCAATCAAAGCAATAGACATATCACCTCTGCAATGACATGAAAGGATTCACATTAAATTACAAGACACAAACTTTACAACATAAACAGATCATCCGGCTGGCAAAGTAACAACACCACCACAAACACCAAAAACCAACTCTTCATCACACCTTATTTACCACAACAAAAAGAAAAATTCAAAAACAAAAACAAAAAGCTAAAACAAGATTCAGAAGTTTGTTTGTGGGATGTGACCAATTACATGGTGCCAAGTGAAATCGATTGAAAAGTCCTGATGATCTATGATATATGTGTAATCTACCTTGTGCTGCAAAGTAAACAATCCAAGATCCTAACCCAAAGATGGCGCACACGTGGGTAGACCCTATTGGTGTATGATCGTGACTCGGAGAAGAGCTCCTCCATGGTCTCTACAAAGGGGTTTAGGCTTCTGAGTGGTGGAACATACAGAGTCAGAGGCACTGCAGAGAAGGCCACTGTGAAGAAAAGCTGCAACATGATCATCTACCAAAACTCCAAATTGGTTGTTCAAGAAAAGCTGCAATTTGATGGAAACCCAAATGAGTTTAAAGGGTGTTGAAGATTGATATGCAAAGAAGTAGAAAGTTTGGATTTGGATTTGAAGAGAAGGAGAGGAGGAGGTTCCGGAAATTCAAAGAAGAAGGTATAGAGTGAGAGCGAGAGATAGAAATGTTTTATGTGTGAGTCTCTCCGTCTGACTGGTGGTTGGGGTTGTGGGGCTGACTTTGTTGTGTGAGTGCGAGCTTTTGGCTCCTTGATGTTTCCAGCTCGCTGTCTCTGTGCAGCCCCTTAATTATTCCTTGGCTCGTGTTTATAGCAAGTCGAGAAAAATAACTATTTGCGTAATCTTTTTTCTTTTTTTCTTTTGCCCTGTTTCTCTTTCTATTTACCAAGAATTTTGATACATCTGACATGAGAATCCGTATTTTTACTTCATACAATTGTAATATCATAAATCTTTTATCATTACGTAATCCTCACCATCGAGCTTCTTCGGATACTAACAAACTAGCAAATTTCAATAAATAAATTTGATAAGAAACGCATAAAAAACTATCAAACTCATATCACTAATATTAAGCGTCATTTTAAGCCAAGCCCACAACTCAGAAACGCTTCTTCTTCCTCATCTCTCCTCAATCTGGGGTGTTCTTGAACTCTTATAGAGGGTTTTCTTTGCTACTATTATTTCTATTTTTAGCTCGATTATTCTAAGAAATTGATTAGCTTTATTTATGTATTTAAAATTCTATAATCTGTCTCTCAACTAACAAAAGAAAAAAAAGAAACATGGAGAGAAGCTCTTGCTTGTAAGTGCTAGGTTAGGTTATGCCCCGAATGATGAGTGTGGGTTGAGGATGTTGGGTTGTACCGGCCCACTTCCAATCCAGTCCCTTCGTAATTTTTTTCCTTATTTTTCAATGAATTTAATTTTCGACAAAATAGAAAAAAAAAAAAAAAAAGAAGGCAAATTTGAAAGTATTACACACGCACCTAATTAATTATATGCTATGTTTATCCAAGACACTTGGAGAGCAATTTGCTTTTGAAGTCGGTTTTGTGAATTTGGACGCAAAGCAATTAAGCATTATATTAAAAGAGGCCGCAATCTGAGGCACCAAAGTATCCATCCATGTGGCCTTTTGTGGTTCAAAGGCTAGAAATGCGAACTATTGGGAGACAATTGTCGTTTTATGGGCCACGAAAGCAAATGCCTTTCAAGGAAGCACCGACAATGCATTTCATACATGTTCATATTCGGATCATGTGCAAAATTCCCCATAAAGTGTTAGGGAGTTTACCATTTTACTTCCGACAATACTGAATCAACATATGTTTCCTTTTAATATAAATGATATCGAGGAAGAGGGGATTTGAACGTAAAACTTTAGTTTATGGTAACTACACTTAACTACTTGAGTTATAAATTTTTAATTATTCTTTGGTTTAGGGTAAAATAATGCCTAAATTATCAATAAACAAAATCATACTGAGTATTATAATTTAATATAAAATACTTTTTTTTAACTACACATGTCACATGAGGGCAACTCAAAATCTAGTAAATCGAATTGAACTAAATTGATAATGTTTTGTTTGTTATAGTTGAGAAAATCATTACATGACATATTCGGTATGGTTAACGATTTAGGTTCTGAAACTGAACCTTACCCTCCCCTACCAATAACATTACTTACAAAGAGTCCTGTTGACGCCAAAAAGTGGTTCTCTGGTTTAGAGGGTCAACTTAGGAATTTTGTTGCCTTCGACACCTTGGAAGCCTCCTGGAGAGGGAGCGTGACCTGCAAGAGAGAGGAACGCTCGGTAAGGCCAAGGGCACCGGTGTGATATCCGGCGAAGGCTCTCCGAAACTTAAGTAAGTTCGGGATTTAATAAGTGTTACTTTCAGATCAATTAAGCAGTATGCCGATCGTTCTGATTACCTCTATGTTGGGATGGCTGATCCCTTTTATAGGCCTTGGGAGGTATGCACTATTCGTATTTTGTCGATGTGGGACTGTGGGCGCCGCTGGGAGCTTGCCACGTGTCCTATAGAGGCGTTGCCCTAACTGGTTCGAATCGGTAGGAAGAGGTGCCGAAGACAACTCTCTGCCCAGGGCAGATTTGTTCCACGTGTCTTGCTCTTATTGGCTGCTTATTTTGGGTGTAAACAGGAGTCCCCCAGCTTTTATCCGAGGATGCTCGGGTGGGGGCTTGACTTGCTCTCTCCGACAGTCCCCTGGTCGCCCTTCCGTTCGGCAGTTTGCTAGGAGGAAGCGCTCGTGCCGCCATAGGGGTGCCCACCGTTCGGGAGACCTGCAGGAGGAGGAGCTTGAGTCACCATCAAGGCGCCTACCGTTCGGTAGACTGCAAGGAGGAGGCACTTGAGTCACCATCAAGGTGCCTACCGTTCGGTAGATTGCTAGGAGGAGGCGCTCGAGTCACCATGGGGGTGCCTACCGTTCGGTAGATTGCCAGGAGGAGTTCAAAGTTGCCACCGAGCGGGGTGCCGAGTGACCTTGCCGGTTGTTCGTTAACTTGGACAAGTTCGATTTTTTTTTCTATGGCGATCAATGCTCAAGGGAGTGATGGGACGGGGCGACGCTTCGTCTCTGGACCTAACGTGCTGCCAGGGGGCCGGCTCCATGCGTGACGCGTGGCGTGTCAAGTCGTGCGGAGCGCGCATTTAATGTTTCGTTTGGCTTCCCGAGGCGTACCGTTGCAACCTTCGCCCACATATTGCAGTGACTTCTGAGGCGGAAATCACTTTGCATTCGTGAGCGATGCGAGAGCTCTGCCCAGGCGATTTCCGGCGATATCAAACGGTACCCAAGGCGATTTCTGGCAACACCAAACGGTAACCAAGGCGATTTCTGCGAGACCATTCGGAAAACGAAGTGACGTTCACTCTCTGACTTCAATTTTCACAAGGTACCTGTTCGGTAATCTCTTATCTTCTTTCCTTTCGTTACGCATACGTCCTTCCTTGGTTTAAACTAGACTAGAACTTTTAAAAGTGGGGTGTAGTTCGGTAGTCTAGTTGCCATAGGTAGAGATGTAGGCAACGGTAGGATAGCTCTTTGCATGGCCCTTAGTTTACTTCCGTCGTTTTTGTAGATGTCTGATAGCGAGTCGGAAATCGGCGCTCGAGGCTGTGCAAGCGGCGCTCGAGGCTTCTGAGAGGTCGAAGGCGTCCGAGATTCAGGCTGCCGTCGTTGAAGCCATCAGGGGCTACCGTTCCTCACAGGAGTTCACCGATCTCCTGGGTCGAGGAGGTGGGTTCGGAGATGGCGGACCTGATCTCACCGATTCAAGCGTTCAACCCTCGGCAGAAGCTGAATCTCAACTTCGCTGCCGATCCCCTCCACCGCCGGAAGGCATAACCGAAGAGATGATCGAGGAGTATGAAGGAGAGGACGCCCGGGTGATGCCCGAAGAAGCCCCTGTGACCGAGGATGGCCCCTGCCGAGGATGGCCCTGCTGCCGAAGAAGCCTGAAGCCTACTTTATTTCGTTTATGATATTGCTTTGTATTTTAATCAGTGTATGATATTCCTGAACATCTAAATGCCGATGGCATTTTTACTGGTTTAAGAATTATTTCGTCATCGTTTACTCAATGTGTCACTTTTATCCTCGTATGCTATTGCCGTAGGCTAATAACTGTAGGGCGCTAATACAAGTGTCGTAGACATCGGTAGGGACGAGGTCCCAAGCCTTGTATCTATAGAAATGCTGTGGGCAATTCTATGGTCCTGCCGTTGGCTCTTGCCCAACGCGCGGTAGTTAACCTAAAGAGCACAGTTTTGGATTGTCGTAGGCATAGTTGCTGTGGCTCACCAATGATGAGCCCTACCGAAACGTTTTGCGTGAAATTTACAGATAGTAAATAACGATCTGGATAATCTCGTTTTATATATGGGTGCTGTGGGCAAAAATACAAATTCCTCCCTGCCGTTGGCTAGGGGGATTTACTTAAAATAGCTCTTGAGATGATCCACGTTCCATGGGTGACCGAGGGTCTTCCCATCTGTGCCTCGGAGCTTGTAGGTACCGGACTGAAGGATACCGATGACTTCGTAGGGTCCTTCCTAGGAAGGTCCGAGGGTACCTTCCGTTGGGTCTTTGGTTGCGAGCGAAACTTTGCGCATCACCCCAGGCCCCGATTCTGAAGGAGCGGGGTTTGACTCTCGAATCGTAATACCGAGAGACGCGCTGCTTGTAGGCTTCGTTTCGAAGGTTAGATGTCGTTCGGCGTTCTTCGATTAGGTCCAGGCTTATCGCAAGCGCAGCCTCGTTCGCCTTCGGCTCGAAGTTTTCCGTTCGGTAAGATGACTCGCCGATTTCCACCGGGACAACGGCTTCGGATCCGAATGCAAGGCTGAACGGGGTCTCTCATGTGGAGGTTCGGTAGGACGTTCGGATGGCCCACAAAGCTTCGGGAAGCTCTCCGGCCAGGCGCCTTTAGCACCGTTGAGCTGCCGTTTCAGGAGTTTCTTGATGATTTTGTTCACGGCCTCTACCTGCCCGTTCGACCTGAGGGTGAGCTGGGGAGGCAAAAAATAAGTTGATTTTGAGGCCAGTGCAGAACTTCCTGAAGAGTTCCGAATCAAACTGCCTGCCGTTGTCGGTGATAATTGCGTATGGGATGCCGAATCGGGCAAGATGTTGGTCCAGACGAACTCCTCGATCCTTGCGGCAGTAATGGTGGCCAAGGCTTCAGCCTCTACCCATTTCGTGAAATAATCCACCGCAACGACCGCATACTTAACATGTCCCTTGCCTTGCGGCATGGGCCCGATCAGGTCAAGTCCCCACTGGGCGAACGGCCATGGGCTTATGATCGGTGTGAGTGGTTCGGGAGGAGATGTGGAATATTGCCGAAGCGTTGGCATTTGTCGCACTTCTTTACCATCGCTATTGCATCCCGATGCATTGACAACCAGGAGTATCCCTGCCGGAAGGCCTTGTGGGCCAAGGACTTGGAACCGGAGTGGTCTCGCAGGACACCACTGTGGATCTCCCGAAGGAAGGCGACTCGCCGTCCTCTTCGGTAATGCATTTCATGTAGGGGGTCGTGTAGCCGCGTTTGTCCAGAACATCATTAATGACGATGTACCTTGTCGACCGGTAGCGTAGCTTTTTGCCTGGGCTTTGTCCTCTGGAAGGGTACCGTTTGCCAGGTAGGTGTAGATCTGTGACATCCAGGTGTCCACGTACCGAACGGTACATATGTCAACAGAGGTGGTGCTTGGTTGGGCTAAAATCTCGACAGGGACTCGTCGGCCAATTTTGTCGTTGATTGCCGAAGCAAGTCGGGCTAATGCATCGGCATGGCTATTTTCTGATCTGGGGACCTGCCGAATCTCGTAAGCCAGGAACCGCCGTAGCAATTCGAGGGATGCCGATAGGTAGGCTGTCATAGACGCATCTTTTGCCGCGAAATCGGCAGTGACCTGGTTCACGATGAGCTGCGAGTCGCTGTGAATGCTGACCTGCTTAGCCCCCATGCTTTTGGCTAGCCGAAGGCCGGCCAGAGGGCTTCGCACTCAGCCTCGTTGTTTGACGTTCGGAAGGCGAATCAGATGGCATATTCTATCTTGGTTCCATCGGGGCGGTGAGCACAAGGCCGGCTCCGCATCCTTCCTGATTCGCCGAGCCGTCACATGCAGGTCCCAGACAGGGATGGATTGGTCCAAGAGACTGCCGTTCGGGTAAGCCCACCAGGGGGCTTCTTCAGGTTCCGATGTCTCTGAGGCGTCAGTTCAGCGATGAAGTCCGCCACCGCTTGTCCCTTCTCGGAGGTCCGGGTTTGAACTACGTCGAACTCCCCCAGCTCGATCGCCCATTTGATCAGTCTACCGGAAGTCTGGTTTTTGGAAAACCTGCGAAGGGGATGGTTGATCAGGACGATAGCGTGGGCCTGAAAATAGGGCCTCAACCGCCGGGCGGAAACTACCAAGGCCAAAGCCAGCTGCTCGAGCGGGGTACCGAGATTCTACCCCTGTAGGGCCTTACTGACGTAGAAGATCGGTAGCTCTGCCGCTCTGGGTTCCGTATGAGTACCGAGCTGACGGCAGGACGGATACCGAAAGATATATAGATAGAATTTCTCCAGGTAGGGGCTTCGATGGCAGTGGCGCCCTGGCCATGTAGTCCTTCAAGTCTTGAAATGCCTTGTCGCATTCGGCAGTCCACTCTATATGGTGTTTGCCCCATTTCAAGGCTTTGAAGAACGGTGCGCACCTATCCCTCGTGGCTTTGGAGATGAAGCGAGTGAGGGCTGCCACTCGTCCGGTAAGGCTCTGGATGTCCTTCTGTGTCTTCGGTACCTCCATGTTGATTATGGTTTTGATTTTGTCGGGGTTTGCCTCAATACCCCTCTGGCTGATCATGAAACCGAGGAACCTCCCGGAAGAGACGCGAAGGCACACTTCGTCGGGTTGAGTCTCATTTGGTACTCCTTCAAGGCGCCGAACATGAGGGAAAGGTTCGTCAGATGTTCCCTGCCGTTCGGCTCTTTACTAGCATGTCATCCACGTATACCTCCATCGTGCTGCCGATCTGCTCAGCGAAGATTGGTTGACGAGTCTCTGGCAGGTTGCCCCCGCATCTTCCAGACCGAACGGCATGACGTTATAGCAGTATAAGCCCTTGTCCGTTATGAATGCCGTGTGTTCGCTGCGGCAGGGTGCATGAAGATCTGGTTATATCAAGAGTATGCATCCATGAAGCTGAGCAACTCGTGTCCGCAGTGGCGTCCACCAGCTGATCGATGCGTGGCAACGGAAGCTGTCATTCGGACATGCCTTATTGAGGTCGGTATAATCTTGACACATTCTCCATCCGCCCTTTGCCTTCCGAACCATGGCAAGTTCGCCAGCCAGTCCGGGTATACGGCCTCCGGATGAAGCCGATGACCGTGAGCTTGTCCGCCCTTTGCCTTCATGGCTTCGTACCGTTCGGCATCATAGGATCGGCGCTTTTGCCTTACGGGTTTGAAAGCCGGTGAGATGCTTAGCTTGTGGCTGATGACGTCGGGGGATATGCCTGGCATGTCGTCGTAAGACCAGGCAAAGACTTCAGAATTCTGCCGAAGGAACTGGATGAATTCGGCACGGAGGGCGGCGTTCAGCATGGTGCCGATCCTTACACACCGGTCGGTCGACCTTTGTCCAACGCTACGGTTTCGAGGTCCTCGGCAGGTTGTGCCACCGTGTGGGCGTTTCCTCCTAGGATCATCCACGGGTTCGCTGCCGTTCGGCAAGTCCACGACAGCCAGGGTTTCCTTTTGTTTCTGAGGGCTGACGATTTCAATGATGTGGCATAGCAGTTCCGAGCGCTTGATCCGGTCGCCCCTCACTGCCCTGCCGTAGCAGGTTGGGAATTTCATGAGTAGCATGTGGGGGGACAAGTGGGCCTTGATCGCCGTGAGTGCCGTTCGGCCGATTATGACGTTATACGCCGTTGGGCAGTCTACCACAAGGAACTGATCGTTGACCATGGTCCTCCGTGGGGTTATGCCGAAGGCAATCGGAGGCTGACACTGCCGACCGGCTGGACCAAGTCGCCGGAGAAACTAAGGAGAGGCGAGAGTTGCCTGTTGACTTGGCTGTCGTCTATCCCCGAGTTCTCTGAAGGCATCGGCAAAGATGACGTTTGCCGAACCTCATGTGTCGAATCAGGATTCTTCCGACATCGAATTCGGCAATTTCGGCTCGGATGATCATAGGGTCGTCATGCGGGTAGATGATTCCTTCCTCCTCTTCCTCAGAGAAAGTGATAGGTTCCCACCTAACCTTCGGCATCTTTGCGTGCCGGCTACTCTCGATGCCGAGGACCTGAGGGTCCTGGGCCGCCTTGACATACTGTTTCATCGACCGGTAGATGCCCCGACATGGGTCGGGCCTCCATCTGATCGTGCTGATCATGTTGATTTGCCGTTGCCGTTCGGTAGGCGCGGGTAGCGGCCTGGCAATGTATTGATCCAGTTTGCCTTCTCTGGATGAGCCTTTCCAAGATCTTTCGTATGCTTATGCAGTCTTCGGTGTTGTGGCTGTTCTGCTCATGGTATGGCAGGAACTTTCCGGGATCCCCGCCATCCTGGCAGGCTGGGCTTTCGGAATGCTGGCTTCGGTATGATCTCGTTTTCGTTCACGAGCACTGCCTCGTAGGAGGTATTGAGCAGGGTGAACACCTCGATCCCCTGGTTATGGGCCGGCAACGGCGCTCGGTGGTTACCCCCTCCCGCCCTGCCCTTACCTTTCTTGGGGTGTCCCTTCTGGGAGCTTCCGACATCCTTGCGCTTGTTGCCGTCAGGGATTCGGCAACTCCCTGCCGCGGTGCGTATGGCGATGCCTGGGTCGTAGTGGTCCGCTGCATGGGCTCGCCCCGCCGAGCCGTAGGCCCGGCCCTTGAATTGAAGTATTCGGCTTTTGCGTGGATCCGCCTGCTTCATGAGTTCGTCGTATGTGCGCCAATTGCTACTATGCACGAGATACCGGAAGTGTGATGGCCGTAAGCCACTTTTGAAGGCGCCGCAGGCTGCCCTGTCATCGGTATCCGGGCATCTAGAGTATTCATGGCTGAACCGTGCGGCATATTCTCGCAACGGTTCGTCGCTCTCCTGCTAAACGGTATACAGGTCGTCGGCAGAGTACAGCCTGTCCGTTTGAATCATAAAATGGTTCAGGAAGATTTTCCTTAACCCGTCGAAGGAATCGACTGCCCCTGGTTCCAGTCGGTAGAACCAATTCAAAGCCGCCTCGGCGAGTGAAGAGGGGAACAGGAGGCACAGCCCTTCGTCGGCAGACCTCGGCACCCCACGGCTGATTGGAAAGAGTGGAGATGCGTCAGTGGATCTTCCACTCCCGTGTACGGTTTTATGCGCAGGGGCTGCACATCCCTGCCCTGCCGTGAATTCCTTATGCGTTCGGTAAAGGGCCCGGTCGAAGCCTTCCCCAGTCCGGCTCCTGCGAGCGCGTTCTGTCGTCCTCCATCTTCTGCATCCTCGCATCAGGAGGCGGATGGCGGGGTCCCGTCGGTATATCCTTGTCGTCATGATGTACCGATCGCGCTGGGACCTGAAGGGTTAACCTCGGAGAGACGTCGTTGGCGTTGCCGAACGGTAGGTGGACGTGCGATGTGTGGAAGGGATGTACTCTGGGTCAGACTCCGCCGTGGACTCCGAGAACTGGAATCCTTCGTATCAGAGACTTTCCCCCAGACCTCTCAGACGGGAATCTCTCCAGGCGTGCGTTGATCATGATTGGCGACCCCGCCGTTCGGTATGTCGCTTGCCTTCTCCATCCAGCGCCTGTGGCGACAATCGGAATAGACCTTGCTCGGCCCGTGGGGCCTGTCCTTCGGCGTAGGGACTACCAACTGTTTCAGACGGCGCAGGCGTCGCCTTTGCCGTCTGCTTGCCTTTCCTCTGCCGACGAGGGTCTGTGAGCTCTCGGATGACCGTCCGGTCTGTGTATGCTGCTGGTTCAGCAATTCCTGTGTTTCGTCCACTCTGGACGACAGGAAGTTGTTGTGTTCTTGTAACCTAGCCATGTCCTGCCGAAGGGACACGACTTGGGCTAAAAGTTCCGCACTTTCCGTGATTGGGGAACCGGAGGGTTAGTTGCCGGCGTGTATGGAGGTGGCGCTGGGCTTACCCCGTTCGACATACCGTACGGGACCCCATCTCGTATTACGAACGTAGCTTTTTCATTGGTTCCCATATGTTCGGGATGAAGGGTCGATTTGTTTAATCGTTTCCCACAGACGGCGCGCCAAACCGTTGACGCCAAAAGTGGTTCTCTGGTTTAGAGGGTCAACTTAGGAATTTTGTTGCCTTCGGCACCTTGGAAGCCTCGGAGGGAGCGTGACCTGCAAGAGAGAGGAACACTCGTTAAGACCAAGGGCACCGGTGTGGTACCGGCCGAAGGCTCTCCGAAGTTTAAGTAAGTTCGGGATTTAATAAGTGTTACTTTCAGATCAATTAAGCAGGTATGCCGATCGTTCTGATTACCTCTATGTTGGGATGGCTGATCCCTTTTATAGGCCTTGGGAGGTATGCACTATTCGTATTTTGTCGATGTGGGACTGTGGGCGCCGCTGGGAGCTTGCCACGTGTCCTATAGAGGCGTTGCCCTAACTGGTCCAATCGGTAGGAAGAGGTGCCGAAGGCAACTCTGCCCTAGGCAGATTTGTTCCACGTGTCTTGCTCTTATTGTCTGCTTATTTTGGGTGTAAACAAGTTCATTATACATTTGCCCTTAATTTTTAGAGGTTGTTCAACTTTGGTTCTAAATTATGTTTTTCGTCGTAATTTGGTCTCTAAAATTGTAAAAATGTACTTAATAAGGACAACACTATAAAATTTGACAAAGTTAGAGGGTAAGCGTTATTCAATTCGACAGTTTTGTAGGTTAAAACCGCCCACCACACCCAACTATGTTTTTAATGAAGCATCTAGTTCAAAAATTGAGCCATTTCAGCTTCTACCAAGTAGAGAGAGATGAAAGACAAAGAGAGGGTTGGAGGTTGCGGGTATGGAATGAGATGGATTAGGGTTCTTAGGTGTTTCACAAACCAAGATAAAATTGAGACCCCCACTCAAATCGAGACACAAAAAGAATTAGTTAAATCTTGTTATATGGTAAGGCAAGTTGCAATTGATTTTCTTATGCGAAAACCAATTTTTTCGATTCTCTGTTTTGGTTTGCTAAATAACGCACAACACCAAATCGAGATTACACCTTTTAAATGTAATGACTGAACCAAACTGCTCATAGTAGGTTTTTGTTTGTGCAATTTTTTGCCCACACCGAATCCAAAAACAAAGAAAGGCTTTTTATCACAAATGGTCCTTGAGATTTGCAAACTTATCACATTTCGTCTTTATTGTTTTTTGTGACACTATTGGTGCTTAAGGTTACCCTCCACACATAAAAATGGTCCATGTCGTTAGCTTTCATCAAATATTCTGTTAAATTATTGACGTGACATATGTGAGGAGCCCACACATTCAATGATATGGAGCCACATGGCTTTAAATATAATATAATATAATATAATATATTTTTTAAAAGTTTAAAAAATATTAAAAAATATTATATTATATTATACTTAAAGCGCTTTAATTATACTATTGGATGTGTGTGCTTCTCACATGTGCCAATTTAGCACTTTAACAAAATATTTGACACAAACTAACGACAACTGGAGGGACTATTTTGATGTGTGGAGGATAACCTTATCATTAGTGTCACAAAAAACATTAAGGGCGAAAAATGATAATTTTGTAAAAGTGGGGGGGACTATTTGTGATAAAAAGCCAAGTAAAGAAGGGAACTAACTACGTTTGTAATATATATATATATAAAGCAAAAGGAGAGAATGGTGAAACATTCAAAATACCAGAAAATATCCTTGGTTAATTCAAATATTAAGAATTGAAATTATTAATTAAATGAGGATAATATGGTAAATTCACATTTTTTCATATTAAAAAAATTAAAATTAAAAATAAAATCAGATAAAAAGTGATACTTTTATAGAACACTAGCCTCTCTGCACGTGCTTCCGCACATGCAAGAGACTTTTTTTAAAATTTAAAATTTAATTTTAGAATTAAAAAAGATAATGAGTAGTTGTGTTCCATAAAAATAGAATCAATTATTTGATTTTTCTTTTCATTTTTTTTTAATATGAAAAAGTGTGAATTTACCATATTATCCTCATCTAATTAATAATTTCAATTCTTAATGTTTGCATTAATCAAGGGCATTTTCTAGTATTTTGAATGTTTTACCATTCTCCGTCTTTTGCTTTATATATACTAACCTTCCTCACGCGCGTGCAAGAGGCTTTTTTTAATCACGCGCTGACGCGCGACTTCCAAAGTTCCGTAAATATTTTTTCGCAATTGTATTTATATGGATGTTTATTTCAACAATTTTATATTTTAATCGCACGCATGTGATAAATCGTCGTGTTAAGAATTTTCTTTTATCGCCCGTATTTTTCTAGAAGTCCATCTTAGCAGTTTCTATGGCGATAAAAGAAAATTCTTAACACGACGATTTATCACACGCGCGCAATTAAAATATGAAAATGTTGAAATAGACATCTATATAAATACAATTGCAAAAAAATATTTACGGAACTTTGGAAGTCGCGCGTAGCACGCGCTAATTAAAAAAAGCCTCTGTATGCACAAAGTGCGTGCAGAAAGGCTAATACAAATGAAATAAATTGTTGCTCAACAAAAATTTAGTGGTTTGACCAAACCTAATCCGCGCTTTTTTAATGGACCTGCCCAACAAAAAAACAATTGAACTGAAATGGCGCACTTTTATTACCCCTCTAAAATTCATAAGATTTTCTCGTGTCTTCAGAGTCCAGTCCACTGTCCGTTGTGCCAACCAAGACAAAAGTTCACTTTTCAGACCTCCAATTTTTCTGCCCACTTTCCGAGAAAATGCGGAAGAAACGCCGCGTTCCGGAGGTCCTCCGCCGGCTATTCCATAACCGGCCGCGCACATTGGCCGACGCCATCACCTCCTTACTCCCTCCTCATTCCTCGTCGTCAGTTCCTGACCACTGTCGTTTTTGCAAGGGCCGCCGTTGCCTCAGCTGCAGCGGGCCCAACGGCATGTCGTTCATTCTCCGACCCAACGACCCCTCCGATTACCGCAACCTCCTCAACCACTGCTACGTTGTCTGGGAAAGCGCCCCTACGCTTGCTCACTTTTCCCCCGACTCTCGTTGGTCCCAAATTGAGGTACTCGTAGTCATACACATGAATAAATATTGGTTCCTTGTGTTGTTTTTGTTGGTGTATTTGTGTAAAAATTGCGTTTTGCGGTGTTCAGATTGTGAGAGCGGTGATTGAAGTGATGATGCTTGAGCAACCTCTGTCTTCCAATGTGATATGTACTGGTTATGATAAGGTAAATACTTTTTTTTTTCTTTATGTATATTTTGAATTTATGGAATTTCATTATAGACATACAAATTATAATGTTTGTTTTTTTTATTGTTTGTATTTGGCAGTGTAATCAGTCAAGCCCCATTGTGGAGCTTCTAAATTCTTCGGCTTGGTGTCTTCTATTAGAAAGGGTATGTTAGTGTTACACATTGATTACTTGTGCTTAATGATGCAATTTAGTTTTATGTTCGGATTTTGAAATTCAATTATGGTGAAAATTTTGTATGGCAGGTTGGGGATGGTATTATGGTTTATTTACTAAGGAATGCGTCTATATTTTTGCCAATTCAGCGTAAGAAACATGAGCAGGTCACAGGTCTTCCTATCAATAACTTATGTCCGAAGAAGTTGAAGCCTGCACCGCAGGCACTACAGCAACAGTCGTTGCAAAATCCATGTGGTAATCGTGAGTATATAATGTAATGTACTGTGTTTTGAAGTACTCAGAAGACGTATGCATATCTTCAATTATCTTGAGAAAATCATGATTCATATACATGCAGTCGCGCTTTGTGTTTAGGAGATAAAAAGATCAAATTTTTTAGCATTTCATTGTGTTTTGAGCATGTTATATATGGCAATTCCTTTTCTCTCTCGATCAATGCAGGGGATTGGATTGTTCCATTTTTCAAGTGATATATTGGGTACTAGACATATTAAATGGTTAGCGCAGGAAGTCAATAGATTATACAATTCTAGACACACGAGGAATAGGGAATATAAGATAAATATCTGTTCTTCAGAGATGCAAAATATGGCTAGAATAGTAAATAACATGCTAATCCTTTAACATGTTACTAATTGATCATGGTTCTTAGTTATGCCCTCAGCATAATTGCAGGATTTAGGGAATTTACAATGCCTGATCTTTCTTGGTCTGCTCTTACTCAGTGTGTTTCTACGTCCATGTTGATTTATAATGTGTTTTCATGGAGCTACTTCTTTTCTCATGATCTCTCCAGGTCTCTGATTTATGATTTTTAAGCTTTTTGTTCTTCTTATGTTGTTTTACTTGCTCATATCTAGAATTACCCCTTAAAGGATGATCGAACTGCAACTTTATCTCAGGACCCCGGAAAAAGAGGGAAAGAGATGATAACATACAGTCAATGTTGAAGAGACAGCAGCTCGGTAGTTCTTTCAGCACTGATGAAACATTCAGTTCTGTTACCTGCAATGGCTGCTGCAGTGATAGTGGATTTGATAGGAATAAGCTTGGCCATACTGAAGCAGCTATGGAAACAACCAGCACTGTTAGCGATGGCAATGAGGGTAATTTAAATCATGAACTTCAACAGAGTTCAGAAAGGCTTAAAAAGCGTAAAAGACCATTTAGATGGCAGCGCTGCAGGAAGCGCAGACAATTAACTTCTCAAGAAACCAATGTTAAGGGTCCTTTCACAACAGTTCTTGCTAACAAAGAGAGCTTACCTGGCAGGCTTTCTTGTTGCTTAAAACCGAGCTCAGGTCATCATGATACAAAGGTGCTTTGACAAATCCTCCAATTTTCTTACTCAAAATTTGTGTAAAATGTCTGAATCCCGCCTCTCCTGGAGGGGCTCCTCAATACCGTTTGATTGGAAAAAAAGGTCTGAAATGATGGAGGCTTACAGACTTTAGCAAGTTTCTTTTCTGTTTATTTGCTGTCCTTGTGTACTTTACTCAAGTGTTTTTATATGGCAGTGCTCTTGTTTGGGGTTCCAAGTTCCACCAAAGGTTGCCAAAGGGGCTGAAATAGACAGAAAATCCATGTTCTTTAACTTGGAACGCTCGTTATCAGTTTTCCCCAAAAGACGTATCCTTTTGTACTAGTTTGGGTGTGTGGTATATATCTATACATATACATACATACATAATAGAAAGATGCACAGTTCCAGTCTCTTGATTACTATTGACCATAAGAATCCATGGTGACCATATGTTGGATTAAATTCCAATGGTTGGCATTAATTCTATAAATTTTTAGGATTTGAAGAAACTATTGGATTTTGACCTAATGATTGGTAACCTTGGATTTTCAAGATCGATAGTGACCAAGTGATCAAAATCTATATGTATATATTCTTTGCATTTTATTTTGTTTATTTATGCATTGTTGTCCATTTAAAATATACCTTACCATCTTAGCATATATTTATCTCAACAATAAATTGTTGAGATAATTACTTTTCATGCATAGTTCCCTGAAAAATGATGATTATGTATGGTGCAATCTTGTTCTTTTCTTTTCCTATTATAATATATTCCCCAAGAATCTTAGGTTTTTTTTGGCAGTACACTTAGTGCGTTCCTGCTGCCATTTTTGTGTATTATTATTATCTTTTTCAAACGATATTGAATGCATTGTCCTTAATGATCTTCAGATGTGGTGAATTCTGTAAAGCCCAATTCTGTTGGTGCAGAGTCTCTTGTTAAGAGTATTTTTGGCATGTCGGACATAGAAAGTGCTCTGTCCAAGATATGTCCTCATGGAAGTGGTCTTTGTCTCATGGGTTCTGCATGCCTGTAAGCTGCTCATTATTCTTGATAACAGTTTGGAGTTACAACATAATCTTTAATTTTATGCTGTTCAGGAATAATGGTTTGTATTTTTAATTTTGGTGATGCCTTATGGTTTTGGCTTCAATTTCAGTGGTACTGGACTATCTGTTGTAGTTGTTTTATAAGGAATGCGTAGATGGTAGCTTTTAGTTACTAGCCAGTATGAGTCTAATGGCTAAGGACCTGTTTGGTTCACAGATTAGTGACTTGGGAATGGGTATGAGATTCCCTTCCCATGTTTAGCAAGCATATTCATAGGAATGTCATATCTGCTGCGTGGTTATCAACTTATCAACTTCCCATGAAACAGGGAACTTTTGACCTCCTTGGGTTTGCTTTTCCCTTGCTTTGGAAATGGATCTATTTCATTTTCTTGTGACTGAATTGCCCCCATTATAAACTAAAAATACAACTTTTGGCTTTAAAAATGATTGGCATTTCTTCCTTTTTAATAAGGGTATTATTGGAAATCTGAACAAATTTTAATTCCTATTTCTGCACAAACAAAACATGGGAATGGGAATAAAAGGTATTCCCTGGTTTTTGCTTCGCAGAATTTTTAAACACTGGAATGTGCATTCATTCTGAGGTGCAGTATTCATATTTTCTTGTTATTTTAACATGATAAGGTATGCCTTTCAGTAGGAGAGTTATTTGAGAAAACCTGTTTCTTGTTTTTCCTGTTTAGCTGTCTCAATAAAATGATAGTCATCGGTCAATGGAATAATATTTGATGTGCCTTCATTGGCTTCTATCAAATTGATGGGACCAGATTTTGGATAAATATGTTGATGACGATTATTGGTTGCAGTTGTTTCAGGTTTGTAACTTGGAGCACAAAAACCTGATATATTATGCTGACTATGAGGAAATGACTATTTGGATTGCTGATTATAGGCCTACAACCTTTGTTTTTAAGTAGTTTTGTATATATGAGTTTTTGGATTTCTGTTCTCTCTGTGTGGGAGAACTTGTTTAGATCATTATGGTCATCTTAGGCTTGTAATCTTTGTTTTTAAGCCATTATAATGTCTTTCCTATCAAATTTCTTGTGTGTGTGTGTGGTCTTCCTGTTCGTGAACGTTAATTGCCCACTTATGTTTTCCAGGTATCACTCACTTGTTAAGTCGCTTAAAATTCTCATACGCAGAGTCTCGGCATTGCCATCATTTGAGATTATTGGAGAAGCATTGTTTTATTACATCTCCAAATCCGAATGCTATTAAAAATTCTGGTTGCATCTTTGAGGTCAGCATTCTATTTTGATATTTTGTGAGATGTATGATGGTAGTGTATGAGGCATGAAGATGGCTTACCAAGTGCTTTTAGTTTCGACATTTTATATTTCTTGATTTATGTTTTGCGATACTTTCCCCCTTCTTATCCGAAGGTAACATGATTTTGACTCTCATCAGGGAGAAAGGCGGGGTAACAGTGTACTGAAGAAATCTCAGTGTTGTACTACTGATTCTTGCAATGGTTCTCCAGCAGCCATTGATTCTCATTCTGAGGAAATTAAGTCTTACTGCTTGAAAAGTCAGGTGGTGTCCTTTGTATGGGCTGTTTGTAGGAGTATTATTCCACCAGATTTGCTAGGAACTCCTTCTAACTGGAGAATGTTGAGGAGAAATATTTCCAAGTTCATTTGTCTTAGAAGATTTGAAAAATTTTCTTTAAAGCAATGTATGCATAAATTGAAAACATCTAGGTTCCCATTTTTATCAGATAAACAGTATTTCTGCTGCATGAATAATTCGGCACCAAAAGGCGTAGATGGAAAAAGTTCAGAAATTAATAAAGGATCCGCTAAATTGAATGATGCCGCACATCTTGTAAAACAAAAAGTCTTAGAAAGCTGGATTTATTGGTTCTTTTCATCTATAATTGTTCCTTTGTTGCAAGCCAACTTCTATGTCACTGAAAGTGAGAATGGGAAGCAAGATTTATATTACTATCAAAAGTCAGTTTGGGAGAAAGTGAAGAATAAGACTGTTACTTGCATGAAAGCTCAGAACTATCATTACTTGGATACTGCAACAACTAGAAGGATTATAAGAAAAAGATTGTTTGGTTTTTCAAAGCTCCGGATTTGTCCAAAAGAATATGGAGTGAGGTTGCTAGCAAATTTAAAAGCATCATCAAGAATGCCAAGGCAAGAGTTCTATTTGGGAGATCGGTCCGGTGGAAGACTAGGAAGAACAAAAATGCATCAGAGAAGGGTTAGATTTGAACATTTTAAGTCAGTGAATCGTGTTCTTCGCGATACACATGCTGTTTTAAAATCTATACGATTCAAGGAGCCAGAGAAGTTAGGTTCATCAGTGTTTGATTACAATGATGTCTACAGAAAGTTGTGCCCTTTTGTAATTGGTTTGAAGAATGGATCGGCGATGATGCCTGATGTATTTATTGTTGTTTCTGATGTGTCAAAAGCCTTTGATTCTGTTGACCAGGATAAGCTGCTTTGTGTAATGAAAGATGTCCTAAGAACAGATGAATACTTTCTCAAACATGCTTATGAAGTTCTTTGCACAAAGAAATCTTTGTGGGTTCATGAGAAACCTATATTAGTGGATCAAAATACCAGCTCGAGATTTAAATCTTCTGTCATACACCGATCATTGCACAGTGTCCTTGTTAATCAGGTAATTTTGGGTATTCAGGAAAAAGTGTCTGGCATTGTTTTGTAAAACTAATTTTATATCTTTTGAATATGTCACTATTTATTCTGTTTTTTTCTGTTAGTTTATGTAGTTTGTGTACTTTGTATATTCATGAACTTATTATCCCCAAGCCATCCCAGAAAAATAAACTGCTTGATATCAATGAAGTAGTAATTGTAACTGAAGAAAAAATAGTATTCAAAACACTATAATTGAAGATAGGATTGAGATGGTACTAGTTTGTCAAATTTACTACTGGAAAATTTGATTTTTAGTGACTTTATATCTGCTACTGTGAAGGTCTCATTTAGGTTGATCATGGGGAAGGTGATGGAGATTTGTGTAGTTGCTTAAAATTTCTTCAGCATCTTGATGGATTCTGATTCCTTTCTTGTTCTTTTTAGCTTTAGCTGATAGTTTTGTTTTTTCAATGCCTAGGAGTGTAGCAGGTCTGTGAAGAAGCAGGAGCTATTTTTTAGTCTAAATCAACATGTGAAGCGCAATGTTCTGCAGTTGGATAAGAAGTTTTATTTGCAAGGTGTAGGCATTCCTCAAGGAAGTGTTTTGTCATCTCTGCTTTGCTCATTATACTATGGACATCTGGACAGGAATGTGATCTTTCCATTTCTTGAAAAAACTTGGGAACCTGCGAGAGTAGATTTATCAAGAGGACATAATTTTGAAGATGCTTCTGCTGCACAGAATGGTAGTGAGGATAAAATTGGTTCGTCCTCTAGTCATTTTCTAGTAAGATTTATTGATGACTTTCTTTTCATTTCAACTTCAAAGAAGCAGGCTTCTAGCTTCTACTCCAGGTTGCAAAGAGGATTTCGAGATTACAACTGCTTCATGAATGAGAAAAAGTTTGGTGTAAATTTTAATATTCGACAGATGCCTGGGCTGCCATCAAACAGGGTATACCTTGGTGAAGACGGCATATCATTCCTTCGATATTGTGGTTTGCTTATCAATTCTTGCACTCTCGAAGTTCAGGCAGACTACACAAAGTTAATCCCCTTATATGATTAAATTTATATTTCATAATTTATTGGACTAATAACAATTATATTTATTGTTTTATGCATGCACTGCCGAAGAGGTTATAAATTTATCATGTCTACAGTCTACCAAAGCAATGTCTGTTTTAAATTACCCATTTTTCCAGGATGATAATTATCTGTTGCATCTTTGTAATGGTTGTGGCCTTTTGTAATGGTAACACTATGATCAAGTGTGTCAAAACAATATCATTCCTGGTCTAAGTTTTTTGAGTAACTCGTTTCATCTGTTTATCAGGTATTTGAGCAACCATTTAAGTTCAACTCTTACTGTCAGCTGGCAAGGCCAACCTAGTCATCATTTGAAGGAAAAATTGTGTGACTATATGAGACCTAAATGCCATCCAATATTCTTTGATTCCAACATTAATTCAGCATCTGTTGTGAGATTAAATATCTACCAAGCGTTCTTGTTATGTGCAATGAAGTTCCATTGTTATGTTCGCGACTTATCAAACATATGGAAACTTTGCAATAGATCCTATGCTAACATGATCAAGAGATCTTTGAGGTATGCTTCTGTTACTTTGTCTTTTATCTTTTCTAAGTCTTTCATCAATAATAAGCAGTCTTTCCACAGGGAAGTTAGTTGAGCTTTAATAATTGACTAAGATCTTGATATACTTAATGCTAGCTACAACTGGTTTTCCTTACGAGGTATCTCATTCATCAGTTATCCAAAATGTCAAGTATAACAAGATTTCTTACATCCTCTTTTAGGAGGGTTATGATCTTTTTGTTGCATTGATTTTAGGTACATGTACGTGCTCATAAAGAGAAGGATGCGTACTGTGTATAATGGTTCTGACTTCCAACCAATACTTCAATTGGAAAAGGGAGAAGTTGAGTGGCTTGGTTTATTTGCTTATATCCAAGTACTGAAGAGAAAGCAATCACGGCATAAGGAGTTGCTCTCCTTATTGACGTCTAAGTTGTTGAATCATAAAATAACGGGGTCTGTGTCTTCTCAACTAAGTTATGCTGTTGATAGATCACATTCCTCTCTAATGTGGAAGATCAAGTATTAGAAGATTCTTAGAGGTATGTACATATTGCATGAGTAAACCATCCTAATTTCATTTGATCACCATCGTCACGGCCTTATCAACTACATTAATGTTCGATTGTCTTGTAGTTTTTTAAAATGCTATTGGGTGTAGACTAATATTGCTAGTGTTTGTTATATCCTCTACAAGTTGTCTCTGGTATTAAAACTATACTATCATGAATTATTTTGGTAGATACAAAATATACATATATTATTCTGTGATGCTATGTCATACATTCTTGTTCTTTTTCTTTTCTTTTTTTCAAAGTTCAAATGCTTATTGGATTCAAACATTCTATAGATCCTCTACAACTGCTATGTATAGTTAGCATAATCATGCTAGTCACCTGTGCAGGTGAAATGTGTTAAAGTGATTTACATACATTCTATGTCTTGTTTTACAAACTGGGGTTTGTCTTTTCTTTAATTCTATTAACAAGATTTCTGTTATTTTTTAATGCGAGGTTTAATTTTTTCCTTAACTCTTCAATCTTGCTTAGCTTTAAACATTTAAAGTGCAGCTTTCATTTTGTACACCTTCTTCTCAATTGTAAATTTTCCTCTCTTTCTTCTCTATCTCCCAATTTCGATTACAGTGTAGTGTTGCTTGAACAAGGAGGCCGTGAAAGTGGAGAAAGCACGATGTATCTGACGGTGAACTCTACAAGAACGATGCTACATGACCACATTCAATTCTTACGGGGGTCAGAGTTGTGTGTCTCTCACATATCATGGGAGGATGTGGTCACCAATGTGGTACAATTCACATTCGGCAATGTGGTGTAGTTAGGTTTAGTGAATTGCAAATTCAGCGTTCAAATGTCGATTTGCCAAGTTGTTTATGTTTTTTTAATCATCTTTTCTATGCTATTCTTTTCCCTACTAAAGCGAGCATTTGGGAAAGACTTTTGTGCAGTACGAAGATTGTCCAAATTCTTGTGTTTTGTTTTGCATGTGGAACAGCACGTACGTACCTCAATTGTAAACAATTTCAGCTTCAGCTTGTCCGATTTGTATACCAAGCAAACGGAGCTAAACCACGTACTGGGCCTAAATCATTGTGCATTTACTCTTAAATTTTACTCAATATGTGGTTTTCAAGTGTGGGCTTGACTGATTAACTGGACCCTCATAGAGCACCAATAACAACCGACGTGACATTGGCTGTACCCAGAGTCCACCATATGGCGGTCTTATGTGTAGGGGCATGTTGAATAATGTAAAATCTCACATATCGGTTTTGATTTAAAAAAAAAAAACATATATCAGAAATTTGACAAAATAAATCCAATATATAATGAGTGGTTGCATTATTAATAACACCGAAGTCTTTTTGTGTAAAAATCATAATCCAATCTATATTGGATCGGATGCAAATTGGTAAAATTATATTGATTTTGAACCGAAGTACACCCTAGTCATAAACTTATAACTTCACCCTACCATTGAACTATATATATATCTCCAACTAAAAAAGAAAGAAAATCACATGAGGTCTCATACAAATTGCTACTCTTTCGATAAAAGAAAGAAAGAAAGAAATCAACTAGGCTTTGGTATGGTAGTAGTATTTGTCTTTATTTTGCTAGAAGAGGTCACAGGTTCGTTCACGTGAATGACCAAAATGATATATTTTTGTGATGAATTCGATACCTAATTGTTATTAGCATTGGCGGATCTAGAAACTTTTTAGCGGAGCTGCAATTTGAAACGCTAAAAGCTTTATATAAAAAAATTGATAATCAAATATCCTTATAATTTAAACAATATCAATGTCATTCATAAGTCATAAATAACCAATTGTTGTATAAGACAAAGAAAGTATTGTTGTTAAAAGCCCTAAAGTTTAAAGCCTTTTGTCCTTTTTTATGCAGGCCCTAGATAGAAATAGGTTAAAGCCCAAGAAATGGCAGCCCAAGTTTATTTTTTCCAAAAGATAAAAAATAAAAAAATCGTGGCCCAAACGGCTTCGTTTTGGCCAGAAAAAAAAAAAAACAGTCGTATACAGACTTTGTTTAAGCTTTCCACCAAACACCTAGAGTGCGTCTTAGCACCTATAATGACTTTTCTAGCGAGAGAAAATGTAGCTCCTTGCGCCTTAGTTGTTAGACCATTGTAGTGGTGTAGCTTTGCTTGGGTATTTTGACCCGTTTTAAGAGTATTATGTAATTATTTTTTTGTTAAAAAAAATTTAGATAATTTTTATCAATAACAGGTTTTTTTTTATTATTAAAAATTATAGAGAAAGATGGAATTCCATTAATACCAAACGAAACAGTTACGGTTTTAATCTTACGAAAAATATATAACTAGTGTTTGTGAACCTTATTCCAAAGGTGAGTCCGCTATTGTTTCACCTTAGCAGACACGTGTTGGGCTCCCGTACCTAGTAGCATACAAAGTCAGTACCACTTGGTAATATTCTCGCCTGGATAACTAATTACTATTCGCTACTTGTCCCAGCCTCTATTTTGGTTTTCATTTTCGAAGCTCTGTTTGGCTACGCAGAAAGTGCAGGACTGTGCGAGAGAGAAACATACAGAAAATTAGGGTTTCTTGACAATGGCTTTTGCTAATCGAATCCGATCGAGCCTTCCTCTCGTAACCAAGATTCTCAAATCGGATTCGCTCTCCGCCGCCCACGGGTCCAGTGCCCAGCGGTCTGTACTTTGCCCTACTTTCACCAATTCCGAGGTACAGAGATTCTCAAATCACATAAATGCAAAGAACAGATTTTTACGTGTCTGATCTAGTTTGCTTGCTTTCTTCATTAGAAATTTTAATAATTTTTTATAAAAAAAATTTCATTTCTGTTTTTGTTTCTAGATGGCGAAAAATGTGCGTTAACTGAACCAAACTGATAGAATAGAATCGGTGGAAATTTGAAAGGAAGAAGATTTATGATTCACATTATATGAATTTGCTTTTCTTATTCCTCAGTGTCTCTCTTTGTGTGTTTTAATATAAGTTTTAAAAATAAAATTTAGGAGGTCTTTATGTCAACTACAGTTGAATTTTCATTGTTTCACATTTGGTACTTGCAGTTGTCAAAGAATTTTTCTACCGCACCTGGGAAGAAGGAAGTGAAGGTTAAGGTAATGGAATTCTTTGGCTTAACATTTTCTGGGATTTTATGCCTTACAATTTTCATTTTGAAAGAAATTAAATCCTTATCAAGTGCAGGAGTGATGTTTATTATTGAGCAGGGCTCGAAGATGTTATACATTTCTTGGATGTTATATCTTTTGTTATGTATACTTTTTAATACGAATTAGTGTGTCATTTGTTCGGTTTTAATGGTGTTTGGAAAAAGGAAAACAAATATCTAAATTTATGTTTCGAGGTACAGTGAGATTCAATAGACTTATAATTAGATTTTGTGAAGTGTTAGTAATATAAAACAACTGATGTATGTGCTTAATGTGTCAGAATTCAATCATATTATTTATATTATATTGATTTGTTCTGCCATGAATGCCAGGTGCCTCTGGTGTTGTTTGGGGGTTCTGGGAACTATGCCTCTGCTTTGTACATTGCTGCAGTAAAAGCTAATGCCTTGGAGAAGGTTGAGTCTGAGATTCTTGACATTGTTGAGTCTACGAAGAGAAGTCCTACGTTTTCTCAGTTCACAAAGGATTTGTCAGTGCCAGCAGATACTAGAGTGAAGGCAATCAGTGAAATTTCTGCTCAAGCTAAATTTTCAGATGTTACAAAGAACTTTTTGGGTATGATTAGTGACTCTTTCTTGTTTTAGATTTATTCTTATGTTTTTTTCATGTTTTTTTTTCCTGTATTTCTTTGTACTTTCAAGACTTAAGAGCATCGAATCAAGCAAAGGAAAGTCAGATGTGCTCCCTCCCAATAGAAAGTTAAACCAAAAAAATGATAATCCCAAATTAATTTCGTCTTTGGCAGCTCCAAACCCAAATCCTTGTCAGCTCTAAGCCTCAAAAACTCTAATCGCTAAGCATTTTACTTTCTTTGTTCATTTGTCTGCAATTTTTTTCCTATCTGAAAAATTTCAGTGAAGGTTTACTAATAAACCATGAGTAAGAAGGATTTGGTTGGATGCATGAGAAAGAAGCTGAAGGAGAAAAATACAGATTTACAGTCAACAATGCAGTGGGTATTTCTAAGTATAAACAGACCTAATTGGGTCCTAAAGGGCTTATGCCTCACCTTGCGGGGATTAAAACCGCTTGTGTTACACCTTCATCTTTGAAACATTCATTATTATTTGTTTTGTTATTGTTATAAAAGTATTTACGTATTTAACATGTTTGTATGTAATTGAACTTGGGTAAATATAATCTTCTGTATTATATGTGCCCTGTAAATTTGACAGCTATTTTAGCAAAATTGTGTCCTGGTATGTGCAATGCACTGTTCACACCAAGGCTTTTTGTCTGCATTATATATGAACACTAATTTGAGAGCTATTATTAAGATTTTGACCTGGCTATGCGCTGTTAACATAATGGCTTTAATAACTGTCTTCGCTGAGGTGTTTTATAATGTTTGCAAGTATGTTCATTAAATTAGGTTTTCTTTTCCTCATTGATCTTTCACTCAACTTTGATCTTGCTTTTAATTCTAATTGTTCTCATGGTTGCTTAATTAAAACTCTCTCTCTCTCTCTCTCTCTCTCTCTCTCTCTCTCTCTCTCTCTATCTCTCTCTATACATGTATATGTATTTGTTATATGTGTACATACACACATACTAACCCATATACATTTTTTTTTGTAGTTATCTTGTCTCAGAATGGGAGGCTAAAGAACCTTGAAACCATAGCAAAGAGATTTGTGGAGTTGACCATGGCACATAAGGGAGAAGTGAAAGCTATTGTTACATCTGTCATTGTAAGTTGTAGTGCTTTGATGATAAATTTATTTTTCGTAACAAGTTATATTGCTCAAGTTGGTCTGTCATTTCTAATGCGACTGGTCAGTGGTCATTAATTTTAATATTGGTTGTAAATGATCAAGATCTATATTATATACTGCCATTTAGTTTGATATTTAAAAGAAGAAAGTATCACTGGAATAGTTTTGATTTGATGCAACTTTTTTGGGTAAAAGTACAATGTATGTAGAAGTTTTGTACTCACGAAAATAAAAAGATTGCTTGCAACTATGCTGGTTTTTTGTATTTGAAATGTTGGACTTGGCATAGTGGTTGCAATGCAAGAAGTACTTATACTTCATAGTATCTGTTTTACATAAACTTGTCGTGATGGTATTATGATTTGCTATGCTTTTCTCTACAGAAACGGAAATTGTTTCTGAGTTTTATTCCAAAGGACATAACTGACATGAGTCTTTTTAGTACTTTTAAGCTGTTCGCTTATTACACAATACTTTATTGTGTTTTCTTTGAAATGATTTTTGATTGTTGAAATGTGTATCAGAATTTGGTATGAAACACTTAAACGAAATTAGCATGGTTATTGGTGTCCCTAATGACTTTGGGCTCTAGTCCATGGTTATTTTGTTCTAGTTTTTTCAAGTATAATGTGGGCTGCCTGCTTTGAAGCGATATGTTTAAACAAAATGATTAATAACCAGTTAGATAAATAGGGTGCTCAGCTCACCCTTATGCTGGCTTGTTCCTCGGACCTTTTGGGGCTCCATAGTTACAGGTTTACTTGACTCTCTTTTGTTTTTGTTTTGTTTAGCTTTTCTTTGACTTTGAGGGGTTAGGTTTATGTTCCCTCCCGGGCTAGGCATCTCCTTTTTTCATATAAAAAAATTTCCTTGTTCTGTGGAGGTTCCATTTCAGAAACTTATGCTGTTTTTGCTTGAATTACTTTTGTGCTGATTTTGTGCTTGTTTGGGAAACAAATAGTCGTAAATCTCATGGAAAAACTTACTTTGTCATTAATTAGACTTCTTATTATTGGGGTGTTGTTATGAGACGTTTGAGTTTGATTTGTGTTCTGTTTTTTTCTTTACTGTGTTTTGAAGTATCTGAGGAATTGGTGTTGTATCTAATGCTGTCTTATTGTTGGGGTATCATGAGATGTTGTATGGGTTTGATTTGTGTTCTGTTTTTGTACTGCGTTTTGAAGTATCATTTGTGATGACATTGATTATACCCTGCTACAATTCAGTTGGAAAGATAACTTGATACAAGATGGTAGAATTTTCATGGAAAGGAAATTGAGTTGACTAACAAGTACCAAACTATGCATTGTATATATTTTATGCCATATTCTGTCTAATCTTTATTCTATGACCAGCCCCTTCCTGCTGTGGAGGAGAAAGAATTGAAGGAGACACTGCAGGAATTAATTGGACAGGGAAAGAAGGTCATACTTGAGCAGAAGGTATGTAGTGGTCTTTTCATCTGCTCTTCAATGCACCAATTGTTTTATAATGGATGGAAATTTGATTCTGTTTTACATGCCAGATTGATCCTAGTATTCTGGGTGGGCTTGTGGTAGAGTTTGATAAGAAGGTGTTTGACATGTCCATTAAGACTAGGGCACGCCAGATGGAGAGGTATTTGCGGGAACCCGCAAACCTTGACAGCCTCTAAAAGGTGTTCACGGACTGATACTGCGGTCTCCCCCATTTTTCATGTATCTGTTATTGTCAAAGTTCTAAGAAGGAAAAAAAAAGTTGTTTAATTTTGGTGCTTGAACCCTTTCTAAAAAGATGGAAAGCAACTTGATCTGGATGCCATCTATTTGCAAATAAAAGCTTGTTTTCCGCATTGTTCTGGGCAAGAGACTTGCTAGTTTCATGTTCTTTATCTTCGTGTTTTGTCGCGTTTTCGCCTTTGAAGTCAAAGCTTGTTAAGTTCTGTTATATTGCTGCACAAATATTTATATAGAGAGCTGTTCATTGGCTGTGTTTTACAGACGTTCCTTAATTAGTAATGTGGTGATTGGTGTCATCACACTCATTTCAATCGTGGATTATTGAAGTATGAGTAGGCCAAAACTAAGATTGGTATGAATTAAGTATGGGTTAATTTGTCTAACTGCTGACCAAAAACCCCACATCTTAACCTGTAACAATCATATCGGAATCCCCTTTGACAATGTGAACTGATCCTCTTAACTCTTGCGGAGCTTCAGCCTTCTTTTTGCCTCAAAATTTTCATGGGAGCTTTTGGCCGGAAGATTGGATTGATGAAATCTCTATTCACTTCAATATGGCTAAATCAAGTGCATAAGCAGAATTTGAAGCCATGAGTCATGGTATGTGCGAGGCATTATTTCTCAAGGTTCTGTTCAAAGAATTGGGATCCGATGAACGTAACGCTTTACTTAGATAACAGAGTTGCCATCAACATTTACTCACAATCAAGGTTCAGACATGATTTGCGCGAAACAAAACATATTGAAGTGGACAGACATTTCATTGATATGATCTTAATGTACTTTGTTTGACAAAGAGAGTGTCAAGCAAGAGTTTTAATTTAACTAAATTTGCTGTCAATTGTGTAATTATAAATATATAATTAAGTTTCGATTATGGAATTTGAGTAAATTATGTAATTAGTCCAGAGTGTAATCCAGTATTTTCTTGTGTAAATAGCTTTACGATTCATAATCCAAAAAAAAAAAGTTGGAATTCTAACATGTGATGTGCCTTTCCCTTCTCTACTAGAATTTGGGTGAACTTTTTGTCTCATTGGTTTTTGGTGCTCATGCCTCCCTCCACTTTTCCCACATAAAAAAAGTATAATGATAGAAACTCCACAATCCATGTGCAAACAGAGGTATAAAGGGTCAAACCAGATCAATCTCTCCACCTTTTTCTTTGGTCATGAGTTTTCTGAGCACTGCTTTTTCACCCCATGGTTTGTTGAGGCAGTGTGAGGAAATTTGGTCGTTTTCTGCACCTAGCCAGATTTTAAGACAGATTCTTTTAATGATACATTCACTTTTGTAAGGTTTGTAGTACAAGGTGCGAGATTGAATGAATTCAGGTCATGAGTTGGTGTTTCTTGTCTTTGTAACCAAGCAGGCATGTTGCTTCGGACAGCCTCAAAAGCATGAGATTATATAGATTCTATCCTGGGACAGCTGTAGAAGGACACAGGGCTTTTTACAAACACTTGAGTAGCTTGAGAGTTTTGCACTCACTTTTCCCCCAGAAAAAAATGCGAGTGTCGTTTTTGGTCAACAAACATAAGTAACTGAATATTTCATTGGAATTATCTGGAAGAATTGAATATGACTCCCTTGTAAACCTGATTTGCCATTTGACTTTGAAAATGACTGGGAAGTCACAGCTCTTAGCATGCAGGGACAGGAAAATTAGGTGACACAACATACAGGGATAGCGAAATTTCGGGTTTATCTAAACGCATGCATACTCCAAGTTAAAAAGAAATCGCAATTTTTTTTAATTTTTAATTTTAATGATTAATGCATAACGATGGATTAGTGGAAGACATTTTATATATGATTATGAGAAATCTTAAGTTCGGGTAAATTTAGATTACACAATCATACAAAGAGTTGTCTCGATGGATAGTTTAGATTAGTAATGGGAAAACATTGATTATATTCAGAGACAGTCTGCTAAGAGAACATATACCTTATGCATGGGAAATACTCTCTTCTCAAACTTAAGTTGCCAGATTGTGAATCTAATTAAACATAAGATTAGGGATAACTCAATTATGAAATGTTCTCGAGCAACATAAGATATACTTGCTAGAACTGCTTGATAAATTTCTTTCCAATTAGCGAACAATATGCCAAGTTATAAGCAAAGGCTGCGCAAATAATGTTGCACAGTTTCTGGAATGAAATCATAAGGTGCCTTTCTTTTATTTTGTTTCTGGTTATTCTTATTACCCTTTGATCTTCTTCCCTTATAATAATAGAAAATACTTGAAGCAATCAATTATAACAACACTGATGGGATGTTCAGTCGGAATTCTTAACAGTGATGAAAAGAGAAATAAAGGAAGAGCAGTTATAACTTATATCTGGTGAAACTATATCTAGCCTATGTATCATGATGCCTATAATTGGTTGTTTCTTCTTTTAGTTCACAAATGAACAAGTCTTGCAAAAGCAATCTTTATTTATATTTTATTTGGGTTCGTTTGAGTTGATTTGATCTGATGATTTCTTGTGATTGGATTTTAAGCTCGGGACAGGGTTGTGTGCAGGTAAGAAACTATTAATTCTCATTCACTTTGAGTCGGGCCATGGCAACGACTAAGGCATCTATTTTATTGCATGCCATGCCCATGCCAGTAGTGGGGACTGGGAGGATATATGTTTAAGGAATATCGCTAGCTGCGCAATCTTAACTTCTAATATGAGATTGAGAATGCAATTTTGACCAAAGAGAACAACTGTAATTGATCCCAAAGTGAGAGAGAGAGAGAGAGTTTGCTTGAGAAGCATGCTTTTCATAATTGAGTTATCCCCAATAAGTTTCATGCAACCACTTAAACAATCCATAACATACAAAACAAACTAATTAAGCACAAACATGTGGCAAAAGTGCATGCCACACTTTGCCGAGAGTGTACAAAGAGTACTCTTGTACTCTCTCTCTCTCTCTCTCTCTCTCTCTCTCTCTCTAGCCATATACTTCAAATTCACGTGTATGTTGATAGGGGGGAGGGTTTGGTCTTCTTGTCTTTGACTCTTTCTTGTCTTTTTCGATGCATTTTTCTTCACTCACAAGGTAATTATATATCATCTTTTGTATATGAGACAGCTACATTTTTGCTTCCACTTCACATAATCATCTCTCTCTCTCTCTCTCTCTCTCTCTCTCTCTCTCTCTCATATGGGAATTAATGGAGCCATGAGGTCCCCCTCCAATCCGTTTCCCACTCCACCCATCGACCAACAAACACAATCTCTCTCTCTCTCAAACTTTTTTATTCATTCATATTTTAAGCAAACCCCACAACCATCACCATCATCATCACCATTACCACCCCATGAAGCCTTCTCATCATCTTATATAGCTTTCTTTTAGATCTCCATCCTTCCAACTAACCACTTAAATCAGAAACCCCTCAGAAACTGGTCTAGCAATTATAATGCGAAAGCCAGAGTCCATGGGAAAAGAGGAGGGAGCAAACAATATTAACAAGAAGAAGAAGATGATAATGAGCAAGCTTAGGAAGGGGTTGTGGTCGCCTGAGGAAGATGAGAAGCTGATGAGGTACATGTTGACGAATGGACAAGGCTGTTGGAGTGACATTGCTAGAAATGCTGGTCTCCAAAGGTGTGGAAAGAGTTGCCGTCTTCGATGGATTAACTACTTGAGGCCTGACCTCAAGCGTGGTGCATTTTCACCCCAAGAGGAAGAACTTATCGTCCATTTCCATTCAATTCTTGGCAACAGGTACCCTCTCTCTCTCTCTCTCTCTCTCTCTCTCTCTCTCTCTCTCTCTCTCTCTCTCTCTCTCTCTATTATAATGCTTTAACGCATGAACATATATAGCACCATTTCGAAATGCTTCACCCTTGAATATTATTGAGTCCTGTTGCTTTTCTTCCCCTTAGTGCTATTTTCTTTTCTATTCATTATCAGCCTAGTCATTATGAACTGCTTGAAAAAATCAAATTAACCAACGGTAGGTTTACAGTTTGGCAAGCTTTTCCCAGCATATATATTTATGTAATTTTTTATGGGTGAGATTAAACAATTCCCCATATACATAAATACATTTCAAATCTAAAATTATTATATGCAATATATGATCCCCATATATACGGATAGGTAGTTTGTCAGCAAGCTTTTCCACATGCATGCCTCATTTGATGTGGGAAATGAAGTTCAACAAAGTCGATGATGAAATTAACATGACCCCATTATATCCACTTTATATTGGATATAAATTAACTTATATGACATTGTAACATACTTGTCACTGACATACACATATACATCCTAATTAACATCTACATATTTACCCCACTGTCTATTATGAAACAGTTGAAGCCTGAAGTGCAAACTGAAAACCAAAAACTGCCAAACACCTGGGCTTGAGTGTTCGAATCCTCAATGCTTCTTTTTTTTGGGTTCGCACTATGTGGACCTAAATTTAAGGAAGTCTAGCATAAGTGTTGATGGTATATCACATCTAAGAATGAAAGTCTAGCGTAAGAGTTTACAAGATCTTGGGCCTCTTCACCTATTTTCAATTGATTTTTGGTCGCATTCTAATATAATATCCAAAAACCTCTTGATCTTAAAGTAATGCATGTTGAAACCTTGACATCAAACTTGAATTAGTGTTTTCAGTTTGTACCTTGTTTGAGAGCTCAATTGACATTTACGCACTAGTATAATTTAAGCAACTAATTAAACATTGCCATGCATTTGTTTTGGCCGTAGAAAAGCTAATGAAGAGTATATACTCTTTTTATATGTCTTAACGTTTTTTCTCATTATCAATTTAGGTGGTCACAGATTGCTGCACGTCTTCCAGGACGAACAGACAATGAAATAAAAAACTTTTGGAATTCTGCATTGAAGAAAAGGTCGAAAAAGAACAATATTTCCACGTCCTTATCATCACCAAACGACAGTGATTCATCAGAGCCTAGAGATGTCAACATTACTGGAGGAACGTTTATGCCCATGCATGACCCTGACATGATGACCATGACCATGTACAACATAGATTCATCTTCCTCATCATCTGCATCCATGCAAGCCATGTTCGTCAACAGCAACACATTATTCGATCCCCTGTCCATGCTTGACCATCGCTACGACATGGCCCATGCAGATGCTACACTGAACGTTAATCCCACATGCTTAGCAAACTTACCAAATATTGGAGACCAGGGGTATTGTGGGGATTATGGAAACTTAGGGGCTGGCCATAAAATGGGTTCGAAGGTGACCTTTGTGTTCCTGCACTTGATAGTAGAAGCGTCGAGAGTAATATGAATGGTCAAGTAGCTGAGAATATAAGCAAGACTATTAACAACCACTTCCATAATAATTGCTTCAATAGCACGACGGAAATGATCGGGTTTAAAGTAGATGAGGACATGCTTGGGTTTGGAAATAATGGGCAGGGAGAAAACTTGAGAATGGGAGAATGGGATTTTGAGGGTTTCATGCAAGATATATCCTCCTTTCTCTCTTAGTCCAAGCCATTTTGCAAAGCAAATTTTGGCATACATCATTTCCTTCTTTACCAAATTCAAACAACCCTCTTTTTGGTACATGCATGCATGCAATAATATATCTCATCGTTCGTTTAGAGATCAGAAGTGTCAATAGTGATGTAGAAAATAGAATAAGACGTGAGGAATATTTGTAATTTGTTAATTGTTTTGTACACAAAAGAATAAAAATGTGGTGGAAATTGTTAGTGGATTTAATATGTGAAGATGTAAACAGACGTTAATAAGGAGCAAAGTAGATTCAATATATTCAATGCTCTCTCTCTCTCTCTCTCTCTCTTATTTTTCTTATGATGATATCTCTCTCATGCATATTTATTTCATATAAGCTCACACTTACCTTCCGTTTGGATGGAGGAAATTGGTATTTTAAAGAGGCTAGCACCACCAACCGTTAGATTAAATCCGACGGATGTAACAAGTTTGGACCTTTCTTCTAGTCCTCAAAATATTGTCCTCAAGATAGCGATATTGTTTGAATGAATACCTAAACAATAGATGGTTCATATTATTGATATGTATATATATATATATAGTCCCTTCTATTGAGGGATCTCTCAAATTTTTTTATTTGAGGGACACCCTTTAGGGTACGATTGTTTTTTTTTCAACGATCCAAACTTCTATTTTTAAATCTTCATAGATCATCCTTACAAAAAAAACGAATATAGTGTTTCAAGTAAAGATTATGATAACAACCATCTAATTGAGTGATTAAATGGTTTCATATTCAAGTGATTTTTTGTAGATATGATCTTTGAGTCAATATCTAAAAATTAAACAGTTCAGATTATTGTAATATAATGCATAATAAGGCATATAAGGACGTCCCTTAAATAAGTTTATTTGAAAAATTCATCAACTGAAACTCTCTCCATATATAAAATCCCCGAGGTTTGGGGGTCGTTTCAAACCCAACCTTACAAATGAAACACCCTGTTACCCAATTCGTCAGACTCAGAGAAGAGTCGAAGTAGTGAAGGCAATAAAAATAGGTGAAGAGTCAGTCTCAATATTTGGCTGTCACGTCACATCATTTAAATGAAAAGAAATGTCAAGTTTTCCACCAAAAAGTTAAAAAGCCAAAACATAAAAAAGTGAGATCGTCGCCTGAGAGATTCGAACTCTCGCGGGGAAACCCCATGTACTTAGCAGGCACACGCCTTAACCACTCGGCCAAAGCGACTACTTGTTCGTTATCAACACTTTTTCTTTATTACTATGCATACCATTTATTTAAACCTGTCACAATGATCCACAAGATAAAATAAAATCGAAACCACCCCCTTAATTGAAACTAATTGATAATTTTTCTTTGTAAAAAAAAATTCATTTGGAACAATTCCAGAAAAAAAAATTGAGCAAATGGCAGCATTGCTCTAGACTAAAACGATGCCGTTTTTAATTAAAGAACAATAGAACTCCCTATTCATTCTCCATTCCCTTTTCTTGATTCCCTTTCACCAAGTGCAACAAGTTCTTCATAGAAACCCTAAAATTGAAATGCCTTCCTCCTCCCAGTAGAGAGACCTAATTCCTGTGCAAAGCCCTAATTGCTTTTTGGAGAAGTATTCAGGAGGCACTTGGATTTTTAATAAAAATTTCAACCTGCTTCTATCAAAAGCACTTTTAATAAAAGCGTTTTGACCAGAAATATTTTCTATAGATGCTATTCCTAATATGCATATCTTCCAATGCTGCCTTCTTTTATTATTATTTTTGGTTGAGAAAAAGAGCGGTAGTATTATTGATGAAAGAAATAGGTAACAAGTACCAAAAAAATTAGGCTATGTGGTCGGAGATTAGGCGAGTTTCTCTACACATAAGGGCTCAGTTGTCGGACTAATTGAGTAGCCTTATCCGCTCAACCGCAAAAGCAGGGTCAAGAACCTTACCTATGAGTACCCCCCGTCGCGCTTTGAGCAGAAATATTTTCTATAGAAGCTGTTCCTAGCATGCATATCTTCCAGTGTTACTCTAACACTGATATTGCTTATTATTGGAAAACAAGCCCAATAAGGAAACCGGCCATTAAGAAACTGTTTGCTAGACCTTAAGCTCAAGCCCATGAGGTGTTTAACTTGTCGGCTGATTCATGAGACTCAACCCCACCGACTGTGCTTCCAAGTTTCCCACGAATGATAAATATAACCAATAATTTGATGTTCTCTGAAAAAAAAATCATAATGTTCTTAATAAAGAAAGAGTGTTGCTAAACGAATCTTAAAATTAACTGAATGCACCTTATTACCAAACTATTTATTGAATTATTAATTTATCATAATATAAAATAACCAAAAAGGATATATTGAATTGTGAAACAAATATAATTTTAATAAGTACACCATATTCACCATATTCAACCCTAATAAAATGTAGAGAAATTTTCGTATTGCTTTGTGCCCACGCGAACAACGCAACACGCAAGATAAACGCTGAGTGGATTTCAAGACGATTTGGTGTCGGCTCAAATGAACTTCTTGGTCGGTTATGTTCTTGCGGAAAAGGGTGTATTTTCGTTTTTGAATTTCTTATTGTGAATAGCTTTGGTTCTTCGTTTTTCCATAACTAGAATAGACGGCTTTCATTTCCATATTAAATGCTTTATATTACTTAATATTTTATCTTCTCGTCCATGTTACTTTCGTGTGTGTGTGTGTGTGTGTGGGTATTATTCATCTCTGAGTTGTGTGAACATCATCATTCTTCCTGTTATTGTGCCCCACATTTCGAAGTAGACTGTAGTGTGTGGTAAATATTAACACTTATAGCTGCGTTTCGCAAATTTGATGAATTTCACTTTTCAAAGTGTTCAACGATACATTGTGTTGTTGAATTATTTGGTGAAATAAATCTATTCAGAGTTTGGTCAATGAAGGCTTCTCTCTGAATTAATTTTACCCCAAAAAAAGAAGAAAAGGAACCCATAAAACTTTCATAACATAATAGAACATATTTGGAGGGCAACAAGTTCAATTCGAAAATAAGAAATAAATATAGAAAATCATAAGGATTTACAACAATCAAGCTTTGAATTGAAGGAGCTAGTAAATCTACTCCCACAACAACTTATGAAATTAAAGATTTTGATGCAAACCCAAAATATGAAAAGACGGCACGAATTCATGTAAAAAAGAGAAACCTGGTTTAGGATTGGTATTAGGGTGTTGTGTGATAGTGTATTAGGGTGTACCAATGTTATTTTTGGTATTTAAATAGGGTGTACTTAGTTAATTTTACATTTTCATTTACATATTAGGGTGTACTCAACTAATTTTAGGGTTTAGCAGCACTCAAAGGAAAACATGGTTTGTATGCGAAAACAATAACAAGCAGTGGCGGATCCACATTGGGGCAAAGGGGGTCAATTGACCCCTGCAAACCAGAAACCATGGCTTGGGGAGAAGAAATGTGTCCCCTGCAATTGCTGCTTCTTTTTCTTTAAAATGGTAGGCCTTACTTGCTCGATTTGCAGGCGGCTACCTCATTGCAGAGGCGCTCTGTTAGCGCGAGGAAGAAGATGAGGATTTCTGACTTTTTTTTTTCTTCTCAAAACACATTGAATGATGTCGTGTTCTGATCCATAAAAAAAGAAGCAAGAATGATGTCATTGTCACGTGGGTAAAGCCACTAAGTTTAGGTGAAACGGAAAATTCTACAATGGGCGTGGTGTATCCATGCGCCCAAAATATCAGCCATTGGATGAGTAAGTGGAGATGAGGTCCACACCATTGAATGCTGGTAACCAGTTAAAAGGGTTGGTGTAGGTAAAAGTGAATAAAATAAAAATTAAACAAAAAAAAGAAAAAGAAAACAAGAAAAAAAAAAACAGAAACAGAAAGGGAGAAGGGAAGATCGTGAATTGCTGCTGAGGCTTCTCCAAGAACGGCACTCTCTCTTTCATCTCTCCCTCTCTTACCCTACATGTGAATCGCTTGATTCTGGAGATGAATTGAGAAGATCTTAAATCTCGGTGGCTGGGCATTTTGCGTGGTTCACAAAAAACCAGTGGAAACGAGTTGCTGGTGCTGAAACGTATTTAAGTGGCCATTGCAAAGGTAAAATTAATAGCTTTATTATCCTTGTCCACACTTGAGTTCCCAAAGACCAGCAATATAACATTTTGCTATATTGATCTGCTAAAAGAAAACCAGCTATTTCTATGGGTAATTTTCCCTCTATGAAATCAAGTAATTATGTTATGAAAAGAAAACCAGAAAAACTAAGCAGAAATTAATGCAGCCCAGGAAGCAACTAAGCAGAAGTAAATGGATTTTTGATTTGCTGAAAAGAAAACCATTGTAATTTGAGTTATTTCACATACAAGAAACACAATATGATCAATGTCAATATCTTTCTCTTCTTTAATGTTGGGCATATTGTTGATGTTGAAAAGTTTGTGACTCATTCGAAAAACATTAGATAGAATTTATTAATAGTAATGCAAATGGCATGATATTTGTAGCCTTGCATTTTGTGAATGGAAATGTAAGAGGTACTTCAATATGTCATTTTGAATCCAATTACCAATTGGTTAGTCCTATTTTGCAATGATTGTATCCATATTGTCATGTTATTGGTAGCCTCTTACATTTTGAGAACATATGTGATTTGTGAATGCAATTGACAAACAGTTACGTCTAATTGCATTATAGTCTTGCAATTGACAAACAGTTACGTCTAATTGCATTATAGTCTTACAACTGACAAACATAATAGTCTCTTTGCCTTCTTGTCGCGCAATTGCCATTATATGTGCACAAGTATGAAATGTAGAATCTCTCAGTAAGGACAAATCCTTCATAATTTAATTGTATGTTTATATTTCTACTAAATGCAATTGATGTGTATCCATTTATGTTCATATTAATTATGCCATGGAAGACATGTTGCCTATTTTCAGGAAATGGATGCAGAAGCAAGTAAAACGAATGGAATTCAGGGCCAAAACTTTGTACCTAACAGTGAAGGTTATTTTGCAGAGGCTGAGTCACTTGAAGAAACTGAAAATGCCCCATCTTTACAGATTTTGGACAGGAGAACAGAAGAAATTCCTGAGAAAAGCGGACAGTTTGAGTATGATGGGTTAAACTTCCAAAATATGAGCATTGCTGATTTAGCGGAGAGAGAGTTTGCAAAATTTGAGGAAGCAGAAAGATTTTACTGCAACTATGCTCTTGCAATTGGTTTTAGCATAAGAAGAAGTTGTTTGAGACGTAGCAAGGGTGGGGTTGTGATGGGAAGACAATGGGTGTGCTCAAAAGAAGGGAGTAGATCAAAGAAATGGACGAATAGAGATAATATGGTTCGTACACCAAGGAAAGAGACTAGAGAGAATTGTCACGCTACATTTGCTGTGAAGTATTGTCCTAAACGGGATGCTTATATTGTGACTAAATTTGTAACGGAGCACAGCCACCGACTTGCTAACTCACGTGAGGTGCCTTTTCTTCGTTCGCACTGGTGTGTTATGGAATCTAACATAGCACAATCTATGTCTATGAGAAAAGCCTCTATTAAAACCAATCGGACATATGACTATATGGTTGACCAAGAAGGTGGATAAATGAAAGTGGGGTTCACCAGTAAGGATCTATATAACATGATGGATTTCGAGCGTTGACAAGTGGTATTGGATGGTGATGCAGAAGCACCAATAAGCTACATGAATGCCAAGGCAATAGCTGATTCGGATTTTTTTTGCATGTTTAGTGTAGATGAGGAGAATAGATTGGCAAATTTCTTTTGGAGAGACTCTCAATCTCTACACGATTATTGTTGCTTTGGGGATGTGGTGATATTTGATAGCACGTATAAAACCAACGTATATGACAAGACTTTAGTGGTGTTTGTTGGTGTAAACAACCATAATGCGACTACAGTTTTTGGTTGTGCATTTCTTGTTGATGAGACTGCTGATACATATCGTTGGGTACTTAGAACTTTTTTGACTTCTATGAAGGACAAGAAGCCTGTATCTATTGTCACGGACATGGATGAGGCAATGCGTGTAGCGATTGATGAAGTTTTTCCCGATGCACATCATCGTTTATGTACATGGCACATCATGAGGAATGGCATGAAGTTAGTGGAGTGTATTCCACGGATTGAAAGATCGTTATTGAGGTTGAGAAATGAGAATGGGAAGGATGACTTTGATTCCAACAATTCACACCCACTCTTTCGTACGCACCTCCGATCACTAGAGGAACATGCAACTTCTATTTTCACTCACGACATTTACAAGTTGATAAGAAATGAGATAAACAAGGAGGCTAAATTAATTCTCGTGCAACCTGTAAGAAACAATGAAGATCCTCGTATTTACACATTTTCCAAATTTGGAAGACCCGATGAGAAATGAACTGTAGTCTACTACAAGAAAGAGCAACATCTACAATGTTCGTGCAAATTATTTGAATCCAGTGGAATTCCGTGTTGTCATATGTTTGGAGTCATGAAATGTGATCATATGGATCAAATACATCCGTCCGTAATAATGAAGAGATGGACAAAGGATGCAAGACGTGGGAGTGAATTTGTAGTCAAGTTGGATGATGTTCCCAACGAAACTATTCAAATGGCTAGGTTTGGGTCATTAAGCGCTGATTTTAAAAAGCTTTGTTTTTATGGGTCGAGGATAGAAGTCGCTTACAAGAGGCTAAAGGCTGAATTTGGGAGATTAAATACTTTGGTTGAGAGATGGAAGGAGCAACATGAGCAAACTAGTCTTAATTTAGGATGCCATAATAATGTTGTAAGAGACCCCATAGTTGCTAAGACAAAAGGAAAGCAAACAAAGGGAAGCAAAGGCAAAAAGGCCCCACAATGCGGAGAGTGCAAGGTTACTGGTCACAACAAAAGAAACTGTCCAAATAGCATTGTTGGTGAGAGAGGTAAGCGGAAAAGGGGTTATACAAGTGACAGGAGCGATATTCTTTCTAGTTTTGGACCACAAGATGATACAACTGTTGGAAACAAAACATTTTATTCCTCCTCGAGTGCTATTCATGGGACTAAGACGTTGTCCTCTTCTTATACAACCCCTAACTCAGGCTTCTCATATGGTGAAGTGTCTAGTGGCTCCACTCATTACATCTCAGATGGTTTCACCTTTGAGACACCCAAGTATAGTGTATTGGAATCACAATTTGACACACAAGCCTCACCACCTAGAGATCGTAATAGATTTTGGGTTCTGTTCACCCCAATAAAATGACATGGATTGTAGTACTTCCACTATATATATGGTTTAGCTTTTATGTCATTAGAACCATATTGTTCATGTATTTCCCCAACTTTTGGCATTACATAGATTGTTAGTGTTATTTTGTATCTATGTTAATGTTACATGTAAGAGTTTTGATACATTAATATTGATATATATATTTGTGCTGATATTTTATTATGATTTTGAATGATTAGAATGGTTAGATGCAATAAATTCCATTGTTTTTCATATTTAGGTTAGGTGCTTAATTATGAAGCTACATGGAAAATGGGAAAAATGATATGGCAGAGTTCTTTGTTAATTGCCAGACAGTCAATATGATTTTGCAATATGAAATGGCAATTACACATTGTCTGTTTGTCAGTTTCATTGTCCAATTCAGAATGTTTCACCATCAAACTTTCATAATTGAGTTAGTCAGATATAGTCATTCTTAGTGTTTGTTAAACTACAAATTTGACATAGTTAACAACCAATCTTTGTGGGCAAGATCCTTTACTTGCACCCTTTACTATTTTTCAATATGTGCACTATTGTTCACAATGTGCACTTACACGTTTAACTTTGAATAATTTGAATCTATTAATTAGGTTGAAACAAATATTTTCGCACAAAATTCTTTAAATATCAATTTGTATTGTTTATATAGATTTACTACGGTAGTCGATTTATGGTAGGTCATAAAGTTATTACAATGTGGCTTTAAATTTGATAAAAAAATATAAATATAAATAAAGCTCATGACTACCTTACATTATGTCCGACTCACCAGATTAATTTGGAACGTGAGAGGAGTAAGTGTCGTTTGTTACACACGGTTAGCTTGGCTTGGCCTAGACTAAATTTAGTACCATGTTTGTTTTATGTAATTCTAGTCTTAGATGAGATTGCTAATACCGGGCCCACCAAAGCACCTCTTTAGGAAGGGATTATTAAACCCATGTGAAAAGGGACGATTAACTTATCCCATGCTCACCAATGTATAAGATGCATATATATTATATTATTATTATTATTATTATGATTATTATATACCTATATTTATTTATTACATTATATTATACTTACATACACATGTACTATAATGTACATATACACATGTATATACACATATATGTAATATATGTATATATATACCTATAATGGCGGATCCAATAATTCTTCAACGAAGGGGCAATTTTTAAAAGAGTAAAAGGAAAAAAAATAAATATATATATTACATAATCAATTACCCTAAGAATTTAAATAATACCAAAGTTTTGACAGACGATGCGTAGATGCTAGGTAACTTTGATCCCGCAAAGGTGAGATGTAAACATTGAAGGGATGATGAATAAGTCTTTGGAGAACAACAATTATAAATAATAAAATATAATGAAACTAAATCAGTACATCTGATTGAGGGTTAATATTCAATTACATCTAAGTAATACATATTATAATCAATTTCAAAACCTAATATTTTCCAATTAGTCATACAATTGAAATGGAGTAGGATGATTCCTAAATTGACAAGAGGATTAGGGCTTGTAAACACATGCGGATGAGGGAGAGGTGTTTCAAAAAAAATAAAATAAAATAATTTAGGCTGTTTAGGTTAATTAATTTTGTTAAATTTTAATTTTAGTAATTAAATAATATATTTGCCTGTTTATGAAGTGAATAATTAGTATTCAATATTTTAATTATCTTCATGACTTATATTACTTAACAAAAAAGGTTTCAAAATAACTCAAAACGCACAATTCAATTGTTGCACCTATAAAATTCAAAACGACGTCGTTTAAGGTCAACAAAAACCTTGCGCACCCTTTAGAATCATACGCGCTGTAGCCACCAGTTACCCTAGCTCAGCAACTTCTTCGTCGAGCTCTTCTTCTCCTCTCTCTATCTCTTTCTCTCACCCACCCCAAATCACCCATCGTCAACTTCTCTTTTCGAGTACAATCCGATTTTGGACTCTCTTCTTGAAAGTTTCAAGTGTATCTCTTACTTTGTACAGAAATTTCAAGTTAGGGTTTTGAAATTTTTACTACGGTAATTTCGAATTCTCTCATTCTTGTTGTTTGATTTTGTTCATTTAATCCTTGTATCTACATAAATGCCAGAGAATAGAATGAGTAATTGTTCTTCGTTAATTATTGAATTATTATGGTGTTTGTATTTTGTAATTTTTGTACATTCCCAAACTTTATGTTTAAATTTGTTTGGGCTCATAGTGATGGCCACCAACTGTTTTGACGAAATGCTGTAAAGAGTCTCTAAGCTCCTATGCACATGATTCCGACTCTATTTTTACATGTGTTGTATGTGTCTCTTTGCCTCCCTTGTGCCATTGGAATTGCAATTCCATACACACCAATTGGGGACGTGATATGAGTTGTTTAACTTCCATTATCCTACTTTGGATTTTTTTGTTACTTTCGGCCTGTGCATTTTAGCAATTTTAAATGTGCTCATCTGTGCTTTGTGATTGTAGCAATTTCAGTGAGAAATTGGAAATTAAAGATTATAATAGTTGAGGAGGAAATTCGATCTTTTGCTAGTTTTCTGATTAGAGGGTGGTTTTATTGTAGGGCCTGATTAGGTTGTTTTAAAAGGTTGCTCATGTGTGTTTGTTATTAGCTAGATTTGGTATTCAGTGGACATCGTATCCTCCTTTTTTTGGTATGGTGAGGATGATGATCAGTTCAAACATTTTTGGGTTTGGAGGCCGCATGAGTGCCTTTTGTATTGTCTGTTTGGTGTGATAAAAAACAACTCGCACAATCATTTCTCTCAATTTTGTATTGTTTCGTTGTTTTGTTATTACTTTTTCCTTGACTTTTTTTTGTTTTTTTGGGGTCATTCGCTTCTTCATTCTGTTCTTTTTCCAATTCTCTCTCTCTCTCTCTCTCTTGATCTTTTTATGTGATATATATATAAATTCTTCTTATATATATTAATATCTTTTTGCTTAATTAAATTGATGGGTTAAACATAGGAGGGTATTGGGAGGGAGCACATGGCCAACGACAAGGCAACTTCCGAGGCACGTTGCAAACTCAAGGGTAAGAAAACTAGTGGGGTGTCCCCTCGGGGAAAAAGCACAGGGAAACAACAACAATTCTATTGTAACCACTGAGCAATGGCAAGGTTCCGAACCAAAACACCAAAGCCCTGCAGATCACCCATTGTTCGGGGTGAGACAATACGTACACAAGAATCACAACGCATCCAATCCTGTGTTACATGTCGAAGTCACTGACCATTTATCTTACAAGGTAGATATTGGTAATTTTTGTGAATTAGGTGGCTATTTTTTATTTATATGTTTGTTTTATAAGCATCATTAGGAAAGTATGTTCACTGAATCATGTTGTGTGCTAAGTAAATTCTTTGCAATTTGATTGACTGTTGGGAGTATGATTAGTTTTGCTCAACTAGTTGGCACTTCACTTATGGAATTACATTTGACATATTCAATTACCTGCTTTCTGCCCTGCCAATTGAAGATTTGTAAATACAATTGCATTTCAGGTTTGTTGACTATGCTTACTTTTTTATTTTATTTTTATGTTCCATTAATCCAAGTGCTTGCTAAGTAAATCCTTGGACATTTGATTGAGTTTAGGGAGTATGTTTAGTTTTCCCGTACTTATTTTTTTGCTTTCCATTGATCCAATTAGATTTCACAAATGCAATTACCGGATTACTGTTTGCCAATTGAATATTTGTAACACCAATTGCATGGACAGTTTTCTGAATATGTTGCATAGAAAGTGTTGTTGTGATTGATTAAATTTTGGAAACTTGCAGAATTCGGGTACCCATATTAAGGGATGCGGCAATGACAAACTATGTGGTTTATGGTTTCAAAATCATTTGCCTTTCCAAGTGAAAGACAAAGTCAAAGCAGCGGGATTTTCTGAGTTCGCAAATTTACTTGCGTGAAAGGGAAGGAGAGACAAACACCTCATTTCAGCATTGGCTGAGCGTTGGTGGGGCACCACACATACATTCCATCTAGATAAGGTCGGGGAACTGACAATGACCCCGAATGACTTTAGTACGATAAGGTTTACCCGTTTGTGGGAATCCTTTAAAATATGACATGGAGGCCCACAAAAAGCCTAAGGAGGTAGTGAGGCTATTTGGGACCCCCATTGCAAGCCTGATTAATACCAAGATAAAATATAGGGACATTGTGGAGAAGTATAAGGGGTGGAAGCCGCAAACCGCTGTACAAGAAGACCAGGTAACTCGTGTCTTCATTCTCGCATTGATCGGCAGCACTCTATGTAATGATAAGAGTGACTCTGTTTATCTATACCACATGCCCAGTCTTGCTAAAGTCGATGAGATTAAAGACTACAATTGGGGCGGGGCAGGGTTGTCATGCTTGTATCTGTTGATGGATGCTATTTTCAGAAGGATAGTGTCAAGCTCATGAGGGTATTGGCGGGTTTGGGAGGTGAATAATTTTATGCTCACAAACTAAATGATTATTATAATTCATTACACTTGGGTATTTTGGTTGTCAAAACTGACAGTGTTACGTTTTGTGTTTATAGGTATGGGCGTGTGAGTACTTGAAGCCACTTGCTTTAAGTCGACCATGTACCGATGAAGATAGTCAATGGCCGCGCGCGTTACGCTGGTTGGGTGCCCCGGATGTGTGGGAAACATCCCACAACTTGGAGCAATTTAGGATAACATTGAGATATATCACTACTGATTAAGTCAATTGGCATCCATGGGGAACTGATGATACAACCCTATCGCATTATGTGCAAAGCAGCATTCCAGCTACAAAACAAAGAATTCTACTAGAAGGACCAGCCGGGTATGCTTGGTATTTAGGGGAAAAAGTATCCGTGCAAAGCTTAGGTACACTAGATCAGCGGATCCCAAAAAGACCCCCTTGAACCATGCTCAAAGACATGAAAGTGTATGCCATGGACAATGAAACCAAAGCATCACTTAAGGGATTTAAGGCTGATGACTGGTTTCCTGAATCCACCGATTATGGAGTCTTTCGAAATGAGTATGTCAGATATAAGCATTATCCAAGTGTCATCGATAATGTAAGTTTTACCTTTCCTAATGGTCCTTCATAATATAGTTTTGCATTATGCAAAAAAAATATTGAATTCATATCACATCACTATGCGGGACTTGGAGAAGAAGGTGCGTGCTTTGTTGGTCCGAACGTTCAAGGTAGTGAAATTAAAATTCCACCATGGATTGTTCAAGTGGTGGGATGGGGGGACGCAGATGATTGTGAAGTATTAGATATCCCGCGAGGCAAGTCTAGCACGTACCTACCACTTTCGAAGGATGTGAAATATGTAAGTTTGAGGTTAAGGATTGGATTTAAATGTTGAAATAGAAACTACACAATTACATTAACTTTGTTTACACATAACATGTTTGTACTATAGGTGAGTGCATCGACAGCAACACAACTATTGGATATGATTAGTGGCCTAAGTTCCTTGCAACGGGCAGATCCAAAACTTCAACATGGTATCAAAGCCGAGGCCCGTACCCAAAAAAAAACAAAAAAACAAAAAAACAAAAAAAAAAACAAAAAAACAAAAAAAGAAAAGAAAGAGAAACAAGTCGGAAGGCCAACGAAGCTTGAAAAGAGCCGACCTCTGAGTTCCATTGAAAACAAGTGGGCCCAACGAGAGCCGACCTCTGAGTTTCAATTGCCGATGTGTGGATCTTCACGTGTGATTACACGTGAGGGGGAGTGTTGGAATCCCACATCGGTGAAGTGAAAGAAAACAAATGGGTTTAAATAGAATTACCACACTCTAACTAATATCGAGGTCTTTTGTGGTAAAACCTCACACCTGACGGATTGGGCAGGTGGTAAAGTGGGGACAGTATCGATGTTGTTAGAGTGGGACCCAACGGGCAGATCCAAAACTTCAACACCCAATTGTTCAATAAATCTCTTCATCCTCCGATGACGCAAACGCTCTTCGGCCGCTTATATATGTTTTGAATTATTTCACATTGAAGCTAGTTTGTTGACCAAACAACCTACTACTATTTTTCACTATATATTTACCATTTTTTCCCCTTAAAAGATAACTGTGATCCGTTGCTCACTCTTTTTTTTTCCGTCTTATCCAATCGGCAAGCTTGCATAGCAACAGATAGATTGAAAGAGTCAAATCTAATTCCACAATCAGCTATCTGCTCGCCCCATTCTAACTTGGGCTAGCGCTAACAGATTAAGCCATGTATTACCTGCATTTCATGGATGATGGATGTAAAAGCTTTTCATCTTTATTGCTTATAATGGGTATACGATGGATGAGGTTGTAATTATATTTGTATATATGTGAGATCTGGTTTGTGAGCTAATGATGATGATGATGGTAGTGAGGGAGTTGAATTCATAATGTCTTGGTCTGCAAAAGCAAAAGCTATCCTCATATTGGATTAATATATGTAACCTTACTTTAATTCTATAATCATCACTACCATACATGGCCAACCTTGAACCTTCTATCTCAATCCATCTCGGGTATCTTTAAAAGAAAGCAATCTCTCTCTCTCTCTCTCTCTCCTTTTAAACTAATTTTTTTAATTTGAAAATCATCATGTATGTGAACAATTTAAGTGATAAAGAAGGAAAATCAGTAGAGGATCATATTTCATCCGATATATTAAAATTTGTTTGAACTCAGAATACATAAAACTTGGATTTTAAACTTCAATGCATTAATTAACCACCTTCAAATGTATAAACTGGTTCTTTTTTGCTTTTCTTTTCTTGATGAGCTGGGAGAGGTAAGAAAGTTAAAGATCTCTTATAGCATATAGAGAAGAGAAATACCAATAAACAAAAAGATAAATGATAATTAGATTAGTTAGACGCCCATAGACATTTTCTTCTAGTAATCTCACTTTAGTGGTTATATAACTAATGGGGCACATTAGCATAAAATTAATCAAGGACATGTTTGATAACCATTTCGGTTTTCAATTTTCAGTTTCTAAGAGGATCATTAAGAGGACGTAGGCACAACGCTGAACCTCTATAAATTTTTGAGTTCTTTGTGTGTGTGTTTACTTTTCAGTTTATGTGTGCTTTATCTTTGCGTGGCTTGTATATGACAATTGCGTAGTCGATCAACGACAAAGTCTTGGAGTGTTTTTGCATAACACAAAGAAATGAAAACGAAAAACACTCTCAAGATGTTTTAACAAATAAAGGTGACTTTGAAAACTAGTTTTCAACTTTTCTAAAGTAGAAAACGAAATTTGTTACCAAATAAGTTTTTATTTTTCAGTGTTTACTTTTTCTTAAAAAAAAGTAAAAATAAAATAATTATCAAACGGGTATATATATACTAGCCCCTTGCCACACGCTCACGCGTGTACCAATTGGGTTTTATTTTTATTTTTAAATTTATAGAATTAAGAAAATAAAATATGGGTAGTTATTTTCCATAAAAATAGGATCCATTATTTGATTTTGTTTTTAATTTTAATTTTGTAATTGTGAATTTATCATATCATCCTCATTTAATTAATAATTTCAATTCTTAATGTTTGAATTAATTAAGGGTATTTTCTGGTATTTTGAATGTTTCACCATTCTCTACCTTTTGCTTTATATATATAGATATATCTAGAAGGGAGTGAAGGTCAGCGTCCGGTTATAATAATAATATTTATTTTCCTGGAAAAAAAGAAGTAGCGTGCTGCCTTTAACATTAGCATAATATTTATTTATTGTCGGGCTTTTAGTCTTGTTGAATTAAAGAAAGTAAAACAAACTGAAAAGTGGAAAGGATATACAGGAAATGCTAAAGCGTGTTTACTTTGCTATAATTCCTGAGACGTAAAAGGAGAGACAATTCGGTGTAAAGCAAATACTAAAGACTAGATCAAGAGACCCTCTCCCGTAATTCTCGGATTAAATTTCAAAGTGTATGGAATTTGGCTCCACTGAGCATCATGGCTGATTTATAAGCGTGGCTCAGACCTAATAATTATATGGCTTTTCATCATCCAGCAGATTTCTTACCTAGGGCATTGATTGAATTTTTTCTTAAAAAATTCCCTTTAAAGATTATATTTTACATTTTGAAACATTTTAGAGGGTGACGTACCTGCATAGGCCGTTATCAGAAAATATCGGGGTGTTATTAGCCACATAAGGTTAGAGAAATTTTGGCATAAAAGTTACAAGCTTAAACAAGTAAGATATAAACCGCAGTGCTTAAAATTACCAATACAACTACAACTTTTAAACTCTCCCAAATTGAAACTACATGTAGAGAGCAGACTACAAACAAACACCGAACTCACAAAGAGTTGAAGCAATTATTACAACTAAAGAAACTGTAAACACACACACAAAAGTGAGTAAACACCGCTCAACCACCTCATCTGTCTCTAAATCCACCAACGAAACCAATGCATTGCTACTTCATTGTCACCAAAGATTCCAAGGATAACAAAACCACAAGAGCCGCCAACGAAATTACCAGTGCAACTAAGCGAAAAAAACTAGTAAACAACCCCAACAGAGAGGGGAGGACATGGAGGAAAGGGAAGGAGAGGAGGGAGAGAAGGGGATGGCCGGACCGCCCCTAGGGGTAAGTTTTTGATATGATATTTTTACATTCTTCAACACACCTCTTCATGTTCGATCGACCATTAGTGGCACATATGTACAACCAATTCCACATTGTTCATTCAAGTCAAGCACGTGAATATCATGTACTGGGTAGACACCCAATAATAGTAGTGGAACCACTCACTTATGTATCATGTTTTATTTTGTCAAGTTTTTATTATTATATATTTTCACATTCTTAGAATTTTGGTACAAGAGATTAACAGATATTGTCAAACTGTGTGGAAATAAATCATTCAAATAGTTTTTTTTTTTGGCCAAAGGAATGGTGATGGGTGCTTTCTCATACACATACTATAAAGGTGTCATAGAGGTTAGAGACCACATATTTGCAAGTCAAAGCTCTTTTTCATTGAGTTAGACTCCGTTGACAAATCATTCAAATAGTTAAGTAGAGTAATTATGTGTGACAAACTGTATAGGAAAGCAAGGTTCAATAGCTAGAAAATCAAAGGTGAATTATTTGGTGTAACTTATACAAGTTTGTAATAAAAATTGTATGATTATTCTTTGTGATCAATGGTTTCAATCTTTCCTACTAAGCGAAGCATTCTTTGACTCATAGCCTCATATCCTCACAACCTAGCCAACCCCACAACAGAAAACAAAAGCAACTTCTCTTTATCCAGTTTAAAACCCCTCCAAAAACCCCATTCCCATGTCAGATCGAGTTTCAATTCTCTCACTCTATCTCTCTCTCTCTCTCTCTCTCTCTCTCTCATGGAGCATGATCAAGACCAAGAAGCTCTATTTCATTCATACCCTTTTGCATATTACGTGCAAAGCCCATCAACCATCTCCCATGCCAACAGTGCTGATATCCGGAACACCATCCCCGAATCTGAATTCCACTCCCCAACCCGACCTGAACCAACAAACCCGACCCTTCACGAAGAGGCCTCCCGCTTCACTCTCTCACACTACTCCTCCTCCCGCGGATCCAGCCACTCATTCCTGCACCAGAAGAAGATCTCATACGACGCACGTAGCAACGTTACAGGCACCGAAAATGGAGAAAACCGTTTGATTATTGTGGACGGTGGTGGCAAGGGCGATGATGGTGGTGATGAAGACGATGATGAGGAATATTATGGGGTGAGAAAAACAGCTGGGTGGTGGAAGACGTATTGTTCATATCGTAATTCAGATTCGTGTGTATGGATTTGTATGCAAATAAGTTGGAGGGCTATGTTGAGCTTGTGCGTTGCATTGCTTGTGTTTTACATTGCTACAAAGCCCCCTCCACCCAAAATGTCAATTAAGGTACGTTCAAATATTGATCCATATCTCCAAAAGTACTCTGTTTTATTTTTCAAATTTTGTATGTTGCATTTGATGCTTATAAATTTTTTTCCCCTAGAAATTAGAATTTAGGAAGTATTAAACATATTTATTCTAGCACTCTTATTTTGTTATTACAAAAGACTGTCTAGCATGTGACATATGATGAGTGAGGTGTGGCCCAAAAGAATATAATAATGGATTAAAGTAGTATGATAAACGACCACAATAATATTCTAACAAATATGATTTTCTTTTTCGGGATTATACCATTTGAGCTGGTTGGAATTTGTCTCCATTTTATTGTAAGAGTTGTAATTTGTTTAATCAACGAGGAAAAATGAGATATTCGAATTCGGTATCTGTTTCAACATTAGAAAGAGGAATACTATTAGACTAGTAACCAGTTAGTGCATTAGAAAAGGTTATAAGTTTAAATCTCATAATAAATTTACGGTTTTATACTTATTTTGTAAATGAATACCCTTGTGTTTGATAACTGAAAAGTTGTCTCGTTGGTTGAATTGAAGAACAAGAAAAGGCCTAGAAATTATTGGAAACATGCCATAAGAAGTTCGTATATGCTTGACCTTGGGATTGACTTGAGATGTGTTTACCCAATAAAAAAGAAGCAACTTAAAGTTCATGCGTCAAGTGACTCAAGCACAAGACTAATATAAACTCAAATCACCTAAAATGGCCCACAGACTGAGCTTCTAGTTGGCCCAAACTTCTCCCTTTAACATTGTTATGCCACCTAGTAATATTGGTGGAGGAATCATGAAATTTTCGGAATGATTCTTGCCTAAGCCGCAAGGACCAAAGCCCGAAAAAAGAAAAGAAAAGAAAAAAGCCGAAAGGGTGGATAGTAAGTCAACCAACAAAGTATCAAAGTTTATATGTGGACATGAGGTCTCTAATAGTTGTATATGGTTTAGTAATTTTTCGAGGGAAGTAAATTTTAGAATTCATTGTGATATGCATGGACATAAGATAAGATCGTTAGAGGATCTAGTTTGTAATTTACTTTATGTTTCAAAAAATAAAAATTTATGTTGTTTATTTTTGTTAGTACAAACGATAGTCTAAACTACAGAAGATTTTTTACACACACATACACTATTATAATGGCATGAGGGTTCGAACCTGAGACTATTAGTCTACAAGTCAATGTCTTTTTCCATTGTGCTAGACCCTTTTGGCAAAAGTTTATGTTGTTAAATTGTCAATTGGATCACTAACTTTTTAATTTTTATAATCAAAGAGAAACTTCATTAGAAGTTGTTTATGAGGAAGGCTAAGATTTATAAAAAGAAAGTTATCTTTGTAGTGTTGTCATAAAAGTTTTATACCGAGAACTCGTGGCTATCAACAAATAAAAGCACTCATAAAAAGAACAAAAATATAAATTTTAAATTAAAAAAAAAAAACTAGAAAAAATTATGTACACACAATAATGTTTCTAAGTATAGTTTCTAGGCAGTTCCTACTCTACTATTGAGTGATATATGATGTTCAAAACTGCATGCAGATGGCAGGAATTGGCGAATTTGGGCTAGGGGAAGGAGTGGATGGCTCGGGTGTCACAACTAAGATCCTCACCTGCAATTGTTCCATAAATCTAATAATAGACAACAAATCGAAGATCTTTGGCTTGCACATTCATCCTCCAACAATCCAAATGCGATTCAGCCGCTTACCTGTTGCTTTATCACATGTAAGGATCAATGTGGATGAAGTCACTTCTTAATTTAGTGCCAAAGTTTTAGCTGAATTACCTTTATTTTTAAGGAAATTCACTATTATACCCAATATAGGAGCCCAAATTATAAAAAAATCATATATGAAATGGACTTTTAAAAACGCACATTAAAGCCCATTTACAACATAACAAAAAGACTTTTAACTTCTTTTAAATTTAAAAACTGCCATTAATTTCTGAAAACAAACTTAACCCCAAAATCTCATAAAAAAGCCCAAGACACTCAATAGGGCATCAAAGTAATTTAATAATCAAAATTGAATTCAATAGGGTAATCTGTTATTTTTTGGGTGTTTTTTTGGGTTTGTTTATAGAAATTCAATGGTGCAGGGTTTATTTATAGTTTTAGTGCTAAGAATGGGTATATAATTAAATATCTCTTATTTTTATGTGCTAAGAGTAAATTGTAGCTACAGTCCTTGAATTATTACTTGATTTTTAAATTGTATGGTCCTCAAATATTTAATAATGGTGTGTCACTTTGGTTCTTCCGTCAAAGTTTATTAGTTTTTCTCTCTTTTTTAGAGCAAAATGTCTACTCCCGCCAAACACCCTTCACTTTTCTTCTTATATTTCATCAAAAATTAGAGTTGCAACTTCAATTCAGGATGAAAAAGAGCATGGCAACTTGAACTTGAGATGAAATAGGAGAAGAAATAATGAAAGGTGAGCGGTTACGTGAGTGGAAATTTTTACCCTTAATTTGACAGAAAAGCAAACGGATTAATTTTAAGAGAAGAACCAAAGTGATACACAATTAAAAGAGGATTGCAGCTACAATTTACTCAAGTCCATTGTCATTGATTAAATTTTGCAGGGACCAAAGCTATATGCCGGTGAGAGTGGGTCATCAAAATTCAAGTTATATGTTGGAACAAGGAATAAGCCAATGTATGGTGCCGGAAGAAGCATGGAGGACATGCTAGAGTCAGGGAATGGTTTGCCATTGGTCCTTCGAGTGAGCTTGCGCTCAAGTTTTCATGTCGTTTGGAACCTTATTAAGCCTAAATTCCACCACCAAGCTGAATGCTTGCTTGTCCTTCATAGAGCATATGATAAAAAGCATCGCACTCAGGCATACGAAAGCACCTGCATAATGATTTAGTCTATCAATTATGTACACCCCTCTCTACAAGAAATCTGAGATTTTTTTTTTTCTGAAACCATAAAGGAAAAAGAAAGAGAGAGAGAGAGCGAAAAATCTCAGCCAGAAAAGAAAAAGGGACTCAGATGTTGCTGACACAAGCCAGTCCTCTTGAAACTTTACATGTGATGTCGTAAGAAATCTACATAGAAATGTATAATCTCAAAAGCTCTCAAAGTTATGTTCAGTGGACATGTTTTCTTTTTTAATCTGGCATGTTATGTTATTGTACAAACAATTAAAATTGATCACGTAGAATTATGTTTTAATATGCGATTATAATTGACAGTAGAACAACAAAATGTATCATATTACTGCTTAGCACAAAAACATTATACTATATTTTCAGTTATATATTTTTTGTTTCTTTCAAAACTATGAAACAAGAACTGAGAAAACAGTGTCTGAACAATTGATCGGGGTAAAGAAGAATTGGTGGCAGAGATCATTGGAATGCGACTATATTCGGCAAATGTGGCATATGCATAGATCATAAAGCCTGTGTTTAGTGTACGATCCAACTGCCATGCACTAAAGTCATTCGGAGTTAGAGCATGATGATTTAACGGAAGTGCATGCCTTGTTTTCAACATGTGACATGTGACATTTAATTTTCCATTTGCAATGACTGACAGCCACAACATCCCACCTTTCAATTACAAAATGAAATATATATTTTGTGGGAACCGAATTAAATCAGACCCTAGGTCAAATAATTCCTTCAATTTCGGGATTATTTGACTTAATTGGGAATTATTCAACCTAATTGGGAGTTACTCAATTTAATCAGATTCCCAATTGATCACGAATCAAGCCTTAGGTGAATACATGGCGAAGCACTCAAGGATGATCTTGTACCTTGATAAAGTCCAAGAGCTATTAAAGGTTTTTCCTACCTTCACCATCCAACAGGTGTCTCGAGCAGAGAATGAGCATGCAGATGCCCTGGCAAGACTAGGGTCCGCGCTAGATACCCAATTCAGACACTCTATCTCGGTCGAACACCTAGACCGACCAAGCATTGAAGAAATAGAGCCAATCGACGCAATGTAAATTGACAAGGACCCCTGTTGGCAAGACCCCATCATCGACTACCTGATAAATGGAAATCTACCAACGGACAAGTCTGAAGCTAGAAAAGTCCAGGCAGAAAGCGGCGAGATACCACATGCACGGCAACAAGCTCATCCGCAGATTATACTCCGGCCTTCATCTTACCTGCATAGAGTACCCTCAAACACTCGAGGTCATTTGCAAAATTTACGACGGCGAGTGTGACAATCACTCTGGGGGCATATCACTCGCCTAGAAGGCTCTAAACATAGGCTACTTCTGGCCTACTATGCGCCACGACTCCACGGAATATGTTAAGAAATGTGATCGCTGCCAGCGATACAAGCCAATTCCTAACCTGCCCCCGAAATCTACCATCCACAAAACAGTCCATGGCCATTCATGCAATGGACCATTGACTTAGTGGGTCCTCTTCTGCCAGCGCCAGCCAAAAAGGACATGATGATCGTTGCCACAGACTACTTCACTAAATGGATCGAGGCCGAAGCTCTATCCTTTACTAAAGAAGCCGATGTACAATTCATCAGCAAGCACATCACCGCCTTCTTTGCAAAATACAAGATCAAGCAACACCTGTCCACCCCGACGTATCTACAAGGAAATGGACAGGCTGAGGCATCTAACAAATTCATATTAAACTGCTTGAACAAAAGGCTAGAAGGCGTCGAAGGGAAATGGGTGGATGAACTCCCCGGAGTCCTGTGGGCTTATCGCACCACCAAACAGAGATCGACTGGCGAAACCCTATTTTTCCTCGCCTATGGGACGCAATCGATTATCGCTCCTCACATCACTGTCCCCTCCATAAGCCTTGAGGTGGGTAGTGTTGATCAGAACTCCGAGCAGATGAAGCTCAACCTCAACTTACTTGAGGGCGAACGAGAGAAGTCTATTGTCCGAGTTGCCTCATATCAACAACAGTTGAAGTCTTACTACGACAAAAGAGCCAAGGTCAGATAGTTTCAACCAGGCGATCTCATGCTAAGAAAGGTTTTTATCACTGCACCAAGGCAAGGGTTGAAAAAGATGAATCTTCACTGGGAAGGCCCTTACGTGATCAGCCGGTCAGGGGGCAGGGGGAGCTCTACACTAGACACCATGGAAGGGAAGGAAATTCCACAACAATGGAATGCTTATCATCTCCGAAAGTATTATCCATGACGCTTCCTCCTCAGTCCCAAGCAGATGACTGAGCCCTACACATCTCTGAAGAAGAGAAGCAACTGCTAGAAGCTTCTGGTTTATTTGTATCCAGTTATTTCCATTCTCGAATAAAGCACTGTAACCTTATAAATATCAATATAAGTTCAGTTCCTCATTTCAAAATGTCTTACCTGCCTACTCATATCAGAATGTCTCAATATAAGTTGTCCATAAGCAGCGTCCTATGGGAGCCCATGCAGGGCGACGACCAGAAGCGTCCTTCGGGAGACGCAGCCCATAAGAAGATTCCTAAGAGAGACGCGGGGTGCACCAGGAATTTCTTAAGGGAGGTATCCAGGTTCCTATCCATTTCTAAAGGGAGGCAGGATAGTCACACAGTTGCTCATAAGGAGCGTCCTTCGGGAGACGCAGGGCGACGACCAAAGTGTCCTTCGGGAGACGCAGCCCATAAGAAGCGTCCTAGGAGGACGACGCAGGATGTGCCAGAAATTTTCTAAGGGAGATATCCAGGTTCTTATCCGTTTCCTAAGGGAGACAGGATAGTCACATAGTTGCCCATAAGGAGCGTCCTTTGGGAGACGCAGGGTGACGACCAAACCGTCATTCGGGAGACGCAACCCAAAAGAAGCATCCTAAGGGAGACACAGGGGTGCGCCAGGAATTTCCTAAGGGAGGTATCCAAGTTCCTATCTGTTTCCTAAGGGAGACGCAGGGTGTGCCAGGAATTTCCTAAGGGAGGTATCCAGGTTCCTATCCTTTTCATAAGGGAGGCAGGATAGTCACATAGTCGCTCATAAAGAGCGTCCTTCGGGAGACGCAGGGCGACGACAGAAGCGTCCTTCGAAAGACGCAGCCCATAAAAAGCGTCCTCAGGGAGACGCAGGGTGCACCAGGAATTTCCTAAGGGAGGTATCCAGGTTCCTATATGTTTTCTAGGGAAGGCAGGATAGTCACGTAGTCGCTCATATGGAGCGTCCTTTGGGAGACGCAGGGCGACGACAGGAAGCGTCTTCGGGAGACGCAGCCCATAAAAAGCGTCCCTGAGGGAGACGCAGGGTGCGCCAAGAATTTCCTAAGTGAGGTATTCAGGTTCCTATCTGTTTCATAAGGGAGGCATGATAGTCACACAACTGCCCATAAGTAGCGTCCTTCGGGGAGACGCAGGGCACGAAGCAGAACATCCAACAACATATGCAGACCACGCCCGGAGTCCCTTAAGGGGGACCCTGGCAACTATAAATCTCCAAAAGAAGATGTACAATTGAAATACAGGCTGGTTACTCAAGCAGTTCACAAGTCAATATGCAAATTGAAGTTGAAAAAAATAACTGAAATTTCCATAGCAAGTTGACCAACCGGTCAAGTTCAACAAAAGGGAGATGGTCAAATAAGACTAATTATTTTAAACAAGAAAGCAGACTACAAAAGCTAAAAAGAAATAAAGAAGTCTTCATCTACTCGGAGAGACGCGGCAGGAGGCTCTTGATCTGCAGTCTTCTTGCGTCCGCCTACCATCCAGCCATGCTAGACATTGCCATCATCTCATCCTCCTCGGCCCTATCCACTCCAACCGCCCGCTCTTCAGCTTCTCCTTGCATATGGAATAAGTCAGGGGGCAGAGTGTCTCAATGTCTACATCTTCAATTGCATACAAGGAAGCAATCTCATCCGCACAGTGCAGGATAGCCCAACCTGTATGCATCTATGGTGGCCTCAGACTTGGATTTTTCATCAGACTTATGGTGAGCACGAAACCTAGCCAGGAGCTTGTCATAGCTGAGAGAGATGTCTGCATTCTTGCGCTCAAGACGGAATAAGGCATCTTTTCGATTAGCCAAATCAGCAGCGGCGGAAGAGCTGAGCTCGGAATCCTTCTGAGCAAGAGAGCTTTTCAGCTCAGATATCATCGCCCTCAAATCAGACGTCTTTTTCTCACAATGGGCCTGCTCGGCAGAAAGCTTCCTGGCCAGTTCAACATTCTTCTTCTCCAACATTGCTGAGCTGAGCAGAAGAGGGGGCAACATCGGATGAGTTCCGAATAGTCTGAGCAGCAAAAATCAGTCCTTTTTGAAGCAGATGAAATGTTGCTTTATTTTGTTTTTCCAAGAAAAGGCTCGAAAACGTGCCAAGATCGCGGCTGACGGATGTGATCGACCAACTTAACACAGGGGGCCGAGTTAGATGGGAAGTTCGTCTTGAGCAGATCAGACATGCACGCATCCCCTGTAGGGCTAGACTTGTTCGCCTTGGGATCAACCGCCGACGCTGAAGAAGAACCCTTCGCCCAAGCAGATGACTCTCTCATCTTCTTAGCCTCCGCCAACCTCACCTCCAAAAGAGTCAATGATACTGAATCAACACCACGCTTGACTGCCCGTGACTCGCAAGCTGGATCATGAGCAGACCTCCCACTCCGATCTCCATCTTTTAACAGATGCAGATGACTCGAACTTCGAGGAGGAATGTCTGCATCTCTTTCACGCTCAGGAGAACTAGGTTGGGCACCCACGAAGCAAATCATGGTTTTCAAGCTTGTCAGCAGGAGGCTCTGGGCACAACACCCCGAACACCGGGCATACCACCAACCTTCGTGCTATATGCACCCACGAGATGTTTGGCCCTGGCAGATGATGATGGAGCATACCCCCACTTGAGTCTTCTCAGCATAAGGGAACCTTGGCTTCTTCCTCAATGGAGACACATTCTCGCCCCGAAGGAGTAGCTTCATCTCTTGAAGACTTGGCAGCAGCCTTTCTCTTTGGGGGGATTCAACAAAACACTTCAGCTTCCATCTCTGTACCATTCAGAGTCTGGACCATTCAGCTTCCATCTCTCAACATCCTGGGCAGGAGGCAGGACCACCGACTTTCTCCAAATACTTCCCCTAGCTGATCCTCGAAGCTAAAAGAAAAACACGTGCTCGACTTACCTTGGGATGCACGACGACTCCTCTCTTTGACAAGCAGTACAAATTCTCCAAGATCTCTCTCAAGCTATAAAGTAGAGAAGTTAAGTTTGCGATGTGAAGAAGAGTGAAGAGAAGCCCTGCATTTATACATGTTCAGCATCCTAGGTCAAGAAAGAATCGCAAGCCTATTTCTCCTGGGAACCGAACTCCAAGTGCAAGTCAAATACCCCCTCCACTTAGGAGCCCAAATCCAAGAAGGAAGCCCAGTTACAACTGGACAGCCCAACAGATAATTTACATCTCCTACATGCCACCACGCGCCATGCAGAAACTGGAGGGCATTTGTGGGAACCGAATTAAATCAGACCATAGGTCAAATAATTCCTTCAATTTGGGGATTATTTGACCTAATTGGGAATTATTCAACCTAATTGGGAGTTACTCAATTTAATTGGGGATTACCCAATTAAATGGAACGTTACCTAATTGGGTTGAGGATTGATTTGATTCCTACGACAATTCTCAATTAAAGGAGGAGTTACCTAATTAAATTAGGTATTGATTTGATTGATTACCACAATTAGGGATTTGATTTATATCCCTAATTAGTCAAATCTCGCCAAATTGGGGAGGAATAATTCCCTTCCATCTACGGAATTATTCCTCTGAAACCCTAGCTCCCACACACAAAGGTTGAGGTACGTTTAAAATTACTACCAAATCTCTGCAGAAATTATTTCTCACAAACCCTAGCCGCCACTCTCTCTCTCCCTTTTACACAAGGCTTCGGCCACCACTCATGGCTCCGGCCACCCGGTTTTCACTACACATACATATTTTCGTACCCTATTTTAGCGATCGTTTCTCTATAGATCGATTGAACTGACTTAGGCATCGGAGGGCTTTTTGCCAACACCCCCCGGGTGTGGTCCTCTTATTGCTATTCATTTTGCAGGGAGAAAGAGAAGCGGAGAAGACGAAAGAATCTATCAACCGAATATTCTCGTGGGAAATTTGCTCCCACATATTTAATGTCAATATAATAAGCATTATTATTATAATGCCTAAATGAGGCTGGAGTAGGTGATTAGTCAATTAGTTTGGTCAAGCAACACATTAATTAGGTATTGTGTTGATAATTAGCCTGTGTTCTAACGAGTGCATACGATGTCACATATCTTTAAGTTTATTCTTTTTATGATGATTTAACAAAGCAAGTTATCCGTGTGTTAGGTTCAAATGCCACATGTACACGCACATCATCCAATATATGTTGTCTATACTTTTTGAAGGGACGTATTGAAAGTATTATACCACATAAATAATGAAAACATCCTATTAATTAATAGTTTAATGATTGTGGGTCTCTCTCCAACACTTTCATTTACACATTCTCTATCTCTAGGCTCTCAAGCTTTTCTATATACAATATAATCGTATCTTCTCTATATACAATGTATTCGTATCGTTATTTGTATGTATGTTCGGTTCATTTTTACACATGATTTATCATGTTATTCACCTATTATTTTGAGTTAGTTCTTGATATTTTATAGCTTTTTACTTCCTTTTTGTGTCTTCTTAGGTTTTACCTTGGTTAGAATGAAAATGAGCTAAAAGTGCATTATTGGTTATAAATTCTGTTTTTGTTCATTTTCGTAGGTCAACTTCTTGGCCTGGGATCAACATGCTCTGGTGCTCGGATGAGGTAAAGATCTTCATGAAACTTGTTCCAATGGATGTTAACTACAACATATCCGAATTTGAGCTCCATTGGACAAGTATTGCCTATCCAACCAATTCAGCATGTTACCACAGCTCTGGAAATCCGAAGTATTCCAGCTTTTACCTCCAATGTGTCACTTGATTCTTCTTGTTACCATAACACTTGGTAACAAGAATTTACCTTAGTGAAAGAGATATTTTCTGAGGCAAAGAGCATATTTTCAAGGACAAAACTTCATCATGAGGAGGAGACAAGGAGACAAAGACTTTAGCAAAAGATGAAAAGGATGAGAGAGTGGAGCATAGAGAAGGCATCTTCATGATTCATTTGGGCAGATTGTCTTGGGGGAAAGGAACGTATCATTCATTCAGTTTTTCATTCCATTTTTGCAGAGACTTTGGAGCTAAAGAGCAAGAAGAAGGAGAGCAAGGAGCAACCAAGGGGACGGGAAAATGGCATGACAATTAGAGAGAACCTTGGGGAGCCTTGAGGCAAGGATCCAAGGGGTTGAAGATGCATTCTCTTTCTCCTCTTTGTTCTTAGTTTCTTACATTTTATTTGTTTCTTGTAATTTCTTAGTTTCGGTGTAACTTCTTATTTAGTTAGGGCTTAGGTTGAAGCCCTAAACATGAATACCTTATTATTTTGATGCTTGAGTGTAAGAATTTCTGGATATTGTTGATGAATTCCAATTCACCAAATTAATCTATCCTTGATGTGTGTTCTTCTTTGATTGATCATCTTTGAAAGCATGCTTCTTGAGATTGTTGGGGTTATGTGTATCTTCATGTTATCCTAAGCAATAAATGGATGAAGTAAGAATCATCCATGTGAATTGGTTTCTTGAATACCTAATGTAAACACCATGCTATTAGGATTCTTGTGATGTTCATATTCTCTTTGAACTTAATGAGTTTTCCTTGTAATTGAATCGAAGTACGAACCATACCTAGGTTCGGTTATAGGGAGGGCACAAGTATTGTAGCACGAACCATGCACTTTACGTATATTAGAGAGAATCAATGCGTCTTGAGCCACGACCCATGGTCTTGAGTTGTGTGTTTGACACATTGTGTGTCGTATTTACTGAATTTTGTTTGTTTCCATAATTGTTTTGGACTTTTGGTCCCCAATGTGTTCTTGAATTTTCTGTGCTGAATCCAACCGTATAAAGAACGCAAAATTTGGACAAACGGTTGGAAAGTTATAGGTCAAAAACTGAACAGAGGTCAAAACTGAAAAACAGAGAAACGATTCTATGCAAAAACGACCGGTCGTCACTGTTCACGACCGGTCGCACTGTTCACTGTTCACATGTGATAAATAGGTGATAAAAGGGTTATAGAAAGTGATGTTTGTGTTTTTCTTTAGTTTTCTTGTTTTGTTTCTTTTCTTTTACCTTCCTTTATTCATTTTTAGTTTCCATTTTGCATTTGTGCATTTGTGGTGTGTTAAATTAGTGTTCTTGACGTACTCGAATTAGAACTTATAGGAAGCCGACAAGTTCCTCGTGGGATCGAACTCCGTACTTGTATAATCTATACCTCAATAGACTCGTGCACTTGCGGGTATTTTTAATTGGTTGTTTGCACATTAATTTGTGTCCTCTTAGGAATGCAACAATGTAACACACTGCATTTTGACAAACACTTAATCCTTTTCGTACATAATTGTATGTAATTGATTTGTATGACAGATCAACTGTAGTAGAAAATTTAAGGAGGTAGCAAATTTAAGGATAATTACCTTCTTTTTTTTAAATCAAATAATAACTTCATCAAATAACTTTCATTGATACAACTATATATCAACAAGACGTCCAAATCACCTAGACCCCGAAAGGGCAACAAAACTAACACAAGTTAATTATCTAAGGACAATTACTTGATTAACAACTCTTGGTTTAATTATATTTATCTATTTGAAGTTGTTTCAATCTCCAATGACTTATATATAATAACATATTGTAATCATAGCTTGTTAATCAGTTGTAAAATCACAAGTGTCCCACCCTATAGTGGCCATCCCTACAACCATAATTAAATATGATAAGTTGTATTGGCTATAATAATTAATATGATGTTTTATACTAAAAGTCCTTTCATACAAAAATTATCATATAATTGGATAGTGACATCTTCATGGGGGGTTTATTTTTTATCCTAATGTTTTGGGTAACATTTTTACCCAATTATAATTTCGAAAGTGGATCATACGTATAGTACATTTGTTTTATGTGGTAGTTAGGTATTTAGTAAGTTCGTCACAAACCCATAGATAAAACAGAACAATTAATACGATTCCCATCCATGACACTAGTTAGTGTGCTTTTAGGCCCCGTTTGATTCATGGGAGAGGAAACTTGGGAATGGGAAATCAATTACTTTCTCATGTTTGGTAAGTCGGGCATGAGAAATCATTGCCTGCACATGGGAAATTAGGGGGGAAAGTGAAGTCATCCTCCCTCCTTGGGTTTACTTTCCCTTCTCATGGGAAAGTAAGACTAGCATTAAATGCACATTTTTTCTGACTAATTTGTCCTTACTAATAATTTATAATTACAATTTTATCCAACAACTATTGGTATTCCTTTTTATTTTTTAATTCATAACATATTTTTTTATAGGGATAAAATTGGGAAACTAAACAATATTGGCTTTTCATTCCTACTAAAAACAAACATGGGAAAGGAAATAAAGTAATATTTTCAAGTTATTTTCCCGACATTACCAAACATGGGAAAAGAATCACCATTTCCTTCTTATTTTTGGCTACTGGTGCTTATCTTGTTGTAGATAAGGTCATTGTTACCACCAAACACAATGATGATGAGAAGTATGTGTGAGAGCCACTCCGATTCAATGTTTATAGTATGTGGAGTGATGAAGGATCAATTAATTATGCAAATGAAATGATTTAGTTGATTTTGAGTGGTACGGAGTTGTAAACTTTTATCGTACCTCTTATGCAAATGAAATGATGTAGTTGTTAACTTCTAGTAAGTGGTATGAACAGTTGTTATACTGTTCATACCCTGCAATTGAGTTGATTTCTATGACATAGTATTAACAGTGTACTTCCATGAGATAATATTAAAAGATTTTCAGTAACAAAGCATGCTCTATATTTTGCTCTATATATAGATATGCACTTGAAGTTTATGATATGCATAATGTGATTTTTACTAGGAATATAGTTCTATGACATAATATTAACAATGTACTTTTTTTTTTCTTGGAGGGGTATTTCCTTTTGCCTTTGCAATTGTATCTTGGTGAAACTAGACAATTGGAGGTGGTTTCTGCAAAGGATATCGGATGTCTTGCTGGGCTTTTTTTGGATTTTTTGTATGAAATGGTGTTAACAATGTTTTTCTATGAAATGGTATTAACAATGTACTTGTATGACATGATATTAACAATGTATTTCTATGACATGGTTTGCAGAGATTCGGTGGAAAAGGAAGGCTCGTGGGGACATGTCCTTGGTTTTCTTGTTTTTTTTTTTTTATACTAAAGTTTGGGTTTTTAAAAAAAATCTGGGCTAGGCTTGTTTTGGGTTTTTTTGTTGTTGTGTTTTTTGTATTGGGTTTCTTTTAAGTTAGTTAGTGGCAGCCATGTAATTTATAGGAAATTCAACACTTATTTTGTATGTAGTAAATGGTTTTTTGGTATGTTTCTAAAGTGCATTCCATGTAGGGTTTTTTTATATAATTTCAGCCCATATTTTGGGTATATTACTAAAGCTCCCTTGGAGTAATTGGTCCATCGTGAACGGTAATGAGTTCGAATCCTAGCATCCGTGTAGTCAGTGATAGATCCAGGATTGTTACTCTATGAGGTCATAATGTTAAAGTTCCAATTTTCTTTTTAAGATGAAACAATGCAAAAAATAAAAAATAAAAAACGCACCGAACTTATTCAAATTAACAAAAACATCATTCAATAAATGAAGCTCATATATGTATTATGTAAACCATAAATTTCATCAAAATAATAACACCAACCCAAATAATAAATAAACTCACCCAAAAATTGACAGGACCCGCCCCGGAATTTCCTCGAAACCGGGGACGGACCTCGTCTTAAATCTGACATCCTGCAGATACCGGGCCCACTTACTAAGAACCAAGACTTCTACCAAAATTTTGGTAGAGTCTCCCATGTAAAAGTAACATAACCCAAACATTTCAACATGTTAAAAACCACAATTTATGAATCCCAACTGCCAACATGCATTACACAAAACATAGTGTTTACAGAAACATGGCCTCCGACCTCACAAATCAAATCATAACAGGGCAATAACAGAGCATATCTAACAAAATTCAAAATTTACAACGAAAACGAAGATTTCAAGAAACGAAACCAACTTATCCTACAGAAGCTCGAGATTCAGGACTCTAGGGCTCGGCTCGGCTGCCTAGCACAAGTCAATTACCTGTCTAGAGCGCAAAACAGAAAATTGTGAGTGGATAAAACAAAGTTTAGTTCCATTCAAAATAAAGTAATATAACCCCACCGTTTAGAAAACCATGCATAAAACCAATGCATTAGAAACCATCATATCTAATATTATATAAAGTTGCTCAAACAGAGCTAAATCCGAAATCCATAAAAAACTTGCAAATCAACCCATCCAAACCTTTCCCTATAATTTCTCAATATAAACTCTCGAAAAATACGTGCCCAATGGCATGACCAGCGAGGAAGTATCATCACTGAGAAAACAAGAACAAATGAGTAGCTGTATATGTATAGATATATGTCTAGGTATTATATAGGAGATATATATATATATATATATATATGACACACCTAGTTGTACCAGGCAAACAATCCAATAGGGGATTGTTGACTAGTCCACACGAAATCGCCCTCAAAGACCATGTGGCTAGGGATAAGCCGTCCAACTAGGGGACTGACACTCTAATCTAGCACGTACAGAATGAAGAATCAAGACCTCTACGCCTGGAAAATTCCTACGCGCAGACGACCCAATTAAGGGTCTATCGCGACACACCCGTTAAGGTATGCCTCAGGTTCCGACATTTCCAAGTATCTCACAATTCCATATCCACAATCCGAATAAGGGGAGGTACACAGGGTAGTGCTTATAGCACTCCAAACTGACTTTCTAATTTCACAACTTTCCACATTCTCACAACAACTTCCCAAGTACCCCACCATACTCAACATATAGTACTTTCCCAAATAGTATACATTTAAAATTCAAGATACTTGAATATGTCAAAAACCCAAATATATATATCACCAATACTTTATAAAAACAATAGTTTCGACTATAAAGTATAGAATGAACTTCAATAAATCCTTAAATCCTTATGCATAAAAATCCCATTATAAAATCATGCTGTTTACTTGAAAACAAAGTCCACTCACAAGTAGTCCTACGCTGCTTGACCCCGGGAGGGTCCCGCCTGCTGTGTATGCCTGAGTCGGATTACCTATTTCAGAATACAAGCACGATATTAAAATCAAACGCTTCGAACGAGGACTTTAAATAAAAATCCTAATTTCCCGGGTTTCTAGTACGCACGAGGAACGAGACATTCCTAGGGTCCAACTAAGAGTTTCGAACGATGTAATAGTCTCGGAAGACGCTCGGTCAACCGCCAGTCAAACTTTAAGTAAATGAATCAGAACATCCGGGGCTTCGATTCACGATCTGCGAAATCCTACACGATTCTACGAATACAAGGAACAACATATGTGAATTTGGGTTCAATCCAACAGTCCAAACACATCGAACCCGAATGACGCACGATATGTAAAATCCAATCGAGGTGCAAACGATATCCAAATTGAGATCCGAGCACACATATGCGCTAGTGACAACACAAGGATCATTTTAGGATAAAATGTGACCCCACCATACTACCCACGTTCCGCCCCACGAGCCGGCAGCGCATGGGTGGCTTGATCAAAGATCTGGCGGTTAGAAAACTTCGAATCACAGCTCAAAACTCCTATCCTAGGTAAAAGACACTATTTGGAGTCACATTTGTTCTTGGACATACCCCAAAAAGTCGACGAAAGTGGCTGAAATTGAGCTTCCAAAATTAGTCAAACCCTAACTCGAAAATTAACCTACCAAAACTTGAAATCTCTCAAATCCTATCCAACATGGAGCTAGAGCACGAAGAGTAGGTGAAAATCCATACCTTACTCGTTAGAATTGATGGCCGGACAACAGAGATCGAGCGGTTGGAAAAATTGCGAGAAATCCGGTCTGGTTCGCGATTTCCCGACAGCTGACGGTGGTTTCGGGGAACGTAAGGTCAGGGAAGGACGGCGGGAGCTGACCGGTCGTGTTGGGTCTGATCTGGTGGTGGTTATGGCGGTTGGAAGAAAAAATCGCGAAAGGGGGGGGGGGTGTTTCTGCGCAAGGAGAGAGAGAGAGAGAGAGAGAGAGAGAGAAATGAGAGAGTTTATGATTTTTATCAAAATTAAACTTCAAAAATATTACGATTGTGCTACTAGAAGTTTTTTCCTCGTATCTTCTTCGTTACAAGTCCGATTTGAGGCCACCACGTGTCTACGGACTCGTCTCGGTACGACCTTCCCGAAAATACCACTTGCTGCCCCAAACTCTCTCTGGATAAAAACTAACCCTTTTGCCCCTACCTCGAGGGTAAAATTAGAAATTCAGATTTTAATTTAATTAATTAGTGAATAGTCTTACTTTTGGGTCGGGATGTTACAAAAATAACCCAAATGATAAAATACCTTGAATATTACAAAAAGAAAGGAGCACAACGAGTGTTAAATCGTCGACCTTAAGGTCCTTTTCAATTCAACGACCGCTATGGTAAGTGATATCTTTATGCTATTGATGTATACTTTTAGTATTTATAGGTCCATCCAACAGAATTAAAAAAAAATATTTAAAAAATCCTAACAAATATCTTCCTTTAAAAAAAAAAAATTTAAATTTATGTCTGCTCTTCTATCTTCTCCTTCTCAGTCTTCTTCTTCTTCCTCCCTCTCTCTCTCTCTTTTTCTCTCTCTCTCTCTCTCTCTCTCTCTCTCTCTCTCTCTTCTTCCTACCTATTTCTTCTCCCTAGCAGCTTGCATCTTCTTCTTCATAGGGTTGTCTCCCATGGCTATCAAGAGAAACCAAGGACCTCCAAGCCATTTCCAGGATTGCCATGGGGTGTTGTCTGACCTCATTGACCCCATGGTGGATCCGTTACTGTGTGTAATGTGTGTGAATCTAGTATATTATTGTTTCTTTCAATAGGAAATATCCTTAAAAAAATGAAGAAAAAAAAAAGCCTAATCAATATATTTCTAAATTTATTGGGTAAATTTGGATTTTTCATTTTTAATTTTAACTACCTATACATCAGATTCAAGTGTCGTGTCAGGGTTTACCTAAAAAAAGTTTACAATGCTAACAAGTCAGCTCATTTTTCGAATTGGATAGTTGAACTTTTCTAAATCCCCATACTACCTCTAATAATCTGTGTTGCATGGACAGATATATGACATTGGAAACGTGGATACCGAAAATATCAAAAAATAAAACACAGAGATATGGCATTAAAAGAAATATTTATGTTCATACTTCAATTTCATAAAATAATGCATAGTGAAATCCAAGCTTTCAAAGCCTTTCAAATGTAGCTTATTAATTTAACACGTTAATTATATATATTTAAATAATTTAAATAGCAAACAGATTGAGGTGTCCCCATACCTGAAGGGTGGGATTAATTCCCGCTCGGGGTTTGGCTTGCCTATGGTAACAAAGTGCTTCCAACGGGTTTCGAACCCCTGCCATTGAGACACTAGCTAGGCCGTTCACCAACTGGAGGTGACAGTTTGCCAACCGCACCACACCTTGTGGTTGATGGATATCATCTTTGCCAGGGCATCATCTGCACATCATCTTCACTAAAAGGATGGATATCATCTTTTAATGGATTTTTTCTTGTTGTAGGTGAGTTATGAAAACAATACAAAGTTCATAATTCAAATTTTGGATAGTAAAAGATGCAATAAATTAGGATTTTCATTTTTTTGCCACATATATTTCAAGGGGCAAAACGGGCAATATAAAAATGAGGTATAAATGCTAATGGGTCTATATCAACAAAAGAAAAGATCAAGGTTAAACCTAATAAGAACCAAATTTGTTGGACTTGGATCTAAAGAGCCAAAAGAAAAAAAGAAAGAAAAAGAACTACATTGATTAACCTAGTTGATGAATTAGCCAATCATATATGCATGGCTCATAATGTGTAGCCGGTTAAAAAAGTAGGTCATGAGGAAATGAAATCCAGGCATGGGAGATATTGGGAATCCTACGTAGCTCCCATTTTGGAAAAAAAAAAGAAGGGTTTTATTGTTACCAGCACTTCATTTTGCATCACAAAGTAGGACAAATCATATATAGAAAAATCAAGAAATACTTTATAGCTTACGTTCCATGGTGGACTGTCCACCTTTCAGATGATCCAACTCACAATTATTCGTGAGCCGCCTCTAAATTTATGCAAATCCTTGGCCAAATTCTAAAGCTGTCAGCCTGTCATTCAAGTCAATATTCAATCTAAATCTTTTTACTTGTTTGTCGCTCTCTCTCTCTCTCTCTCTGAGTCTGTGAGTCTGCGAGTCTGCTTGTGTGCGTGTGTGTGTGGGTTAAGCAATATACCCAGTGGCAGTTCAAGGATTCGAAAGTCAAATCGAGTAAAACTTATATTATAAACTCGCAAATATGAGTGAATTTTATTTATAAACATAAAAAGATACACATAGTAAGGGAATTTAATGAGCATTATCCTCAAAAATGCATTTATATCTATAAATATAAAAATAAATTTCTAAAATTTCTGAAACAACTGTCTTTGTGTGAGACAAAAAAAAATTATAAGTGGCTTGGGTTTGTGTGAGACAAAAAAATAATAATAACCATAAGTAGTGTAGGTAATATTTTTTTAAAAAAAAGTGAGAAGGAAAAGGAAGAAAAAAAGAAAGAGTGAGGAGAGAAGATAGAAGGAAAAAAACAAAAAAATAAAATAAAGAGAGGAGAGATGAGAGAAGGAAAAGCAAAAAGAAAAAAAAAAGTGGGAGAGAAGAGAGAAGGAAAAAAATGGAAAAAAAGAGAGAGAAGGAAGAGAAAGAAAAAAGGTTTGTATATGCTTTAATTTAAGTAGGGGAGATATGGGTTTGTCCCCCCTATCTCATCAAAAAAAAAAAGAGTAGGGGAGATATGTAGTGTAGATAAGAATTTTTAAACAAAAATTTGGGCCGGGCTGCGATAGGCTAGAAATGCCCCTGAATATACCCATTTTTTATTAATTTGGGAGAGATAAGAGAAGTGAAGGAAGAGTACTTATAAAGCGTAGGCCCTGTGTACAAGTGTGAAAAAGGAAGTTGGTGAAAAGAGCTCTCTCTCTCTCTCTCACAGAAAGATGAGCTCTCCTTTCCTTGCCTTTCAGTCTACAACTCTTACTTTATTTGGTTTATTTCTTGCTTTCAACTTCTTCCTCTTCTGTGCATGCATGCTTCTCATAATACATGTGCGTACATGCACCTGTTTTTATTAAATATATACGTTACATAAAAATCCATCAATATCGAAACTTTTTTTTCTCCGTGATTCTTAAGTATGTATCGGATGCATTGCGTCAAATTCTTACAAAAAATAAATAAGATCGACCCACTGTTATTACTTCATGATTCAAATGCATTTCGTCAAACAAGGGCGGATCTATTACTAGGTTGGAGTGGGCTCTAGCCTAGGGGAAGATTTTTAAATATTAAATATAGTTAAGTTTATTCTTACTCTAATAAATATTAGCCCACTACACCAAATAAATATAATAAACTAATAATAGCCCAATTTAAGTAAAGTAAATAATAGCTTTATTTAAAATAAGCTCATTCCTAAAGCATATAAGAAATAATAAGGGAGCTTTAGTAATGTACCCAAAATAAGGGCTGAAATTATAAATAAAAAAAACCCACATAGAATGCACTTTAGAAACACACCCCAAAACTATTTACTACATAAGAAATAAGTGTTGAAGTTCCTATAAATTACAACTTTACCATTGATTAACTTAAAACAAGCCTGACGGAGACGGAGGAAGGGGAATCGGAGATGGAATTTTGGGCGAAGGTGAATCGGCGGAGGGTTGCGGCGATGGAGTCGGCCATGGCTGTGGTGGAGACAACAAAGATACAATGGAGAATTGGAATTGGAGAAAGACTAGAAGCAGAGCTCGATGAACCTTGCCATTGTTGAAGAAGAAGAAAGTTTGAAATGCTCGTTCGTTGATGAAGATTGAGTTGATTAATGGACAAATAAAAATGGCAAAACAGTAATCAAACATAACTGTTGAATTTAAGATATCAACATCTATTAATTTTTAGGTTTATTTTGGGTGTGTTTATATACATGGAATGATATAGGGTTTCTTTATAGAATTATATCTAGAAATGGGTATTTAACTAATTTTTTAAAATAATAAACATCAATCCAAGCCTATATAAATTTGATTAGAAGTAGAACTCACGCCAAGGCTCTACCAACTTGACCTATTGAAATGTATTGATATTGGGCTACACCCACAGAGAGCAAACATCAAAAAAATTCTTCTAGCCACCAAAAATGCCATATTTGAACCTTGAGAGCCTAGAGGAAATAGCTCTCCTCCTCTAAAAAATTGGACAATGTGTTTGATTTGATATTTATTTATATTTTGTACTTTTTGGTGTTATATTTGCTTGTAATGAGACTTAGTTTGATTTATGAATTTTATTTACATTTTTGTTAATGGGAAAAAAAGCTTATAATATATCTTCTCTCAAAAAAAAAAATTATTTAACCTAACCCTATAAAAATTCCTGGATCCGACATTATCATCAAATATGTGTAATATTGTCAAAATTGATGTTAGAATTAACTTGAGAAAAATCCTTTTTATTTTTATTTTTTTGGACGGAACTTATACAAAAGCCTGACAACAATTTAACCCGAAGTTTTATTGAAGTGGATTTGGATGCTCCTCGTGCTCTCCCATTGTGGGCCTTCCACAATGGGCTTCCTGCATGTCGTTTTTTTTTTGGGCCCACTAATACGCTACAGCTCCCCACACTATTGGAACCTACGAACCCCCGTACTGGACCGTCAAGTACCGAATTATTTGGTTCATGTCACTGTCGTCAATGGTAATTAAAAATGTTTGTAGTCCCTATCTCCAGTCTCCTCAGGCTGACAGAGTTGTCAATTAGTTCTCGTGACCTCTAAGGATGAGCCACGTGTCTCCAACAAAATCCCCAATCACAATGCTCGGTGTCGGTGCTATTTTTCTTCTTTTTTTCCTTGCTTTTACGCAGACTCCACTACTCGCATGCTTGACCAAATCCAGTATTTTTTCTTCCTTACGCAGATCCCACTTTATACTATTGTTATATTTTTGGCTAAAATGACTGCCTTTACTATGTTTTTGAAAGGGCACTCATAATTGTAATTTGTATGTGAACAAATCATCTCACTAACTTTTTTGTTTTTGTTTTTCTTGCTTATGCAGATCCCACTACTCGCATGCTTGACCAAATCCACCCCTCTATATACAGATTTTTTTTTTCTTGAAAGCAGATATATGGTATACTATTGTGATAATTTGCTTAAATGACTATTCTGAAAATTTTAAATAAATATATATAAATATTTCTTTGTTAAAATTTGACTGCCTTTACAAATTATAATTTGCAATTAATTTGTATGTAAAAACAAATCATCTTTACTAATTTTTTTGTTTTTCTCTTCACTTGCAACTTTTAATTGATACCTTATGCATTATATTTCCTTTCAGCTGGTCTCTAATTGTAAAAGTTTAGATAAGTGTGATGCAATTGGGAATAAAAATTACTAAAAGCTTTGGGTTTAAAGGATAATGATGACTAATAAAAATATGTTACTACACTATAAAGCTAAGTGCGATTCTCAAAAACATAAAGCTAAGGATAAGAGGTTTGTAGCTCAGGTAATTAAGAGTATTTATCTTTGCATCTGAAGTCCTAGGTTCGATTCCTCCCTCTCCCAATATCGCTTATGTTTTAAAAATTAAAAAAAAAAAAAAACTAACCGATAGATTCAATGAATGTTCATCTGAACTAGTTAATTAAGTTTGGGGTTTATAACTCTGGTAGTAGAGCTAAGAAGGATGCAAGTTTTATGGGTAACTGTAACCCTCTCCTAATGATCATGGGATCATTTTGAATCCTGTTTTTTCATGTCTTCCCAAACATCCATCTAAGCCTCTTCTTCATAATTCGTTTCACTCCTTTGTATGAAAATGGTTTTTTTTCCTTTCTATTTTGTTGATGTTATTGGCTATTATATAAAGTTAGTTCTTCTATTTTCGAGACATTTAATGATCGTAAGACACGTACACTGGATGCACTGCCCAATATTCACCTAAACTCTATTTGATTCTGGCTTGTATTAAGAGTATCTCACTTGTATTAAGAGTATCTGACTTGTATTTCTGGTTGGTGAATGCCTTAATTTTTTGGTTGGTTAAGGTTACATGTTTTTGGATGCCTATAAAATGCCACTCCTCCTTCACATTTGAAATACACACAGTACACCATCAAGAATATCATATACCACAATCACCACCATAAACTAATTCTCTCCTTTTCTACTTTTATATATATTCTCTACTTTATATTATTATTTTGGCAATGGTTCTGTGACTTGGATACCCATATCCGTCTATGAACGTGCTCATAGCGGATCTTGAGTTTGTGTACAAGGGGTCATATCTTGGAGTCTTGTAGCCCTAAAGCATCTGCACGTAGGGAGGCTACAAAGGCTTTAGGACAACGTTTTTGACGTGCTTCACCATACCAAACTCACCTTCTTATTTTTTATTTATTTTCCTTTCACTTACCTATTATTTTGTTATCTTCAATTTCATTATACCTTAACAGCTTTCCAAGTTATTTATATGTTATTTATAATATAATATTTTTGTATTTGGCTTTACGGAAAAAGAAAACTATACTTTTTATAACAATCTAAAGCCTTTCTAAGTTAAAATTATTTTCTTTCTCTTCTACTGCTGTAATTCGTTGTAGTTTACAATTGTTCTCTTGACAGCAATATGTTTGTTCCTGTTAAAATCTACTTAATTTTATTTATTAAAGGCATTTGGTAAAAGGTGTGTCAGTTTGAAATTGCTAGCGTGATTATTTAAATTTTCTATTTAAACAACCAAACAAGTTCCCAGCCTTTTGTCAAAGAACCGTTTATCCATGAGTTTCAGAGTTCTATCCAAATATTTTTATTATTATTAGTTTGTTGGTTAAACATGATTATTGGTTTGTATAATTTTGAGGAAAAATTGTTTTTTGTTGCATCTTTGTCGTGCAGTGGTATATATATTGCAAAGTTCGTTGTGTACATTTGAAACCATATATATTGTACAGTTCGTTTTGTTGTTTAAAATATTTTAATTGCTGACTTTATTTCAATAGCGTTAATATATTAATGTTCTAATCATATTATTGCTGATTTTGGATATCAATTATCTTTGGTTTTGAAAAATTGATCAAATTACGTTATGTGTGGTGTCTTTTGAGTATTTGATATAAATATACATATATATTGCACTAACGATTGTGTTCAAGGTTTATCTTATTTATGGGAATAGAGATTTGTGTGATTTTCAAGGGGGAGTTGTAATGGAATCGATATATCAGAGGTCCAATATCATATACCTCGAGTTAAGTGCTACCAACTAATATTTTATCCTATGCAAGTGTGAGCATTGCTATATTTGTATGTGATTCCAAGAAATTAACTTAGTTTGAATTTTGTGAAATGAGACAATACAGAAACTTATCATTTTCCACTTGTTTAGTTTTGTCAAATTTTAAATAAATAAATAAATAATCTAAAATGGAAAATGAAAATCTATTTCATGATCTTATCTACATGGTTTTTTGTTCTTTACAAATCAGAGTTTGTGTGGTGTGTTTGTTTCTTTTCCCTATTGAATTTCTTTGTATTGATGTGAATACCCAATCTTGTCCAACTTTAATTTGTTGATAGCACATATTAGTTTTATGTGAATTCCTGTTTTGAAACAAAACTAAAATTTTCCTTTAATTTGTGAATTCCTGTTTCCTTTAATTTGTTGATAGCACATAATTAAATTTTTCCTAAATTCTTTTCTTTCTTAATTGTTATATGAATTCTTTAGTATTCAATTGCGTCAATTTTGGTATTAATTGTTTGAATATGAAATCTAATAATGCATCAGTTTTAGTATTCAATTGTTATATTAATTCTTTATTTCATTTATAGCTATTAATTTTTGTGAAAACGATCAGAGAGTTTATGTGATATTATTGCAAGTTTGGTTGACAATTGCTATCATTGCTTTAAATTTTTTGGGAGAAAAACGAACACTTTTTTTTTTGCAGTATAAATGCATCACTTAGGTTGATACATCTGTTCAGCAATCAACCTCAATTTATTGAGAATTAGAACCTTTACATTTATTTTTTTATTTTTTTAAAAATTTTAATTTTGACAATTCTATTTTATTTTATGTATTTAGTGGTCTTACTACTATATTTACTATGATTATTGAGATGACATTGAATTGGCATTTGAGTACCTGCCGTTAGACTAGCTTTATGTAATATCAAATTTGAAATTGTAAGCATGCATCTATTATTTTATTTTGATTGATTCGTTTTGTTTGTAATGGAAAATATAATTTGAATTTAGTGGTTTTGAACGTTAGCTCCTTTTGGTTCCAAAATTAGTTAATTGCTATTAACTTCTTTTGGAAGCTTTTGCATTGCACATTTAATTACGAGATATTTATTTATTATTTTTTTTAATTTATGCAGCTTTAGTTTCAAAACTTTAATGTCAATTTCATGACATTTAGAGCCCTTATTTTTAACAGTAAAGTTATTGATATTGTTAGGTGATTATTGCCTTTAATGTTCTGAACATTTATACAATTAATTACATTTTGTTTAAATGTCTTGGATTCATTTTAAAGTTGCCAACGCCTATATATTTCAATTGTGCAATCCTTCATATTAGTTATTTGAGTTAATCTTGATAAAATATATTGAGTGAACTAATGTTCTTTTGAGTGTGAAGTCTTGATAGCTGCCACAATGAGTTAATTGCCAGGAAGTGTACATTGTGAAATATTTTGGAGAAAACTGAAATAAAATGATAAATTATATCATCACTAAGCGGCATTTAATTTTGAGTTTTGGTGTAAGGTTTTTCAACCCATAAATCCTCTAAAGTATTATGGCATATCTTATGGATTTAAAATTAAATAAAATTTTGGTACATCTTCATATATTTTGAGAATTCCCTTAATTTGTTGGGGTTGAGTTTTTTTGTTAACTATGTGTGTAATTGTTGGAATTTTTGTGGGTAGTTCAAAATACAAAATTATTTTCAATTTTATATTGAATTTAATTTTCCAGATTCTAAGTGGTTTTGATTATCTCTTTAAAATTGAAGTTCTTTTGTATATTTATTATAAAAGTTTTAATATCTCCTTTATTGGGATTTATCTTATTTTGTTTTAATTAGCCTTTAAATGTTTACGTTATTTGCCTTTGACAATAATAATAATAATTTATTTTAAAATCGTGTAGTTTTTGTGGGAGTTGATTTTTTTTTTTTCCTTTAATGCTATAATTTTATGTGTGGCTAATGTTGAGTAGTTTTGTTTTATGTTGAAAAACGTTAGACCTATTTATGTAGTCTAATTGCATTGATTTACTATCATAGGCTTTTCTGCTCACTTCTATTTCCTCGCAATTCTGTGTGTGTTTTAATTTCTCTATGCTCTCATGGGAAAGATTCATTATATTCATTTAGTGACAGAATAATTTTTATATTCCCTTGGTAAACATGTTGTATCCATATGTGAAATTTGTTTTCATTATGAAAGTTCATTATGAGACTAATTTCTCTTCAATTTTGATATGTAAATGTGTGTAACTAATGATGACCTTGATATAAAATTTTGGAAGAGACTTCTTATGGTCTTATAGGTTCCTATTGAGAATAAAAAAGATAAAATTTCAACTTGGATATGTGATCATGATTTCAGCCACTTGAAGTGCACAAAAGGGAGTAAGAGTATCCTAAAATACTCAGTGTTTATAGTTAAATTTATTAATTTTATATTGTCGTTCATGAGTGGTAGCAGGTGTACTCAGAGTTTCATGGACTTGAGAGGTACTCTTAATCATAAGTTTAATGTTTAAAGCGCGCTAAAATGGAGAACAAAGACATGACCTACAGTATATATGCCTTGTGAAGGCTAGTCTTGATATGCATGCCTCTTGGAGGAGGCTATTAATGCAAACTGTCGAGGGGGATGTGCTTAAGCCCATAAGGGAGTCACCTAGGGAGGTAACCCAACTTCTGTGATTGGAGATCCCATGAAGGAAGTTCAATGTGGTAGAAACAATCCATACTACGTGACTCATATAGCACTCATAACAATATGGAGATATCCTTGAGATATTCTTCTGCTCATCCCTAAGGCAAAAGTGGTATTTTATGTGACGTCAGGAAGGGATTTATCCCTGAATGAGTTTCGAGGCAGGCAAACTCCCGCAGGGTGCAAGTCACATGTACTCTTGGAGAACTCACCTAAGTGAGAAACGTCATGAGCAAGGGCAGAACCACACTAAGGGCTACAGTGGACTGTAGCCCAATGTGGTTTTTTAAGGAATAAAAAATAAAAAATCTATATATTTAACTTATTTTCAATATTAGCTAGCTTTAGTAATGGCGCTGTCTTTGTCATTTTATTTTTATTTATTTTATATTACTCCATTTACTTAAGTTTACAATGTAAATAAGGAAGCACCCCCCATTTGGATTCAAATAAAAATACTAGAAAATCAAATTCCCACCAAATCAAAAATATGAAAAATCGGTTTTAGTGCAAAATACGATTTAGGCTAAAAATGATGGCTCATTAAGTCAATATATACTTCATACTAAAATCCCATAAAATCAAGTTTTCATATTTGATGTGTGAGGAATAAAATCCGCCAAAAATTATCTTGAGAAAATGATTATTCCGAAAACCCATTTTTCATACTTAGTCACTATTTTTACATAAAATAACTTTTCATGTATGATATGAATGCATGAAGGAACCTAAGGTCAATCTAGGTAAAAAGCCTTAGATGTTCAATCCACTATGGTGTTAAATCCTATTTGGTTTATGTTAAAACTTATTGAAAATTAGTCTATGGAGCTATGAATTAGCTTGGTTTATATGATTTAATGTTTACTTTTATTTCTAGAAAGACTATAGAAATTGTAAGTACCAAAAAAAAAATAATTAAATTTTCAGCTAATAACTTTAGCTAGCCCACCCGTTAAAAAATTTCTTAATTCCGCCTTTGGTCGTGAGGCCGCGACTATGAGAATTGGGCTATATCCTTTGCACAAACTTTGAATTTCTCGCAAACGTTTTGGTACTCTTTTTTAAGCAAAAAACAAATCATGTTAAAGGTTTGTATTGATTGACGAGTCTACAAAACATCATAACTGAGGAAGGTTCTATTATCACCGACCCCAAGTCATGCAACTATAAATCTCCCTTCAACGTGTAGTGTCTTTGTGTCACCCTCCTGGGTATATTTTCCTCTTTTTTTTTTTTCGTTTTTGTTTTTGTTTTTTTTATTTTTGTTTTTTTTGTTTTTGTTTTTCTTCTTCTCTGTTAAACTGAGCACTTCATTTGGTATATGAGTTAAATTGAGCTTAGTTTGCGAGAGCTGCATTTTTAAAGTGACATCAAAAGCACAGTTGAATTGACCACATCAAAAACATTTTGAACTTGCAGTATCAACTTAAACATGGCCGAGGAGCAAGATTTGCATGAATCAGTGAGCAAGTGGAAGTTACCTGTTTGTGTTTTCTTCAAAGATGCAAGGTACAGTTTCAATTCTACAATGTTTAATTAGTGCTTTGCTCTCTCTCTAATTTACTGCTCTGTGGGCAGCCTTTGCTGTCTCAAATTAAGGTTGATAGGGCCTTCCCTTCTCATTGCTTGTTAGTATATGGTTTTTTTGAATTAATTCATTGCAGGCGGGTTTTCAAGTGGGATATTCTTGGTAAGGAGATACTAGAAATTGCATTCCCTGCTGCTTTGGCTGTAGCTTCTGATCCTGTCGCTTCTTTGATTGATACGGCATTCATAGGTCACATAGGTACATACGATTGCTTTTGCTTTCTTGATTTTTTGAAGCACTTAAATTTTGAGGATTCAATTTTTAGGACAGTTTTGTTCATATTTATGTCTGCATGTTCACAATAAGTTACAATTGTATGGTGTTTGGATATTTGTTTCAAGTGGAGTGACTTAAAAACATGAATTTGGGGTTGTATAGGTCCTGTGGAACTTGCAGCAGCAGGAGTATCTATTGCCCTGTTCAATCAAGCTTTAAGAATTACTATATTCCCATTGGTCAGTATTACAACTTCCCTTGTTGCTGAGGAAGATACTGTTGCAAAAATGAACATCAAATCAGAAAAAGGTGAGCAATTGCAAAAGGCAGACATGCTTGATGACTTGGAGAAAGGGGCTGCTGAACCAAATGGTACAGCTAAAGAAAATGGTAAGCATCTGGAAAAGTTTTCAACTGAAAACAGTAGGATGGAAGAAGCTTCTGCTGAGGATGATGAGCACGTGGGAAAAGGTGCACTTGAAGCGAAAGGTGAGAGCTCAGACAACGGATTACCTGAAAGCAGTGAAGCAAACAAAGCCATAGTGGAAATTGTTAAGCTTGAGAAAGCAGAGAAGAGTGCTGCTAAAAACAGTGATCCACTAGAAAATGGTACTCTTTCCTCGCTCATTCTCTAGCTCTCTGACAGATATGCAAATTGAAACACAGAGATCTAAACATCTTGAATAATATTATCATTGTGACATTTAGTAATTGTGATTTCTTGATTAGGTTTGAGAACAACGGTTGACAAGCGCCCTTCTGATCTCATGAGCACCAATAAGAAGGCAAAAATCAAGAAACAGAAGCGACACATTGCTTCAGCATCGACAGCACTCATCTTTGGAGCAATAATTGGCCTTTTGCAAGCCATATTTCTCATGTTTACAGCCAAAGTTCTCCTGGGCGTCATGGGTGTGAAATCAGTAAGTGATTTATATTTCTTATACTAAGTGCTTTACTAATAAACAAATGAAGATGTATACAATTTGAAGATATGGAAACAAATCAATGAGAAAGAAAACTAAAGAATTAGAACATTTAGGAACTCCCCTAACCCAAAAGGCAGGCTTAATCAACTGACCTTATTAACATTTTTTTTACTTTAAAGATCATTATGGAATGAGGGAAATAGTTACAGCTCTTCTTATGGAGCAGGATTCCCCTATGCTAGCCCCAGCACAGAAGTACTTGAGAATAAGATCAATTGGTGTGCCTGCAGTTCTTCTCACATTGGCCATGCAAGGGATCTTCCGAGGTTTTAAGGATACCAAAACTCCTTTATATGTCGTTGGTAGGACAAAAAACATATTGTATATAAGTAAAAACCTGTAGTAATGGCCAATTCTTCTTACTACTTAATCTGGTTTATTTCTTTCATTTGTTCGTATCCAGTTGCGGGATATGCAGTTAACATTGCCTTGGATCCACTGCTCATCTTTGTCTGTGGCTTGGGCATCAGAGGTGCAGCTATTGCACATGTTCTTTCACAGTGAGTAGTGTGACGTCATGGTATTATTTTTATTGTTTCATATTTACAGCTGCTATTGAAGTAGTGTTTGTACTTTAATATGTTATTTGATGCATCTTTGCTAAGATAATTTTTTTTATTCGTTTTAGGTACTTGATGGCACTGGTACTCTTCATAATCTTAACAACAAAAATTGATCTCTTACCTCCAAGTATTAAAGATTTGCAGTTTGGTCGGTTTCTGAGGAATGGTAATGAGCTCAATTCTTATTGTACTTGCATAAATGTTACCTCCATCCCTCAATAATCCAAAATTGAGAGTGGAGATTCGGTGAATATCTTATATCACTATTATTCTTACATACATACATACATAATTCTTACTTGGTTTGCTTCTGTTTAATTTTAATTTTTTTATGCTTGTTTACAGGTGCTCTGTTGTTCGCTAGGGTGGTTGCTGTGACATTCTGTGTGACCTTCGCAGCATCGCTGGCCGCACGGGAAGGTCCAACTCCTATGGCTGCATTTCAGACTTGCCTGCAGGTTTGGTTGACATCATCTCTTCTTGCTGAAGGCGTGGCTGTTGCAGGGCAGGTATTTCTTTTTTCTTTTTCTCCATTTAAACATATATCATCTCGAGTGACTTACAACTATTTTAGTTGCAAGTAAGTAAGCTTCGTACTCAAACAATCTTTGTGTCATTGTCCCCTGCTCTTTAGGCTATTCTAGCATGTGCATTTGCTGAGAAAGACTACAAGAAGGCCACAGCTACCGCAACCAGGGTATTACAGGTACTTCAGTTTGTACACATAGCAGCAGAGGCTATTTATCTATAAACCATTCAGGACTTGAAGTTTATAACTAACCTTCTATTTCTTTTTAACAATTTCGTTACGTTCTGTTGTGAATTTAGAACAAACTCACTCCCCTTTAGACCTTGTTGTTGATAGACTTTGTGACACACACAATGATGGATGAACCACACACACACACTTGAGAAACCAACTAAGCACAAAGTGACACAAGTATTTTAGAGGTTCAGCAAATGCCTACATCCTCTTGGTGATCCTTTTGAGAAATTCACTAATGAAAGAATAAGTTACAACTTTGGTTTACAAAGAAACCCCGTTAGAACTCTATTCTCTCCCAAGCTCTCTTTTCTCTCTCACCCCTTGTTTAACACTTTGATGCACTTGTGAACACTCTCTCATACTTGGTGTTTCCCTCCTTGGTGTCTAGACTCTCAAGACCCAACTCAGCTCCTATCTTGAACTGATTGCCCTCTCTCTCTTCCTCTCTTGGTGAGTTAAACCTCTCTTGAACACAATAGCTCCTAGCTACTTGACCACTCCTTAAGATTAACCACACAAACTTGCTGTCTTGCTTCTTCTTCCCTTAATACATCAGCCTTTGGTCCTAGGAGAAGGCTCCATTCTTTTCTCCCACGTTCTCTCCTTGGTTTCCAGACTTGGACCACAGTTTGGGCAGAACAAAGGCTATGCATTGATAGCTGCAACTTCAGCCATCCTATCTAGAGCTATAGGGTAGGTACTCCTTGAAACAAGTCAACAATCATCATTTAATAGTGTTCCAGCTTTTCCAGCACCTTGCTAGACTTCTTAGAACCCCTAAAACTCTTTGGAGGCTCGAGGGATTAGGTAGGGAACCGACCCATGTGAAGACACCTTGAAAATAGCATGGAAAAAAAAAAGCACAGCAACTTGGCGACCGGTCGCGCGTCACCGCTGGCGACCGGTCGCTGAGCATTTCTGTAAAAAAGAGACCAGTCGTTGGCCTCGATTTTCCAGTGGCGACCGGTCGCTGAGCATTCTGTAAAAAAGAGACCGGTCGTTGGCCTCGATTTTTCCAGCTTTCCGTCTCTATATAAAAACGACCGGTCGCTCCTTCCCAGCGACCGGTTGCCTCCTCCTTCATTTGCAACTTAATGTGAGCCATTTTACAACACGTTCTACATTTGCGAAAACAATCAGCATTTTAATTTGTGAAAGAATATTTGTGCAGATGAGCTTTATCCTAGGTGTGGGGCTTGCTTTTGTTGTCGGAATTGGTTTGTACTTTGGAGCTGGAATCTTTTCTAAAGATGTTAATGTTTTGCACCTTATAAGGATTGGCCTCCCGGTATAAAATTTTAGCTCATCTAAAAGTTCTCTCTTTCTCAATATTTTTTTTGAATGATGAAAGAATCTTCAAACTAAATTGTTTTCTATCCATCAGTTTGTAGCAGCCACACAACCGATCAATTCACTGTCTTTTGTCTTTGATGGTGTGAACTTTGGAGCATCTGACTTTGCTTATTCTGCATACTCCTCGGCAAGTCTCTTGTAAACCATTGACCACACCATAAATGATACTACAAGTTTTACAGTTGATGTTTCTGAATTCTCTTTTCCCAAATTCTGTTACTAATTCTTCAAACCAAATTCTTTGTTCCTTCTTACAGGTTCCGGTGGCCATAGCAAGCATTGCATCCTTGTTCCTTCTCTCCAAATCCCATGGTTTCGTTGGAATTTGGATTGCTTTAACCATTTATACGTCACTGCGTGCATTTGCTGGTGTATGTAGGTAATTATCCTTTATGTACTTACTTTTCTTTTATCAACGGAAGAGAGATTCGAATTTGAAACCTCTTCCAACACTTGGCACATAATTAGTATCATCACTAATTGATTTTGGACCCTACACTTGCAGGATGGGGACTGGAACAGGGCCTTGGCGCTTCCTCAACGGTCGATCATCCCCATAGGAATATTTAAGACTCTGTACTCCCATGATTAATATTTTGCCTTATCAGCTTTTCCTTACTGTTATTAGTATACAGGCATAAAAACTCAACTTTCAGTCTGCAATTTTTCCTCCTTTTTCTATCATGGCGGTGACCTGTCCAGGATGTTTGGTGATTACATATTACTGTACTATATAGTCTATAATTTCACATAGTCATTGTATTTGCTGCCCCTCCTCTTTATTTGGGATTAGATGGATTGATTGGAATGAAATGACAACCCCAAGTTTTTACTCTATGCTTTACCGACAGTAAAGGAAGCAAATATCTGGTTCCTACCTTCCTCCATCTCTCTATATCATTTATATCATCACTAACTAAGAACAAAAAAAAAATCTCCCTTGGAGATGCTCTGACAGAACTTTTGGCATTCCAACCAGATTCAGTTCTAAAATGAAATTCAAGCTATTATTACCAATAAAAACTTATTAAAATGAGATTTGACTCCTCACTTTGGTTGCTGTAAAAAATAACGTCAAGGTGCCAGCCTTCAAATCCTTGTCAGCATGAACTCTTCAATTGGAACATTATGTGATGTGAAATTTTACCATTAAAACTCCACCTCGCATTTTAACATCTCGGTTAGAGATGCTTTTATTCAGTTCGTTCACCTATTATTTCTACACACCTATATTCCTAACTTTCCCACCTTTATCCCTAACCCTAATTGGGATTTTTTTTTTCATTTCTTTGGATAGTTAGAGATGATAATGTTTATGCCTGCCAGCATCACCTGTCTAAAGTTTAGGTCTTACATCCTTCATACACTACTAAAGAACAATAATAATAATAATAGAGTTGAGGCAATGGAGTCTCTTTCATCATGTGATAAATTTTACTTCCTTGATTACTTTGACCAACTGATCTCTTGGGAGAGAGACAAGCCGAATCATATTTAAGAGGATAGATGAAAGATGTGCTGTGCGAAAACACTTCCAAGACCTTGTCGTTGATGGACTACGCAACAATCACAACACAAGCTACGCAAAGATAAATCGCACATGAAACCACAAAAGTAAACACACACAAGAACACACAAGAATTTATAGAGGTTCGGTATCGTGCCTACGTCATCTCCGGTGATCCTCAAGAAAATTCACTAGTATGAGAAAAATCCCTTTGGTTACAATAAAGAACTCCCTTTTTCTCTCTCTCTCTCTCTCTCTCTCTCTCTCTCTCTCTAGATCTCTTTTTCTCTCACCCTAGTTTGTATATCTTGAATCTCTTCTAAACCCTAGTCTAAAGTACCTATTTATATGTATAGGCCTTTAGCACAATTATACAAGGAATAGGAAACTAAAAAACCTCCCAAAAATTGGCCAAAAACCGACCTATTTTCAAAATAGGAAATCGCGACCCACTCAAGCGCCGCAAGCCAATTTGAGCGCCTGTGCAAAGATGCCTATGCCGCTCGAGCGCTTGCATGCTGAGCTGCTTCCTTCTTTCCTTCGTTTAGTCGAGCCAACTCCAACAATCTCCACCTTGGCGAGCCTAAACACCTTTGTGAAAACCATTGATCCCTTGAACATCTACAAACCTCTTGGAAATCGTTCTAGTAACTCCCAAGAGCTCCACTTCAATCCACTACTACAAAAAGTGAAAAAGACGACTAGAAAAAAGACGATGGCAGAACATAAAACTGTCGTTGTGTTTAAATAGATGACGGTAATAGAAAACCGTCGTGGATAAGTGCCTTAAACAACTAAAAAATGAAGGTACTGTTGAATATTTTTAAACAACGACGCACACAAATAAGAAAGCATCGTCTTATTAAAAAGGTTTTCTTCAGGGTTAAAATCTGACCAAAAAAGAACTACAGCAGGTATGAATCCACCGACGTAGAAAATAAAGACGCAGTTCACCAAAGAACCTGCCGTGTTAACTCCTAACTAAACACGACCAACTGTTCTTTGTCCGCGTCGTATAATATAATAGAATCCACGTCATTATACTATGACGGTGCCTTCTCTGTAAACCGCGTCGTAATTTTGATTTCTTTTTAAGATTTAATTATTTTTTAATTTTGGTAGCCTACGAAAATTAAAATGAGATCCCAAGAGGTATGATATCTTACCATTGAGATCTTTGGATCCTGATCGTAATCGAACCACCAAAGTGAGAACGACAATATTTTAAATACACAAAATCCAAAAAGAAACCAGAACTGAACTGAACCACGGCAAACTTTGAGAAAGACAATGTTTTGAAAGTTAATGATGTGTGCATTTTGGTGTCTTTGAGATACACCAAAACGCATACATCATTAACATCCAAATTATTGTGTTTGAGATGTGAGAGAGAGTGATGGTGTATGTGTGTATGTGAGAGAGGAAGACGAGCCTCCAGAGAGGTCAGAAGAACTTGTAAATGAAAACTGAAACTGAAAGAAAGTGTCAAATTTATACAATAAATCTTTAAAACCCACGACGGTCCTTATACACATACCGCCGTCTAATTTTACAAAACCTCGTCGGTTATTCTTTAATGGAATCCACGTCGTATAGTATAAAAAAATCCACGTCGGTATGTTACAAAAAAACGACGTGTTAAATCAATGTACATGACGCGAGAGATTAATTTATCGACTTATTATTTTGGAGTGTACTACGACGGCACCTACAACACTACTGTCGTATTAATTTACCACGTCCTAAGTTCAAATTACCGTCGTATTTTTTCTATTTATACGTCTTCCTTCTCTGTAAACTACCGTCTTATTTTTATTGCTTTTTAAAATTAAATAATTTTTTTATTTTGGTAATATCTTTCTTAATATCTATCAGGAAGAACTACTGCCAACATCTATCAGGAAGAACAACCTTTAATTTAATTCTCAAGTCAATAATCCTCAACAACATTTAATTCTCAAGTCAATCCTCAACAACATTTTCGTCTTAAAAGGCAAATCTTTACTGATCAATATTTAAAAGTCAAATACATCGTGGTTGTGTTCAACTATTTCTTCCTCTCATCATATGCAAGCTGGGCCCTCTCCTTCCTCTTGTTCTCGAAAACAAAAATAACAAAACGAGTGTGAAAAGCTCACTTGAGAGCATCAGGAATGACCATCCTCGTATGCCTTCAAACATGCAAGTGCGACTGCACCACGCTTGGTCTTGTGAGGAATCATTCTGCAAACCAAAGACAATTGAGCGAAATAAAGCAGAAAATGCAACTAAAAACATTTGCTTTCAGAAGTTGATGAGCCTTTGAAATGGTTTCTAGTGGATACTTTGGCTTCTTACCATTTGAAATCTGAAATGAATAACAAGCTAAAGTGACTCTTTAGATTTCGAATGGATAAGAAGCTGGAACAATCATATTTATACAAATTATCTTGAATATCCACGTCGGTTTATTATTTCAGATAGCGACGTCAAACTAAAATAATAATCGTCGTTTCGTAATAATTGTAGACGTATAAATGAAAATAACCACGTCATTTCCTTAAACTAAGGCCAACGACTTTCAAAGTAAACCACATCGGTTATGTATAACATTATGACGTGGTAACATGTAATACCACTTCTACCAAAGTAAACTTTTGAATTACAACGTCGGTTTAGATAAACAAGCGTCGTTATAGAATGGCGGTCCCTATACACATACCGCCGTCTAATTGTACAAAATCACGTCTGTTATTCTTTAATGGGATCCACGTCGTATAATATAATAGAATCCACGTCAGTATATTTAAAAACGACGTGTTAAATAATGTTACATGACGCAAGAGATTAATTTATCGACTTATTATTTTGGAGTATACTACGACGGTACCTACAACACTACTGTCGTTTTTTTTTTGCCACGTCCTAAGTTCAAATTATCGTCGTATGTTTTCTATTTATACGTCTGTCTTCTTCATAAACCGCCGTCTTAATTTTATTGCTTTTTAAAATTAATTAATTTTTCTTTTATTTTGGTAATATCTTTTTTAACACAAAACAAAATTTAATTCTCAATCCTCAACAACATTTTCGTCTTAAAAGGCAAATCTCTTCGTGGTTTCTTTTTCTGCCTTCACCCTCAGCTTGTTCAACTGTTTCTTCCTCTCATATGCAAGCTGGGTCCTCTCCTTCCTCTTGTTCTCAAGCTCCTGCACAGCCAGATCAATATTTACTGATCAGATGATTTCAGGAATAATTTCAGATAATCAAAATGAACAAAGTGTGAAAAGCTCACTTGAGAGCATCAGGAATGACCATCCTCTTTATCTTATCATAAGGCATCAGGTATGCCTTCAAACGGGCAAGTGCGGCTGCACCATGCTTGGTCTTGTGAGGAAACATTCTGCAAACCAAAGACAATTTATACAAAGAAATTCCCCATGCTTGGTCTTGTGAGTGAAATATTTGCTTTTAGAAAGACAATTTTTTAGAAGTTGATGAGACAGAGCAAAGGGCAAAAAGAAGTTGGAAAATGAAGTTAAAAACGCGTGAAAAATCATATATAAACAAATAATATCCACGTCGGTTCTATTACACATAGCGACGTCATATTTAACAAATCAACGTCGTCATTTTCACTTCTGCAAAGAGAACGACGTCGTGGTTACAACTTTTGTCGTGTATTCAAAAGAGAACGACGTCGTTTCAGAACCCCAAAAGTAACCACGTCGGTTTCTTAAAATACATAGTCGTTGAATTTAGAAGGACAACATCAGTTTAGATAAACAAGCGCCGTCATAAACACATCGGAATTCCAAAAGTAGTTTGGCTTTAGTGAACACCACGTCGGTTCGGACATATCCACCGTCATTATAACTAAATACTAGGGCGGTTTTTAATAAAAACGTCATTGAAATGACATCTGTACAAATATATAAACTTTTCGTCGCCTGACCTAATGTTCAACGGTTCTCTCTCACCGCTAAAATATCTCAGTTTCCCTCTCATTTCCCAAAAGCAGCATCATCGTCTGAATCTCGTCATCGTCATTGTCTTCATCTTCATCTCCAAATCACCATTTTCTTACGTTGGAAGGAAACTTTCTTTGCACGCCAAAGGTTTTTTCTCAATCTCTTCCCTTTTTTTACATTTCATTTGAAAGCCGTCGTTGTCTGAAAATAAGATTCTGTCAAAATGAGGAAATCTTTCACCGCCTTTGATTAAATTCATTAGTCCATGACTCTCACGACGTCAAAAGACGACAGTTCTATTTTGTTTACGACGATAGAATTGACACACCACGACGGTCGTTAAATCTGACCTAATGCAACCTGCATGACGGTGGTTAGTAACCGTCATGGTGTTTCAATTAATACATCGGAAAAAGATAAAACCGTCGTCTTGTTGGTGAACAACAGTCATTTTTCTTGTATCCCAACTCTCAAAGACGACGGTTGTATTTTGTGTTTGACGTTGTAAATTTTAAACCACGTATGTTATTAGGCAGAATAACCGACGTGGGGTATAAACATTTACGTCATGAACAAGATAAAACCGTCGTCTTATTTCCATACTTGGTTTGAGAGACTGTTTAATAGGACGTTGCTGTTTTCGTGTTACCGTTGTGGTAGTGTATTTACGACGACGGTGTTGTTTTACAACAGTCGTTCTAAATTAAATATCATGGCTGTGTTGTTTAGGACGTTGTTTCTTTATTATTACGTCGTTCTTTTTTAATAACCGATGTTGTTTTCCTTGTGGATTAATTAAAAATTGTTTCGAAATCTCAATAGAAGGAAGCTCAAGTGTCCGAAGCCAAAGCAAGTTCAAAGGCTCAACTAATTGAAGCCAAATTAGTTTCAAATGTTCAAGGGGATGATGCCAAATCAATTGTAAAGGCTGAAGGCAAATCAGTTCAAAGCAAATCCTCGAAGAGGATGAGATTTTCTTCGGCTTCCGATAAAGACCCCAGCACATGTACAACCACATTTATTGAGGAGCCAAAATCCACCCGAGGTATCAACACAATGTGCCATGTTGTTAAGAGGAAAGTTCAGAATATTAAGCATGTGGTTGAGTTCAATAAAAGTGGCAGACCACATGGCAAGGCTGCTATTGAGATGCAGTCTTATATTGGTGTTTTGGCACGCACCAGACTCCCTCTTGTGGACAAGAAATGGGTTCAATTGCCCAAGGACGCGAAGGAGTAGCTTTGGGAAGTTGTTCAAATGTCCTATGTTCTTGGGGATGGGTGCAAGAAGATGGTCATGTCGCCCGCTGCCAAAAAATGGAAGGATTTCCAGTATAACCTAACTAAGCACTATATCCTTCCATTCGCACAGGATAAAGAGAAGTTAAAAGAACCCCCTGAGCTTTATAAGTTCATAGCGAAATCGCAATGGGATGTCTTTGTAGCTTCAAGGTTATCCCCAGATTTTGAGGCTGTGCATTTCTAGAGCAGAAGAGGAGGAGGGAGAAATTGGAGTACAACCATAGGTTGTCTAGAAAAGGGTATGTTGGATTGGTGGACCAATTGGAAGAAACCATGCCCAAGTGAAGAAATCGAATCGAGCTCTTCTATGGAAGAAGGCAAGAGAAGATAAAACAAGAAACATCCCTGATCCAAAGGTTGCAAGAGAAGGCAAAAAGAATTGTAAGTCTCACTAACTCTGTTATAAATTTGAAAAATAGAGTGTTCTATTTTCTTATAGACGTCGCGCGTTTAAATTACCGATGTTATAAAATGAACACCACGATGGTTTTTATTTATCGCCGTTTAAAAGTGATTAGAACATCGGTTTTTGAATAAAATCAGACGTCTAGATAGAATTAATACGACGACTTAAATTCCTCTATGAACTGCCTTTTTCTTTTAAGTTTACTCACGCACACACTCTCTCTCTCTCTCTATTTCACTGAAATTTATGGTGCACAATTTCTGGAAAAGAATACATATTTCAATCGAGTTTTTTCACTTCTACATTAAAATTTACAACGGGTTTATATCATTTAGACGTTAGAATATGTATACAATGACGATACTTTTGTGCAGCCGTATGAAATTAATTCCTACGTCCGTTGGTTTAATAGTCCGTCGTGTTACTTTAAATACTACGACGGTTTTAGATTTATGTTTTAATCTGTTTTGGTTTTGAATATACGACGGGTTTTTTTATTCCGACGTTGTAAATTATAAACAACGATAGTATTTAAATATGGACATGTTAAATTAAAACTACGTCAGTTATTTAATAAAACCGTAGTTATTTATAATTTAAATATGGAGATGTCTCCATGGCTGAGCCTTTTGATGTGCTGCGAGCCCAAAAAGCCTTAGGAAATAGGTTGCGCCAAACTCTAGGTTTCCTTGATAGGTACGGCTTTGTGCACCCTGGTGCCCCCGGCCGTCGATGAGCCAAGCCACCCTCGGTCATATGCCGTGTATCTTTGACCTGAAACCCTCGAGGGGGCATCTCCTGTTGGTCATCGTTTCGAGCCTTAATGCGCTGGGTCCTCTGAGTAAAGGGCTCGGCCACCTGAACCGAGTCGGGTGGTATTAGAGGAAAGCCGTGAATTTGACCGAGTCTCGTTTGGTCCGGTGGCCCTCGAGGTATGGCCGCCTGGCGCGCCTGGATCGTATCATAATGGGAGCCTAGGGGCGTCTGTGTTGTCGTCGGAATGGCCGGATTGTGTGTTTGTCCTGGTAGTGCAGCGGTTGAGCCTTTCAGATCGCATTGTTGTGGTGATGCTTCGGTCATGTTGCTCTGGCCGGACCGCGTCTGGTCGGCCGCAGCAGTATAGGTTGGGCCGAGATTCCTGGACCGTAGACAATGCAGGGCTACCCCGCCCTAATGTTTTGGCTAAAGCGCGGAGTGGGCCGCATGCCGGATGGGTGTGGACGGCCGGAGTGTCCACTAGTGTGCACTGGGCCGAGTCGATGGATACGCAGGGTGGGCGAGGCTGCCGTGCCCTAGTGATACGGCCAAAACATGGAGCGGTCCGCCCACTATCTCTGCCGAGTAGGTTGGTCCAGAATTCGCCCATGTGGGCTGGGACTGCCCCCAGCTGTTTGTCGGCGGCAAAGAATGCTGACCGTAGCTTGATGCTTGGGTGTGGGCCGAGACGCGAGGCTCCTGCTTCGCCGTAAGGCTCGATTCTCTCGCGCTCATGGCTCTTCGGTCGGCGGCTCGGGAGGTGTTGCGGGGGAAGCTCGGCATCCTTTCTTGAAAAAGCGTTCGCAACTCTGAGGAGAATCTCAGTTGCGGCCATGAAGGATGTTTCTATCCTGTAGGCCTGCTTGGACATTAGCTCCTCCACTATTGCCTGTTCTTGCATGGACTCGGCCTACGATCCATTGTTACTGGAACGTTGGCCGAGATCTCGACCGTATGCTCGATCTCGGTGGTGATTGGTGAGGTGGAGTCAGGAGTCTCAGAAGTCATTTCGAACTGCTTTGTTTTTTAGCTTTGCCTGTGCCCTAGTCTCCACCATAAGTTTTGACAAAGACAAGTCCCACCGGGCGTGCCAAAAGTGTCTACCGCGCAAATCTCACGGCCTGGGTTGCCGAGCCGAGGGGATATGCGTTGACACGCAGCTTCCTGCTTTTGGATGCAGGTGCGGTTGTGCGGGGCGTGCCAGCACGGTCTCTACCGTGAGTCGAGATGGTTGATGTGGATAGAATGGTTAAGTGGTGCGCCTGTTTAGACTCTTCTTCTAATCAAACGATTGTAGCCGAGAGAAGAACTAATGTCGGCTGTTAGGTTCACGGCCTGAGCTACAAGTCCGTTTTAGCGATGGTGTTGGTGGGTTTTGGGCGGTGCTCTGGCGCGCGCTGCTCAGGGAGCTACGGTCGTATGATATATGGGGTGAATGAGCGAATAACAGGGATGATGCTCCGGCACCTTGAAAATCAAGGGTCATATGATATATTGATGAATTAATTTTCCTTACAGTCTAACGCTACTCCTAGGAAAGCAAGTAAAGATATTGAAAGTGCATTACAGGAAAATATAAGTTGCTCTGTGGGAGGTTTTGGTTTGGTGTTTGAACCCTTTGAATGTAGCTTGAGCTTTGTTTTTATAGGAAGAGCCCTTGGATGAGAAATCGAGGCTGAAAATCTGCATGGTGGAGCCTCATCAAAGCAAGTGGAGAGTCCAATCGACATTTGGGATCGTGAAGCATGGTGGTAGCTTGCTCAGAGCAAGTGGACAGTTCAATCGACATTTTGGATCGTGAAGCATGGTGGTGTGACCCCATAAATCCTGGTGAATCTCGGCCGCCCTCATCGTGGGTTCTGCACTTCTGGCCGTGGAGACGCATTTATTGTTCTGATAGCTGGTGACCTAATCTCTCAAGCTGCAAGAATTCTTGTGATAATGTCCACGTGTAATCACTCTGTTTTCTGTTGCCAAATCTTGACTTCAGTCACTTCCCACATTCTCTCGTGCATTAAATGCTTAGTTGTGGCCAGTGGGTTTGCTGCAATAAATAGGCACTACTTCATTAAATGAAGCAAGGGACACTGCCATCACGTGATGATTTGACTTTAATGCCTCTGGCCGTGACTTTGCTCGGCCTCGGCCTGAGCTTACAATTGAGGCCAAGGTAATCATGCCTTAGCATTTTTCTTTTGTTTTCAGGAAGGCCAACCACCCTGGTAAAAACGTCGCGTTTTAGTTTCTCGAGGAAGTGCTAGGGCCGAGAAAGGGGCTCCTTCGGCCAGTTACGGCCTTGATTTATTTGGCACAAACGGACAGGTAAGTTATTACCGACGTTTTAATAATTTATTACGTCATTATTTTCTGAAAAACGTCGTGTTAATTTAACTACCACGTCGTTTGGGTTTTATTTAAGAACGTTCTAATTTTTTCTGTTCAATTTTTTGTTATACGACGTTTTCCTCTTACCGATGTTATAATGTTACACAACGACGGTAATATTTTACCACCGTTTGAAACAAAATATCACGTCATTTTTTAAAAAACTCCGTCGTTTTGACTAATTTACCACGACGGTTACTATTTGTATTTAAATTTTTTGTTTTGTCATTAACACCCTTTGTTTTCTTGTAACAGGTCAATTAAAATGTTTAACATTCATATAAACAAAAATTCACGTAGACAACAGGCCATTTGAAAAAATCTACATGGCGCTCCTGAACAGCCCACTAGTGTAGAGTGTGGCTACTACGTGATGCGCTTTATGAGAGACATAATTCATGATCCAGACCTGGATTTCGAGAAGAAGGTAAAAGGCAACATTTTAGATATACTTTCTTTATTTTACTACGTCAAATGTTTCTTTAAAACCGTCGTTGGTATCTTTATAACACGTCGGTTTTTTTGTTTATTTTGCAGTTTGAAAAGAAAAAAGATAAAGTTCAGTATAAACAAGAGGATATTGACGAAGTTAGGCAGGAATGGGCAGAATTCGTGAACAAGTTATTACCGACAGATAATTGATGTACATAAATATTTATGAACAATGGTTAGGTTTATTTTAGTTTATTTAAAATGTACGTAAATATTTTTGTTGTAATTAATTGAACAACCGCAAAATATTTTTCCCAAAAACCGACGTCTGATTCCAATTTACACGTCTCATATATGTACACAATGGTTGTCTTGCTGAGCTGGTAATAAAACATCGATGGTAATTCTTAAAAACGACATGTAATAGTAATAAACATGACGGTTTATAATTAATTCATCTTGTACAAATGAATTTTGTACCGATATATTACGTCTGTTAGTACAACCATAACGATGTCTTAATAATATACAAAGGTGGTTCTTATAAAACATTTGACGTCGTATAAATAAACAACGTCGGTGTTCTAAAATTAGATGATGTGGTAATTCAATAACCCACGTCGATTCTCCAAACAATTGACGTCGTTTTTATTCGTTTCGACGTCTAAACAATATATGACGTCAATTTGTTATTTTAAATGTCGTTGTAAAAGGATACAACGTCGGCTAGGTCATTTGCATTTAATTTTAAATTTCTTACATATTTTATGTAATTCCATATTAAATTCAAAACTAATTCCAAAAATTAAACTGACAACTACCAAGTACTCATTCAAATATTGTCTCTCCCCTAAAGCTTTAAAAAATATAATTTTACAAATATTTTTTAATTGTATTTAATTACTAATATTAATAATATATTCAAAACAAAATCCGAAAAATATACCGACAAATTCTAAGCACTCATTGAGACAATATCTTGCCCGTTAAGGCCTGAAAAATGTAATTTTAGTTTTCAAAGTTCAAATGATAACAAAATTCTAACAAAATTCAAACAAATTTAGAGACAAAGCCTAAAGTTTACATAACATAACATAACCCTAAAGTTTATGTGATCCATTGGTGCCCATAAATTCAAAATGATGAAATCCATATTTTAGCCTACTATTATAGAAGGCATTGTTGTAAGGAGTCTGTAGCAATTTTCCGTTTATTTTTCTCATACTTGTATATTTTTTTAAAATTGTTGTAAAATTTAGGGTTTAGGGTTTAGGGTTTAGGGTTTATTGAAACGACGCCGGTTTTCTCCCTCTGTTTTTGGTCAACTACATAAACCAAGACTAATTGCATTCAGTCTACGACGTCGGTCTTGTGTAGAAACCGCCGTTGTAAGAAATAAATAGACTTCTATATAAGTTTTGACCGTCGTCGTTGAAAAACGCGGTACTTTAAAATTTTTGACCTCGACCTAAAATTTTCAGAATTTTCCTTTGACCCTACAATAGTTCATTCTCACTCTTCAACATAAATTGGTCTTGAAGTTTTCGCTCTCTCTCAAGCAGTTGTTATATTCTCTCAGCTCTCTCTCAATCTCCATGTAAGTACAACCCTAATCTCTTCTTAAATCCATAAATGTTTTCGTTGGTAGCTATGGGTTCTTAATTGGTAGCTTTTGTTATATTCTATCAACTCTCTCTCAATGCATTGGGTATATTCTCCAGTCGTCTGCCTCAAGCAGTTGTGATATTCTCTAAGCTCTGTCTCAATATCCATGTAAGTACAACCCTAGTCCCTTTAACCCTAATCTCTTCTTAAATCCATAAATGTTTTCGTTGGTAGCTATGGGTTCTTAATTGGTAGCTATATTAGGGTTCCTTTATGTTTTGGTGTTTGCATTATTGTAATAATTACTCTCTATTTGGGTTCTTTTATGTTTGTTTGGCCATGGGTTCTTGGAAAAGAAATGGGGATGGGAGGTTTAAGCTGTTTTTTTTTAACCATGATGACGATTGATGGATAAAACCGTCGTCTAAATGTTTATTATACGTTAGGTGTTCATTTACTCCCGTCGTCTCGAGTATTAGGCCGCAACTGTAGCCTAAAGACGACTGTTTCTTCATTAAACGTCGTCTTTAAGATTCCAGAACCCCGTACAAATTTCTGGGTTTGGATATCGTAATGACGACGGTAACTATAGATGCCGTCGTCTGATTTTATATTAAACGACGATTATGTTGTAAAAACCGTTGTCTTATTCATGTTTTATATTTTTTTTCAATTTGTTCTCTGCTATTTGAATGAGGTAGTTTTTCATTGCTGGTCTTTCCACTTTAATATATATATAAATATATATTTATATGATTTTATAGAGTGTGAGATGGATAAGTCATGGATGCATGAGGATAGAAGATCGAAGGCATATGAGTTAGGGGTGGAAGGATTTCTGAATTTCGCTGTAGAAAATCTTGGAAATATAAGGGATATTCGTTGTCCATGTGTTAAATGTGGGAATATTCGATTGTTTGGGGTTGGAATTATAAGGGAACACTTATACTTTAATGGAATTGACCAAAGCTATAAGATTTGGACATGGCATGGAGAACCTGATTGGGAATGGACTACCAATGCTAGTAGAAATGTGGAAGAAGATGAGCAAAGTAGGTTCAGTTATGTTTCTGAAGAATTAGAGATGGATGATAATGATTTTGCCAATATTGGATCTGATCCTTATGAGTTTGCCAATGTGATTGGGGATGGCGATGAACCCCTATACCCTGGTTGCAAGTAAGTACACGAAGTTGTCGGCTTTGGTGAAGTTATATAATTTGAAAGCAAAACATGGGTTGAGTGATGTTTGTTTTACAGAATTATTGATACTTCAAGGAGAATTGCTTCCAAAAGGAAATACACTACCTTCCTCAATGTACGAGACAAAAAAGACTTTGTCTGCTTTAGGGATGAGTTATGAGAAAATCCACGCATGTCCCACTGACTGCATTTTATATCGAAAGGAGTATGAGGATGCAACTAATTGTCCTACTTGTGGTATCTCAAGGTGGAAGGAAACCAAAGATGGGGTCTTGAAAGAGGGTGTGGCAGCGAAGGTGGTGTGGTATTTTCCTCCAATTTCAAGGTTTAAAAGGATGTTTCAATCACATAAGACAGCTAAGATTTGAGTTGGCATGCTACAAGAAAATCAGTTGACGGTCATATGTCTCATCCAGCGGATTCGCCGTCTTGGAAACTTGTTGATGATAAATGGCCCGACTTTGGTAATGAGCCAAGAAACTTGAGATTGGCTCTCTCATCTAATGGATTCAATCCCCACAGTTCTTTAAGTAGCAGATACAGTTGTTGGCCAGTTATGTTAGTTGCATATAATCTCCCACCATGGCTATGCATGAACCGGAAGTTCATGATGTTGACCTTATTGATTTCCGGTCCTAAACAACCCGGATATGATATAGACGTCTACTTAGAGCCTTTGATTGATGATTTAAAATCTTTGTGGGATGGGATTAAAGGAGTGTATGATGCCCACATAGGAGAATACTTTACACTCAGAGGTGTATTCCTGTGGATAATTAATGATTTTCCTGCCTATGGAAACTTATCTGGTTGTGTCATTAAAGGATATAAAGCTTGTCCAATATGCGGTGATGATACACCTAGTCACATGTTGAAAAATGGCCACAAAATTTGTTACGTTGGGCATAGAAAATGGTTACCAATCAATCATCCATATAGGAGGCAACGTGCAGCTTTTAATGGGAAACCTGAATATGGCATGCCTCTCGAGCCATTAACCGGAGAAGAAGTGCTGCATATGGTTGAAAATATTAATTACATATGGGGCTCGAAAAATGGGGGAAGTGTTGGTGAGAATGATAGTGACAGAGTTTGTTGGAAAAAGAAATCAAAATTCTTTGATCTCGAGTATTGGAAATACCTCCCTGTGAGGCATGACCTAGATGTTATGCACATTGAGAAGAATATTTGCGATAGTATCATTGGTACATTGTTAGAGATCCCTGGAAAAAATAAAGATGGGATTGCTGCTCGGTTAGACTTATTGAACATGGGGGTCAAAACCGATTTGCAACCCGAGTATGGAGAAAGACGTACTCGCTTGCCTCCAGGGCCTTGGAATTTGTCAAGAGCAGAGAAGAGAGCGGTTTGCAATTCTTTCTATGGTATGAAGGTCCCTGAAGATTACTCTTCGAATATAAAAAATCTTGTATCTTTAAAAGATTCAAGACTTCTTGGCCTTGAATCTCATGATTGTCATACCTTGATGCAACAATTGCTCCCTCTGGCAATTCATTCTGTTTTGGAGAATCCAGCAAGGTATGCAATAACTAGATTGGGCTTCTTCTTCATATGCTATATATGCAAAGACGGTAGATGTTTCCAAGCTCGATAAGTTGGAAGAAGATGTAGTAGTTACTTTGTGTTTGCTTGAGAAGTACTTTCCCCCTTCATTCTTTGATATCATGGTTCATCTAGTAGTACATCTTGTTAGAGAAGTTCGTGTATGTGGGCCAATGTATTTTAGATGGATGTATCCTTTTGAAAGATATATAAAAGTGCTAAAGGGGTATGTTCAGAATCGTACTCGTCTCGAAGGTTGCATTGCTTGAGCGGTATATAGCTGAAGAAGCTGTAGAGTTTTGTATCGAGCATTTATCTGATGTTACTACAGTTGGAGTGCCTTCAAGCCAGAAGATGGGAGTTTCAAAGCCATTATCAGGTTGCACAGTGAGCTTAGTTGATTTGGACTTGTTGAACCAGGCACATCTATATGTCTTGGAGAATACGGAGGAAGTCCTACCTTATATCGAGTGCGTATGAGTTTAATTTTTCATATGTAGCCATTTTAAATATTATTACTCTTATGTTTATCTTATATACAAGGGACCGTAATGCGTGATTTTTTTGTGTCAATTGTAGGGAACATATGATCCACTCCAAGACCACTTATCCAAAATTTAGAAAGAGAACAAAATGGCTACAAGATAAGCACAATAACACTTTAATTTAATCGCTACGCCTTAAGGTATATATGTTATTGAATGACATATTGAACTTTATTTTCTTTCTTTCTATATATATGTTAGATTGAATGAAGATATATGTTTAATTTGCAGGTTCAAAGTGAACTTAATGGGGAAGACAATAATGGGGTATCAGAAAGTTTGAGGTGGTTAGTAGCTGGTCCAAGCATGGCAGTGCCATCATATAGGAGCTATCTTATTAATGGTGTCAAATTTAACACCAAGGCACAAGATGATGTGCGAACTGTCCAAAATAGTGGAATTTATTTACTTGCACATACTATGCAAGTTGCTAGTGCCAAGGATAAAAACCCTATTGTCTCCAATATGGGTTTTTATGGGGTTATTCAAGAAATTTGGGATCTTGACTACTAAAAGTTTAGAATCCCAGTCTTGAGGTGTGATTGGATAGATAACACTTCGGGCCTTGTAGTCGACAAACTTGGATTTACCCTTGTAGATCTGAGTAAAATTGGACATAAGAATAACCAATTTGTTATGGTTTCTCAAGTCAAACAAGTATTTTATGTTGACGATCCAATGCATCGTGGTTGGTTGGTAGTGTTATCAATGCCTAATAGAGAATATAATGATGTTATTGGTGATGATGTGCTAGGTGATATTAGAATTGAGTGTGAGCCATTTACTAGAGGGATACCAAATGTTGACACATTTGATGACCTAGGCAAGTCTTGCCTCTGGACTTGCCCTGGTTGGTTGGGCCCAACTCTTGCCCTAGCAAGACTTAGGCCCTGAAAACCAGATTGGGGGCCTAGTGGGCCTCTTGCCCGGGCTGGGACCTCCTTGTGAAACTGCTCTTAGTTGAGCTCTTCCACCTCCATTCATATGGTCAGAGGTTCGAAGCGCCCAGGCACCTAATGAGTATTTGTATAAACTCCCTCTCCCACAATTGATTGTACTTTTAAATATAAATTTGAATAAATAAATAAATTAAAAGCATGTTAGAGGCTTGTATTTATTGATGAGTGTACAAAACATCATAACTCGGGAAGATTCTAGTATCACCGATCCCAACTCATGCAACTATAAATACCCCTTCAGGTTGTAGCGTCTTTGTGTCACCTTCCAGGCGTTAATTCTCAGGCGCTCACATTTTAGCTTCTTCAACATTTGAGCACTTCATTTGGTATATGAGTTCAATTGAGCTTAGTGTTGATAATGACTTGAGACAAAGCTGGAAACATGGAAAAGTTTGTCTAAAGCTTGTCTACCACCTAGAAACTCATTTCCATGTTGATAATGACTTGAGACAAAGCTGGAAACATGGAGACATAATTCATGCTTTGGAGATTGTAATTTATTGTAAATGAATTGAGGTTGTAACCAACGGATGGCTATCTAGCTATGCATATACTTGTAGATATATATTCAATATGTGGAATGAGAAAAACTAGAATTGTATTCTCTGCAAACCTATCTTATTTCACATTCCCTACTTCAACAATTACACTATATTTGGCATGGTATCAGAGCAATCGATTTTGGTTGCCTCTGCATAACCTTGTTCTTGCCTAATCTCTACCTATCCTTGCCCATAATTTGCTGTTATATTGTTCCTATCTCATACTTTGCCTTGCCTCAAAATTGATCTTGATCACAAGCCTTTTTTGTGCTCTTGTTTGCTGAAGTTTTAAGCTATTTCTTCCTCTACATCTCTTTATATATATTTACCTCATGGGTGACACCAACGACTCAATCAACTCCACGGGTGACTCCTCTAAAATCGACTCCACCAACTCCACCAAGACCGACTCCACAACTCCACCACCCCGGTCCTCTCATGACTACTCTCAAATTACTCCTGATAAGTTGGATGGGTCCAACTATCCTGCATGGTCTCGTAGTGTTCGCTTGGCCATCACGCTCGTCGTATGGCTGGTTTCATTAATGGTAAAAAGATTGCCCCTGCCATTGATGATCCTAGCTATGAAGCTTGGGATGAAGACAACTGTTTGGTGCAGTCATGGCTCCTCAACTCCATGACCAAAAATGTACGTGCCTTGTTTGATCACTGCTCAACGGCATATGCGGTGTGGGACGCAGCTCGGAAGACATATACTGTCACTCAGAATAGCTCCAAGTTGTACCAACTCCGTCGTCAGTCCGTCACCACCTCTCAAAGTGGTGAACCTCTGAATGTCTTCTATGATTACATGTAATATGGCAGGAAATTGACAGCCTCCGTCCCTGCAAACATACCAATCCCGATGATGTGGCTCTTCACCAACACGCACTTGAAGTTGAACGTGTGTACGATTTTTTGGGAGGACTTGATCCCAACTTTGATTCCGTTCGTAGTCGGATTCTTGCCATGAACCCGCTTCCAGCAGTCATTGAAGCTTATGCACTTGTGGTAGAAGAAGATAATCGCCAATCTTCCATGCTTGGCGGTGGAAGTGCAATGGCGGTCAAGCCATATCGGCCACCACATCTACGTCCTTCGGACTTCCCCCCCCGGGTTCCCAAAACTGACGATGCAAAGGGAACTCAGAAGTGCACTCATTGTGGTGGTAATCATCTTGTTGAGAAGTGCTTTAAGCTTCATGGTTATCCTGAGTGGTGAGATGCTCTCAAGTCCCGCAACAAAACTCCCAAGGAAGCATGTGTTATAACTACCGAAGCTTCTCCATCTTCCACCCTACTCTCCGACTCCGAATCAGGTACACGACCCACTACATGGATAATTGACACAGGTGCCACTGATCATATGACTTTTGACTCTACTATGTTTTCCACATTATCTTCTAAGTCTTGTCATCCTTACATCACTAGTGCCAATGGAGTTCCTTCTAATGTTGCTGGTGAAGGAACTATATCACTTTCCCCTTCCTTATCTTTATCTCATACACTACTTGTTCCCTCCATCAATTGCAATTTGCTGTCTGTTGGAAAATTACTTGACTCACATAATTGTTATGCCACATTCTATCCTTCCCATTGTCTTTTTCAGGACCTCACGACTCACGCGACGATTGGGCATGGTAAACGAAGAGGGGGGTTGTATTCCTTGACGGTTTCTTCATCACCAAGGGCAGCTCATACTCATGGTTCCAGCTCACAAACTCGCAATCAACACCAGATTTGGCTTTGGCATCGTCGCCTAGGACATCCATCATTTGGCTATCTTCAACGTTTGTTTCTGTCTTTGTTTCGTGGCTTAGATAATCATCAATTTCAGTGTGAAACCTGTGTATTGGCCAAAAGCCATCGAACTGTCTTTCCCTTAAGTGATAATAAAACGGAATTCCCTTTTGATTTGGTTCACTTTGATGTTTAGGGTCCTGCTAAAGTTTCTTCCAATGGCAAAAGATGGTTTGTTACATTTGTTGATGATTGCACTCTCATGACTTGGGTATATTTCCTAGCTCATAAAAGTGACGTTTCCGCTGCAATCCGTGAATTTCATGCTATGATTACTACACAGTTCCAAGCCTCCATCAAAGTATTCCGGTCTGATAATGGTGGGGAATATGTGAACAATGCCTTGGCACAATTCTTCCGAGACCACGGCATCATTCATCAAACCTCCACATCTTTTACTCCGCAACAAAATGGTGTCGCAGAGCGAAAGAATCGACAATTACTTGAGGTTACTCGTGCATACATGCTAGATAAATCGGTCCCTCACTACTTATGGGGACATGCCCTTCTTTCTGCAGTCTATGTAATTAATCGAGTGCCTAGTAGTGTTTTGAAGTTTGAAACTCCATTGAACAGCTTGGCTCGTCACGTCTCTCTTCCTACAGTCCTCAAGTTGCCTCCTCACATTTTTGGTTGTGTTGTATATGCTCATGTTCCATCTCATCAAAGAAGTAAACTGGACCCTTGTGCCATTCGTTGTGTGTTCGTTGGGTATGGATCGACTCAAAAAGGATACAAATGTTACCATCCTCCTACTCGTAAGCTCTTTGTCACCATGGATGCCACATTCCATGAAGATTTATCATACTTTGAAGCTTCTACACCCCCTTCTCTTCAGGGGGAGAGGAGGAATGAAGAGAAGGAAGGAAAAGTTCAAGAAAAGGTTCAAGAAGAAACTCAAGAAATTCAAGACAGTCCAAATACGACCGGTCGCAGCCCAGAAACGACCGGTCGTTTTGTCACATATTCAAAAACGACCGGTCGTATGGACCTCAGCGACCGGTCATGTGGCTCCAGCAATTCTGAAAATCGAATCTGTCCAAATACGACCGGTCGCATACCAGAAAAGACCGGTCTCTGTTCCACAGATTCAAAAACGACCGGTCGCACGGACCTCATCGACCGGTCGTATGGCTCCATCGATGAAATATCATTCTGCCCGAAAGCGACGGGTCACTAGAACCGTGCGACCGGTCTCCGATCCCCTGTGAACTTGAAGATGGCTATTTGGACAGCGATGAAGGCACTGAAAAGTTGTCGTTCTTATTTGGTGACAATCCCGGAGGTGACAATCCAAATGTTTGTTGTGATCAACTACAAAATACAACCCCTCCTTCTCAACCATCGGACCAATCGTCTCGTGAGGAAGAAACACTCGAGGTAATTCCCGAACCACCTAATGCTATTCCATACACTCTCCCACCTAGGATCACTAGAGGAAAACCCAAACTTCAATATTGTCCTGACCTTACTGCCAAATCTAAATATCCCATTAATAACCATGTTTCAACTCATAGATTGTCAAAGTCATATGCATCATTTGTCAATCAATTATCTACTGTATGTGTTCCAAATAAGTGGCAGGATGCTATAACAGATTCCAGATGGGCTGAAGCAATGGCAATGGAAATGGAAGCTCTAGAGAAGAATTCTACATGGGAAATGGTTCAGTTACCACAAGGAAAGAAACCAGTTGGATGTCGGTGGATATACACCATTAAATACAAAGCTGATGGATCCATAGACCGATACAAAGCTCGATTAGTGGCCAAAGGGTATACACAAACATATGGAATTGATTACCAGGAGACATTTGCACCTGTTGCCAAGATCAACACCGTTCGTGTTCTCATGTCATTAGCTACAAATCTTGATTGGCCACTATTGCAGTATGATGTAAAGAATGCATTTCTTCACGGGGACTTGCAAGAAGAAGTGTATATGGAACCACCACCAGGGACCTCTATGACATTCGGTCCCAACACCGTTTGCAAGCTGAGAAAATCATTATATGGGCTAAAGCAGTCACCACGAGCATGGTTTAGAAAATTCACCGATTCCATGAAGCGCGTTGGGTACACTCAGAGCAACTCGGATCACACTTTATTCTTAAAGCGTCGTGGTGATAAACTTACAGCCTTTATCATCTATGTTGATGATATGGTGGTTACTGGTAATGACTATGGAGAAATGAAGAATCTGCAGAAGCTCCTTGCTAGTAAATTTGAGATAAAGGAATTAGGTGAGTTACAATATTTTCTTGGCATAGAAGTTGCTAGATCAAAACATGGCATATTTCTATCCCAACGAAAATATGTGTTAGATTTGTTGGCAGAAACTGGAATGCTTGATTGTAAGCCAGCTGACAGACCTATTGAGCAGAACCACAAGTTAGGGATGTATCCAGATCAAGTACCCACTGACAAAGAAAGGTATCATAGATTGGTTGGGCGACTGATTTATCTATCACACACACGCCCCGACATAGCTTATGCTGTGAGTATGGTAAGTCAGTTTATGCACCAACCAAGTGAGGCACACATGAATGCAGTAACACGGATTATGAGGTACTTGAAGGTTGCCCCTGCAAAAGGGTTGATGTTCTCCAAACATACACCTATGGACCTAGAAGGATACACAGATGCGGATTGGGCAGGATCCATCACAGATAGACGTTCTACTTCTGGATATTTTACATTTGTGGGGGGCAACTTAGTCACTTGGAGGAGTAAGAAGCAAAGAGTTGTGGCTAGATCAAGTGCTGAAGCAGAATTTAGGGGAATGGCTCAAGGAGTGTGTGAATTGCTCTGGTTGCGGAAATTCCTGGAAGACCTTGGAGTTAAATCATTAAAGGCTACAAACTTGTACTGTGACAACAAAGCTGCCATCGAGATAGCACATAACCCAGTGCAACATGACCGTACCAAACATTTGGAAGTCGACCGATACTTCATCAAGGAAAAACTAGAAAGGGGTATAATTAAGTTTCCTTTTGTAAACACGGAAAACCAACTTGCTGATATTCTGACGAAGGCCGTATCAAGCAAAGTCTTTTATGACTCACTTGACAAGTTGGGCATGCGTGATATCTTTGCACCAACTTGAGGGGGAGTGTTGATAATGACTTGAGACAAAGCTGGAAACATGGAAAAGCTTGTCTAAAACTTGTCTACCACCTAGAAACTCATTTCCATGTTGATAATGACTTGAGACAAAGCTGGAAACATGGAGACATAATTCATGCTTTGGAGATTGTAATTTATTGTAAATGAATTGGGGTTGTAACCAACGGATGGCTATCTAGCTATGCATATACTTGTAGATATATATTCAATATGTGGAATGAGAAAAACTAGAATTGTATTCTCTGCAAACCTATCTTATTTCACATTCCCTACTTCAACAATTACACTATATTTGGCACTTAGTTTGTGATAAAATCACACACCACCAACGGATACTGTCCTCAACTTAACCATCTACAAAGCCTAGTAGGTTTCGGTTTTTATCACAAAAAGGCCTTGGTGATACTAGTAGTGGAACCATTCATTATATGTTGTATTTTATTTAGCTAAGTCTGATGTGGGACTTATATTCTTCAACATCATAAATATTTTGAACTTGCAGTATCAACTTAAACATGGCTGAGAAGCAAGATCCATGCACCAGTGAGCAAATGGAAGATGCCTATTGGTGTTTTCTTCAAAGATGCAAGGTGCAGTTTCAATTTTACAATGTTTAATTAGTGCTTTGCTTTCTCTCTCTCTCTCTCTCTCTCTCTCTCTCTCTCTCTCTCTCTCTCTCTCTCTCTCTCTCTCGGGAGCCTTTGATGTATCAAATTAAGGTTGATAGGGCCTTCCCTTCTCATTGATTATTAACATTAATATATGGTTTGAAATAATTTATTGCAGGCGGGTTTTCAAGTGGGACATTCTTGGTAAGGAGATCCTAGATATTGCATTACCTGCTACTTTGGCTACAGCTGGTGATCCTATCGCTTCTTTGATTGACACGACATTCATAGGTCACATAGGTACGAATGCTTGCTTTTGCTTTCTTGACTATTTGAAGCACTTAAGACAATTTTGTTCATATTTATGTTTGCATGTTCACAATAAGATACAATTGTGTATGGTGTTTGGCAATATTGACTAGCTAGTTGATATCGAAATATACGGTGTGATATCCGTTTCAAGTGGAGTGACTTAAAAACGTGAATTTGGTTTTGTCCGGGTCCTGTGGAACTTGCAGCAGCAGGAGTATCTAAAGCCCTGTTCAATCAAGCTTCAAGAATGACTATATTCCCATTGGTCAGTATTACAACTTCCTTTGCTGCCAAGGAAGATACTGTTGCAAAAATGAAGATCAAATCAGAAAAAGGTGAGCAATCAAAAGGCAGACATGCTTGATGACTTGGAAAAAGGGGTTGCTAAACCAAATGGTGCAGCTAAAGAAAATGGTAAGCATCTGGGAAATGGAAAGATGGAAGAGGCTTCTGCTGAGGATGATGAGCATGTGGTGGCAGGAAATGTTGAGCTTGAAAAGGCAGAGAAGGGTGCTCCTAAAAACAGGTAATCCACTAGAAAATGGTACTATTTCCTCACTCATTCTCTAGCTCTCTCGCAGATATGCAAATTGAAACACAGAGATCTAAACATCTTGAATAATGTTATCATTGTGACATTTAGTAATTGTGATTTCTTTATTAGGTTCGAGAACAACGGTCAAGCGCCCTTTAATTTTGATCTCATGAGCACCAATAAGAAGGCAAAAATCAAGAAACAGAAGCGACACATTGCTTCAGAGCATCGCAGCAAAGATCAATACTAGGCCTTTCGCAAGCCATATTTTTGAGAGAATCTTGAAACAAATTGTCTCCCTATCGCCAATGAATTAAACAAAAAATTTGAGCACTATTAGTAAATGAACTCTGCAAATCCATAAGTTAGTGATCGAACTGTGATTGAACTCTGGTAAGAACATAGAACCTAAGGCTCTGATAGCAAATGTAAAACCAAATAAGCAGCACGTAACCAAGACTGGGCATTAACATGTAAACACTAACCCAGATCGGGCATTAACAGAAAACAAACAATTGAATAACGATTGCCTAGGGATTGATATGGCTATCACCAGTCATTATCGTTGCCTTTTGCTGGTTGGTGGCCTTGCTCTGTTGGGTGTACACCGCCGGAGATGATTTCCTGTGCAGCAAACGAGGTTATGGCGTCTCAGTCAATATCTTTGTGGACATCTGCTGCGAATCGTCGAAATTTCTCAAAATCTTCGTTGAAAGCCACATACATTGCCTGGCCATGCTTGTTGCCTCCTTTGTGGATGCTCAAAGATTCGTACGTAGCATCCTCCTCTGTCACATGAAAATCCTCTTCTATGTGCTTTCTTCTTTGAGCACCAATTATGTGCTTCTCTTTTCTATAACGCGCTTTCTTAACTTGCCGCATCAAATAAGCCAACTTATCCTTAGCTTTGACACACTTTTGAGTCCAATAATAGACCAAGGAGGAGTTGTGTTCCAGTTTGTTCTTCATATCATTTATTTCCACAACAGAATCATCGGAGTCCCCCTAGATTGCGGAGGAGGTTGGAAGAGGTAGCGGTGGTGGAGGGGACCTTGGATAATCGAGGGCATATTCCATGACCTATCAGAGTCCCCCTAATTCGCATTAGCGCTTGAACTAGGGGACATGTTGAAAAAATCTTTAGATAATGAGTATCAAATAAGCCAACTTATGCTTAGCTTTGACACACTTTTGAGTCCAATAATAGACCAAGGAGGAGTTGTGTTCCAGTTTGTTCTTCATATCGTTTATTTCCACAACAGAATCATCGGAGTCCCCCTTGATTGCGGAGGAGATTGGAAGAGGTAGCGGTGGTGGAGGGGACCTTGGATAATCGAGGGCATATTCCATGACCCATCAGAGTCCCCCTAATTCGCATTAACGCTTGAACTAGCGGACATGTTGAAAAAATCTTTAGATAATGAGTATCCAATAGCCATAAGAGAACGTTTATATATGATGTCCGGAAGTTTTCATTTTTTATGTTCACTTTTTGTCCCATCAGTTTTGTTTTTTGGGTAAATAATCAGAGTATTTGATTTAGTTAGGTTCAATTCGAATTGAGCCCTCGTATTAATCAACGGAGCCTCTTATGATTAGTTCAAATGTTAGCATACACGTGAATTTTAATTTATCAAGTTTCAATGAGTTCGTAGTAATTTTCGAAATCTTTTTCAGATTTTTATATATTCAGTTATAAATTTTCTAAGAAAATTACAATATAATAATAATTTAGGTTGCAAAGGAAGGATGTGGCAATGGTCACTGACGTACACATGTGCACCTACTGAAGGGGGATGCGGTCAGTCCCGCCATGTGTCTTATTTCGTTATTTTTGAATTTCTAAATGCAAAATTCTTTAAAAAATGGTAATAAATAGGAGAAAAATCGGAAAAATTGCCCGAAAATTGCTTCCAGCTCCTTGTGCCGTCACAAAACTGGGGGAAGTTATAAATCATCCAAAGTGCCTTTTAAAACCCACTTTCGTACTGAATTTCATCATATGTGACAATACATAGTGTAACTTCATCTTCGGAACATGGTGATATATGTTGCAAAAATTAGAAGTATATTTCCTTAGTGTTCATTATCTAATTTATAACAACACAAGTATCAATTTCATTTGCTTCATATATAATTATGTAGAAAAATATTTCTGATTTTCTGCTTTCAACTGACACACATAATATGGTTCTTGTAATTTCATTGCTAAAATTATATATTTGATACCAATAAGCAAACCTCTGATACCATTTTACGAACATAATTACCATATAGGAGATCAAATAAATGTTCAAACCCCAAAACTCACCCTATTAGTTAAAAAAGGGGGAAAGAAAACAGACTTCAAAATAAATTGCTTCAGCACTGTATTTAGTAATTTATTTTTCTGCATAGCAGCATTATTTTATTTAAATGAACCAAAATGGAAGGACAGTAGAGCATGAACCTCATTTGTTAGAACAGGAACTGATTTCAAACCTTTGAGAAGGTGACCTTGAAGAGCAACGTAGCGTTGGCGCGAGTAATGTAGCCCAATCCAATTACAACGAACGAGATAAAGCCAACCCTCCATTATTTGTTTACTTTGCGACATACCCATTTCGCAAAACCTCGATTATGTTTATGGTATCCACCTCTGTTGTTTCTATTCCTTGCCTTTTAGGCATTTTTATTAGACAAAAGATGACAGGACCCAGACTCAATTTTTACTTTGGAATCTGAGCCGAACTCTGTGCGTGGCTGACACCTAGAGGGTGTCGGGCACAAACAACCAAATTGCCCTTCTAACTAAAATGCAAACTTATTTGAAGTTGACTTCTGCCAAAAATTCGCAGAGTCTCCCCTGTAAATTGATTATTTCCCAAAAATTTACTTGTCAAATACGCATATATATATATATCCAAAATAGTAACATGCATTCAATTTTTATCCAGACAAACCAACTACAATTAAACGGCCCCAGGCTTCTAGTAAACAAATAAAACGTTCTGCCAACAAAAACGGATTCAAAGATACAACACGAATACATTCATAGATTTCAAAATAACTTAACTGAACAACTTTTCAATCACTTGGTCTCATGGCTGCACCTGATAACTGTAGGTTGCCTATGTACCGTTAACAAGGGATCAAGCCATACGTAGTTCTTTTCAACTTGTCCAATCCTCAGAACAGTTTATACTCAGAATATATGTAGGCCAATCATTGAATTTCCTTTAAATCATAATTCAGTTTATATATAACTTATATGTTATTGGCTTAAATTATATATATATATATATCGTAATCCTAAAAAGATAAAGATAAACAAATAAAAATAAAAATAAAAATAAATTTAAACCAACAAGCTCCAAAGACACTTGTATCCTTGCATCAAAACTCACGTAAGGCTCATATATAAAAATATGTATATGTTATATATATATATATATCTTTCACTTGTAAAACAATTTGTCGCTTAAGAAAATAATGGTAACTGTATAAAATCCTCAATTTTAGTATAAAAGCATCTAAAAACTTAAATTCTCTCCACCTAAGCGTACCCCCATTCATGATCCGTCAATTCCATTATTACCGTCAATTCTGATATTTTTCCGTCAATTTCATCCTCGCAGGCCTTGGAAATACAAAGTTAATTGAGCCGCAATCCTTGCAGGTTTCGGAGACATCAAGTTAGCCTGAGCCGCAATCCTGGCATCACACGGTTCAGGCGTCCCCGAAACTCATAGGGCATTATCAGAAATAACCAAATTGTTTCAAGGCCACTAGTGGGTACTCCTATGGTGGGTTAGATTCTCTCAAGAAAAATTATAGGCGGCTTGGGTTTGTGTGAGACAAAAAAAAAAGGCTTATTATCACAAAAGGTCCCTAATATTTACGAAACTTTCAGATTGCATCCTTAATGCTTTTTTGTGTCATTGGTGGTCCTCAAGGTTAGTATGTGTAATCACAAATGGTCCCTGCCGTTAGGTTCCGTCAAAAACTCCGTTAGTTTGCTGATGTGGCATATATATATATGTATCACAAAACATCCCTGAGGTTTACACACCTATCACAAATGGTCCATGCAAATTTTTTAATTTTTTTCATTTAAAATTCATAAAATTTTGGTTTTGTTTTTTAAATCTTATGAATTTTAAATTATTTTAAAATATATATTGTATTTTAAATACACATGACACTATATTATTTTAGATGTGGGCTCCACATATATGCCACATCAACAAACTAATAGAGTTTTAAAAAAATAATTTAAAATTCATAAAATTTAAAAATGAAAAAAACCAAGGGTTTAGGGTTTATAAATGGTCCTCAAGGTTAAAATCCTTATATAAATGATTTTTTGTTATTAAACTAGATGGGGAAAATATGGAGAGAAATGATATGCTAAGGATAAAGTTTCACCATGTTTATCGTTCTTAATCTTTGGTAGAACCACCTATTTATAGGCTTACGAGATAGGAGATTGAATACCATCATTTACAATATACCTATAGGTTACAAGCACTAATTACAAATACTTAGTGCATAAGTTACATAAAATCCAACGGTGGAATACTAAGAGGTATGGTGGTCATCCACCAACTCATGCATTTATAACATTTTTTCATTTTTAAATTTTATGAATTTTAAATTATTTTAAAAAAACTTCATTAGTTTGTTGGTGTGGCATATATGTGGAGCTCACATCTTCAAAAATATAGTGTCATATGTATTTAAAATACAATATATATATTTTCAAATCATATAAAAAAGAAAACCAAAATTTTATGAATTTTAAATTAAAAAATTAAAAAAATTCGCAGGGATTATTTGTGATAAATGTGTGAACCTCAGGGATGTTTTGTGATATGTATATATGCCACGTCGGCAAACTAACAGAGTTTTTGACGGAACCTAACGGCAGGGACCATTTGTGATCCCACATACTAACCTTGAGAACCACGAGTGACACAAAAAAATATTAAGGATGCAATCTGATAGTTTCGTAAACTTTAGGGACCTTTTGTGATAAAAAGCCAAAAAAAAAAAACCATAAGTAGTGTAGGTAATATCTTTAGTGTAGATAATTATAGGCGGCTTGTGTTGGGCTTCTTTTAAGTTAGTTAGTGGCAGCCATGTAATTTATAGGAAATTCAACACTCATTTTGTATGTAGTAAATGGTTTTTGGGTATATTTCTAAAGTGCATTCCATGTATGGTTTTTTTTTTATATAATTTCAGCCCTGATTTTGGGTATATTACTAAAGCTCCCTTGGAGTAATTGGTCCATCAGGAACGGTCATGAGTTCAAATCCTAGCATTTGTGTAGTCAGTGGGGGATCCAGGATTGTTACTTTATGGGGTCATAATGTTAAAGTTCCGATTTTTTTTTTTTAAGATGAAACAATGCAAAAAATAAAAAAATAAAAAACGCACCAAACTTATTCAAATTAACAAAAACATCATTCAATAAATCAAGCTCATATATGTATTATGTAAACCATAAATTTCATCAAAATAATAACACCAACCCAAATAATAAATAAACTCACCCAAGAACAACCCAAATAATAAAATACCTTGAATATTACAAAAAGAAAGAAGCACAACAAGTGTTAAATCGTCGACCTTAAGGTCCTTTTCAATTCAACAACTGCTATGATAAGTGATATCTTTATGCTATTGATGTATACTTTTAGTATTTATAGGTCTATCAAACAAAATTAAAAAAATATTTAAAAAACCCTAACAAATATCTTCCTCTTTTTTAAAATTTTAAATTTATGTATGCACTTCTATCTTCTCCTTCCCAGTCTTCTTCTTCTTCCTCCCCCTCTCTCTCTTTTCTTCTCCCTCTCAACCACTCTCTCTCTCTCTCTCTCTCTCTCTCTCTCTCTCTCTCTCTCTCTCTCTCTCTCTCTCTCCTCCCTATTTCTTCTCTATAGCAGCTAGCATCTTCTTCTCCATAAGGTCGTCTCCCATGGCTGCCAAGAGAAACCAAGGACCTCTAGGCCATTTCCGGGATTGCCATGGGGTGTTGTCTGACCCCATTGACCCCTTGGTGGATCTGTTCCTGTGTGTAATGTGTGTGAATGTAGTATATTATTGTTTCTTTCAATAGGAAATGTCCTTAAAAAAAAAAAAAAAAAAAAAAAGCCTAATCAATATATTTCTAAATGCCATTTATTGGGTAAATATGGATTTTTCATTTTTAATGTTAACTACCTATACACCATATTCAAGTGTCATGTCGATGTCTACCTCCAAAAAGTTTACAATGCTGACAAGTCAGCTCATTTTTTGAATTGGTTAGTTGAACTTTTCTAAATCCCCATATTACCTCTAATAATCTATGTTGCATAGAGACAGATATATGACATTGGGACACGTGGATACGGAAAATATCAAAAAATAAAACACGGAGATATGGCATTAAAGAAATATTTATGTTCATACTTCAATTTCATAAAATAATGCATAGTGAAATCCAAGCTTTCGAAGCCTTTCAAATGTAGCTTATTAATTTAACACATTAATTATATATATTTTTAAATAATTTAAATAGAAAATAGATTGAGATGTCCCCACACCCGAAGGGTGGGATTAATCCCCGCTCAGAGTTCGGCTTGCCCATGGCCACAAAGTCACAAAGTGCTTCCAACGGGTTTCGAACCCCTGCCATTGAGACACTAGCTAGGTTGTTCGCTAACTGGAGGTGACAGTTTGCCAATCACATCACACCTTGTGGTTGATGGAATATCATCTTTGCTAGGGCATCATCTGCACATCATCTTCACTAAATGGATGGATATCATCTTTTAATGGATTTTTTTCTTGTTGTAGGTGAGTTATGAAAACAATACAAAGTTCATAATTCAAATTTTGAATAGTAAAAGACGCAATAAAGTAGGATTTTCATTTTTTTTGCCACATATATTTCAAGGGGCAAAACAGGCAATATAAAAAATGAGGTATAAATGCTAATGGGTCTAGATCAACAAAAGACAAGATCTGGGTTAAACCTAATAAGAACCAAATTTGTTGGACTTGGATCTAAAGAGCCAAAAGAGAAAAAGAAAAAAGAAAAAGAACTACATTGATTAACCTAGTTGATGAATTTGCCAATCATATATGCATGGCTCATAATGTGTAGCCGGTTAAAAAAAGTAGGTCACGAGGAAATGAAATCCAGGCATGGGAGATATAGGGAATCCTACGTAGCCCCCATTTTGGAAAAAAAAAAACGTTTTATTGTTACCAGCACTTCATTTTGCATCACAAAGTAGGACAAATCATATATAGAAAAATCAAGAAATACTTTATAGCTTACGTTCCATGGTGGACTGTCCACCTTTCAGATTATCCAACTCACAATTATTCGTGAGCCCCCTCTAAATTTATGCAAATCCTTGGCCAAATTTTAAAGCTATCATCAGTGGCGGTTTCAGGATCCGAAAGCCTACCGGACAAAATTTATATTCTAAATTCGCCAATAGGAGTGAATTTTATTAATAAACATAAATAAAAAGGGAGAGAAGAGAGAAGATAGAAGGAAAAGAAAAAAAAAAAGAAAGAAAAAAAAGGGAGAGAATAGAGAAGGAAAAGAATGGAAAAAGAGAGAGAGAGAGAGAAGGAATAGAGAAAAAAGGTTTGTATGCAGTGTAGTCAATATTCAATCTAAAGCTTTTTCCTTGTTTGTCGCTCTCTCTCTCTCTCTCTGAGTCTGAGTCGTGTGCGTGTGTGCGTGTGGGTTTAAGCAATATACCCATTTTTTATTAGTTTGGGAGAGATAAGAGAAGTGAAGGAAGTGTACTTATAAAGCGTAGGCAGGGCTCTGTGTACAAGTGTGAAAAAGGAAGTTGGTGAAAAGAGCTCTCTCTCTCTCTCTCTCACACACACAGAAAGATGAGCTCTCCTTTCCTTGCCTTTCAGTCTACAACTCTTACTTTATTTGGTATATTTCTTGTTTCTTCCTCTTCTGTGCATGCATGCTTCTCATAATACATGTTTGTGCGTACATGCACCTGTTTTTATTTAATATATACATTACATGAAAATCCATCAATATCGTAACTTTTTTTTTCTCTGTTTTTATTTAATATGTGCATTGCGTCAAACTCTTACAACAAATAAATAAAATTGATCCACTGTTATTACTTCATGGTTCAAATGCATTTCGTCAAATATGTGTAAAACTCTGTCAAAATTGATGTTAGAATTAACTTAAGAAATCTTTTTTTTAAAAAAAATTTGGACGAAACTTATACAAAAGCCTCGCAACAATTTAACCCAAAGTTTTGTTGAAGTGGACTTGGATGCTCCTCGTGCTCTCCTATTGTGGGCCTTCCACAATGGGCTTCCTGCATGTCGTTTTTTTGTGGGCCCACTTAATACACAAGTGCTCCCCACACTACTGGAACCTACGAACCCTGTACTGAAAGGTCAAGTACGGAATTATTTGGTTCAAGTCACTGTCGTCAATGGTAATTAAAATGGGAAATGCTAGCAACCTTCTCTCTAACCTTCTCCTTTAGACATTCTCCATTTTTTACTTGACATGTGTCATTCTCCTTATATTTAAAACAATGTCATTAATATATTATACAAGCTAACTTTTGCTTTCCAAGTTTAACCTTATTACATGCATTCAATTTATCCAAAAAAAATTCACAACTTTCTTACCATCTTATTAATCTTTTTTTAACGTAAATTATTTTTTTAAGAAAATACGTGTTTTTTTTCTTAAAAGAGGAAATGTCCCTTTTTTTTAATTTTTTTTATAAAAAACAAAGGGTTTAGATTTTTTTTTTAAAAAGTCTAAACTTGACGTTTAAAAAAAAAGCGAACATTTCCTCTCTTTTAAAAAAAAAAAACAGATATTTTCTTTATAAAAAAAAATTATAAGGTGGTAAGAAAGTTGAGAATTTTTTTTGGATAAATTGAATACATGTAATAAGGGTAAACTTGGAAAGCAAAAGTTAACTTGTATAATATATTAATGGTATTGTTTTAAGTGTAGAAAGAATGACACATGTGTAAAGCAAAGAGGGGAGAAAGTCAAAAGAAAAAGATTAAAAAGAAGATTGCTAGCATTTCTCATTTAAAAATGTTTGTAGGCCCTCTCTCCAGTCTCCTCAAGGTGACAGAGTTGTCAATTTGTTCTCGTGACCTCTAAGGATGAGCCACATGTCTCCAACTAAATCGGCCCCCAATCTCAATGCTGCTTGCTTTTTTTTTCTTCTTCTTTTTCTTGCTCTATATACAGATTTTTTTCTTGAAAGCATATATATGGTATACTATTGTGATAATTTGCTTAAATGACTATTCTGAAAATTTTAAATAAATAAATATAAATATTTCTTCGTTAAAATTTGACTGCCTTTACAAATTATCATTTGCATAATTGTAATTTGTATGTAAAAACAAATCATCTTTACTAATTTTTTTGTTTTTGTCTTCACTTGCAACTTTTAATTGATACCTTATGCATTATATTTCCATTCAGCTGGTCTCTAATTGGTAAAAGTTTAGATAAGTGTGATGCAATTGGGAATAAAATTACTCAAAGCTTTGGGTTTAAAGGATAATGATGACTGATAAAAATATGTTACTACACTTATAAAGCTAAGTGCGATTCTCAAAAAAATAGAGCAAAGGACAAGAGGTTTGTAACTCAGATGATTAAGAGCAAATATGTTACTACACTTCTGTTTTTTTTTTTTTTTAAAAAAACTTATAAAGCTAATCGATAGATTCAATGAATGTTCATCTGAACTAGTTAATTAAGTTTGGGGTTTATAACTCTGGTGGTAGAGCTAAAATGGATGCAAGTTTTGTGGGTAATTGTAACCCTCTCCTAATGATCATGTGATCATTTTGAATCCTGTTTTTTCATGTCTTCCCAAACATCCATCTAAGCCTCTCTTTAATAATTCGTTTCACTCCTTTGTGTGAACATGGTGTTTTTTTCCTTTCTATTTTGTCGATGTATTGGCTATTATATAAAGTTAGTTCTTCTATTTTTGAGATATTTAATGATCATACTACGTACACTGGATGCATTGTCCAATATTCACCTAAACTTTGTTTGATTCTGACTTGTATTAAGAGTATCTTGCTTGGACTAACGGATAGATATAATATCAACTAGTATCTGGTTTTATTGTAGTTATTTTTCTTAGTTTGAGGAGATCTCAGGTTCGACTAACATTAATTAATATGAGGAAATACACGAGAAAGAAATGAAAACGCATAAAATGGGAGTGTCCTAAAATATAAGATAATTGTTCATCCACTTCTTAATAGGTTTTTTTTTGTCCTTTTAATACAAGCAAATTAAAGAAGGAGAGAATCAAACACTACTACAATTATGGGAAACCATGTTGCGTAGATTTAGCTGCACCAAAATGGATTCAGCTGCATCCTCAACTTGTGATACTCGCAAGTGCACGAGCCGTTCGGTAGTATAGCATATGTAAGTGCGAGGTCGATTCCACAGGGATTGGTGATTGAATGATCCTGTTCAGTTTTCCTACACAAAATAGAAATGAAAACAAAAGAACATAAAACAAGGATTTTGTACAACATTTGAGAACTTGAGAATTTGGAAGAGAAGGTGTTTGGGAAGCTTTGAGGATTTTGGAAGAGAAAGGAAAGTGTTTGAGAAGCTTGGGGAATTTGGAAGGGAAGAGAAAGGTGTTTGAGAACTTGGAGAATGTTTGTGAACTTGGAGAATTTGAGAACTTAGGGAAGGGAGAGAAATGTGTTTGTGAAGTGTTTGAGACATGGAGACTTTTGGAAGAGAAGGGAAATGTGTTTGGGAAATTTGGAGGAGAGAAAGGAAACGTGCTTGAGAACTTTAGAGAATTTGATGAAGGAATGGGAGAAGTGTTTGGGAACTTTGAGAATTTTGGAAGAGAGTGGGAATTGTATTTAGGAAATGTTTTAGAGCATGGAGAACTTTGAAAGAGAATAGAGAAGTGTTTGGAGAATTTAGAAAAAGAGAAAGGGAAGGTGTTTGAGATTTAGTACAAAGAAAATTTAGTAGAATGATCTTATTACAACAATTGAGAACTACAAAGGGAAACTAAGAGAAATTGAGGGAGAAAAGGGAAGGGAGCTCTAGAGAAGTGTTTGAGAGCTCCCCCCTTGGGGTGTGATTACAAGCTTAGAGAACTTCCCTATTTATAGGCTTAGGGGAAGTGAAAATCTGAATTATACAATAGGTTTACCTACCACACTCACTTCACCAACTTACAACACTTAATTCACCTAACACACTATTACATTTGAAAACAATTCCTCTTGTCTTTAAGGCTTAGTGTTGCAACTCCCACTTCATCATCTTTTGGCACAATTGCTGCTGCAAAATTCCACTCAATTAATAGGTATTGAATATGCTTCACCAAACTTTCCCACAATCAACAACACATCATCATGCATATGTCATGCATGACAATGCATTGCAGCCAGCTTGTGGGCTCGTTTTTGGCTTGTTTCTCCATCCATAAAATTCTGGAAAAATATGGATCTTGAAGCTCTTTGTCTTATCTTTCCAAGCATATGCAGCCCAACTCAAGGAAAAATCGGGAAGGCCTTCAAATGTGATTTTTGGCCCAGTAACGCAGATGCTGCCGAATTTGACCTTAGGTTGCCAAAACATGTATAACTTTCTCTAGAAGACTCGGAATCATGAACCGTAAAATTCTACAGAAAATAGACTTCCGTAGCTTTCCAATGATGTATGGCTCATTATCTGGTTCTTCTTGAGCAAGTACAGTCCAATCCGTGAAGTTGACTGATCTGCAGACACCGTTTTGAGCTAATTTGTCTCCAAAATGCAATTAGTGAGTCTCAAGCTTATAACACTGAAACAAACACAAAACTTATTAAAAACACAAGTTTAACTCAAAAACATAACTAAATCATAAGTTTGAAGGGTACAAAATGATATGTAAATATGCACCGATCAAATACCCCCAAACCTAGATTTTGCTAGTCCTCGAGCAAAACAAAAGGAAAACAAAGATTAAAAAAAAAATTAATAATAAGAAGTTAATTAGACCACTTTCGTAGGTAACTCGATTGCATTTTGCGTATGCAACAAGCCTTTAAACCTCTAGGCATCCCTAGTAGGAGGAGTTGTGTCTCCTGAGGGTTTAACAAATACAATACCCACAAACGTTTTTCTAATTCTACAAAACAAAATGGTTAGAAAACTTATTAGATGTTAGTCCTCAAGCAAAATAACAAAAACAAAAATAAAAGCAAAAACAAAAATAAAAATAAAAATAAAATAAAAATAAAACTCAAAACAATCTTCCCGAACATTTCTGAAGAAAAAATGACCCATGCACATGACTCAAAAGTTTTAACAACAAAAGCTCAATTTAGACATTATTCACAAGGTGGCAAAGTTCAAAACATAATATGCTCAAAGTGTAGTAGTGTGATTGCCAAATGCAACAAATTCCCCAATCTTAGTTTTCACACAATTTCAAAAATCATACAAAGCACAAGTTCAACTTCAAATCTCACCAAAGTTGTCCTCTCACAAATGAATCACTCGGAAGAGGGCTATAATGCAACACTCAGTTATAAACATGAGATTAGAGTTAAACCATAAGGACTTAACTCGAAATAGAAAGATGAAGAACTTGCATTAATATGATCTCAAGAAGGATGCCAAACACTTAAAAGTAGAAAAATGAATGCAATTCAACCACATGACATTTAAGATCAATTTAGGTCTTTAACATAGGTTGTAATGGGGCCAAGGGTGTAAGGTGAGTAAGAAATGAAGGGTATGGATAAAACAAAGTCCAAGGAACTCAAAATATAAGAGCATAGAACAATTATTTACAAGACTTCGAATCATCACAATGAGAATTTATTTTTACATGATCAAAACTCCTTATACCTTCATTTACAATGATTCACTCCTTTATTGAACAACCACCAATTTATTTTGAAGGCCCAAAAATGAATTTTCAATCAACCACCACTTAATTACAACTTTTCTCTTTTCTTTCACCAATTGTGTGATTTTTATTTTTTTTTCGAAATGTAACACCTCTTCCCAAACCTAGTATGAAAAACACATCCCAATTAAAGCTCATGAGTTCCTTAGAAAGGTAAATATTTGTTTTTCAGGATAAGGTGAGGAAATATAATTGGTTAAATGAAAGAAAAGGTTTACATGTAGGCTCAAAATGGTTAACAATGGAAAATCATGCTTAAGCATGCATAAGGTTAGCTTGAAAGGCACAAACGATCCAAAGGTAGCCTTAATATCATTTCTTAAATGTCATGGAATCAAATTGCATAAGAATGAATGACTTTTAAGTGTTCAACCAAATCAATGAATAATGAGATCAAACAACAACTTAGATGACAAGAAATTAAGAGTATGTGTATAACACTCAAGAAATGAAGTACAAGGCTCAAAAGCTCACTTTATATGGTTGGTTATATAAGTCTAATTTATGCTTCATACAATTCTTTAGATCATGCAAATCCTTCAATTGGAAAATTATGAAACAAATGGCAAGTGTAAAGAAGGTTTCAAGCATATCATGCTAGAACAATGCCAAATTTTATTTATTTATTTAATTTTTTACTTTTTTTTTTAATAAAATAAAATAAAATGAAATGAAATCCAATTTTCATTTAAGTCATGCAACATTTATCACAATCTCATCATATGTGTTCGGAAAGTGACTCAAAAACAAAACAAAATAAAACAGGACTCAAAATTAAAAAAAACACAAGCAATTTTTTTTTTTTTTTTTTTTAAGACAAACCAAATTTACTTGCTAAACTCCAATACCCCCAAACCTAGAAATGAACATTGTCCTCAATGTTTAAAAATTAGGCACAAGCAATGTCATAATAACAAATGAAGGTATTAAAGCAAATAAAAAATAACAAAATACAAAAATAAAATAAAAGAAACTAGTTACAAAAATAAAAATTACAAAACAAACAATCAAATAAATAAAAAAAATATAAAAAAAAAAAAAAAACGAAACAGTAAAACACTCAAAACAGTAAGCCCTAAACAGCAGGTCTTACGCAAACTAAAACCCAATTTTATTTTTTTGAAAGCCCAAAGCCCACAATGAAATTAACCCACCTTGAAACCCAAAAAACCGACCCAAAATGAAATCCGAAGCCCACACGTTTCAATTTATTTCTTTTTTTTTTTACATTTTTTTTTACATTTTTTTTCGAAGCGCGAAGGCGAGATTTCTGAAAAGAGATAATGTGGTCCTTGATGTTTCGCAGAGCGAGACACGTGTCGACGCATAGAGGCGCTGCAGACTCCACAAGCAGAAATTACGGGGCCATACAAAGTCGTGATGACTTTCCTCGAACGCGTCCGTTCAGAAAGGTCACGTCGTGATAAATGAGTTGGGTGTGGTTGGAAAGAGAGAAGGTGGTGGGACTCGAGGAATGCTAGAGATTCAGAAATGCTAGAGACGCTGCAATGGCTAGGGTTTAGCAAACTAAGTCTATAAGAAGGAAAAAGAAGGGAAAACACACAAACTCAAAAACACAAAAGAGAAAAGAAGCAAGAAACAGAAAAAAGTGAGAAATCAAATGGCCTCTTCCTACCCATTTTCGTTGGATCTCAACCTAGCTCCACCGACTCAACATGGGGCCAAGCAACGGCACCAGGTATGGGTACCCTACTTTGCCTCCGCAAGGGGGCCTGTGACTGTCAATGACTCAATACTCCTGGACAACGATGTTGCCATTGGAGTTGGCAGAAATTTAGTAACTCCTAAAGATATACGTGTGTTCGGGACAAGGGATGACAATCGGGTCACGAGTGATGCCCTGGACACTGAGCGTACAGAGTACAGCATGTGTTGCAAGTTTGGGTCATCGCCTACTTGCGAAGTCCCATGAGGTAGAGATTCTGAAAGGTCAGCTAGCGGCGGAGCGAAGTATGGTTGAAGAGTGTCAGAGTGTTATAAAAAGCTTGAAAAGGGAGAGGGCAAGGATAGTGGAGGTGAATCGACACCAGCTAGAAGTATTACGGGACGAGAATAAAAACCTAACAAAGATGGTAGAGTTGTATTCTCGCGACATGAGAAAACAGCTGGAGGACCTAGACCGACCGGGTAAACGCAAGCAAGCAGATCGCGAGAGTAGTTATGCTCAAGCTAAGATTGCGATCTTTGGGAGCTCAAGTGGTGAGCCCCAAGAGGCTGTACGTGAAGCCCGGAAGAGGACAGTCATAGGGCCAAACTCAAAGCTCCTATGGTCGAGACACCTAGCGCTATCAAGAAATGATTTCTACTGTTTTTATTTTTATTTTGGTTGTTTTTGTTTTTGTTATTTTTGTTTTAGAAATAAAAGAGTAAAGTTGCAGAAGGAAAAAGAAAGAGACAAAGAAAACACACTTCCCAAACTTAAATCAAACAAAAACGACAAACGGAAAAGAAAGCACACTTCTCAAACTTAAATAAAACAAAAATAATAAACGGAAAAGAAAGCACAGTTCCCTAACTAAAATAAAACAAAGATGATAGCCGAAAGGGAAAGGCAAAAACACAAAGCTCTAGAAATAAAAGTAACGGGCAAAAACATAAAACACCAGAAAACACGGAAAAAGAAAAAAGTAAAGTAAAGTAAAGGTGCTCCCCCTTGAAGCGATTAGGTTCAGACATGCCCGGGAAATCCGAAATGGTGTTGGCTCTCTCTCATCAGCATATGCCTATTTAAACCACATCTCTGCAAGCGGATGATACCCAGCATTTCTTCCTGCAAACTCAAGGAAAAACATCAAAAAATTCAGAAGCAAAACAAATGGCATCTTCATGCACTCACCTTGATGATCTCAACCTTGAGCTCTCACTTGCACCACCAAATGCCCAGATAAGGGCTCGTCCAACCCCTGTCTTCCCAAACTCCACATATCATCACGGCACGGCCTCAAACTTTGCTGAGGTAATACCGAACTTTTCTGAGGCAATGCCGAAAAGAGCAGTGTGCTCCTGGGCAGCATGATTGGCAGTAAACTCACATCGGCAGGATCACCTGCATGTGGCACAAAGGTCCGACAAGGCTGCAGTGGAGGAGTCCCACAATTTAACGGTGCTCCATGCGGTCTCGGCTACCAATTTGGGCATGCGATTCCTGGCGAGGACACGGGAGTGTGCCGCGCTGAGCGAGGAAGTAGCTTCCTTGAAGGCTATGGTGGCGGACTGCGGAAGCGGCTCTCCTGTGCTAATCAGCACGTGGAAGCACTGAGAGAAAAAATGAGGATCATGTCGAGCTGCTGCAGATTCTGCAAGTAAGAGAGAATAGAGGCAAGCCATGATGATGAAGAAGAAGAAGAAAATGAAGAAGAAGAAGAAGAAGAAGTTTGTTTTTTTTTTTGTTTTTTAATTTACTTGAATGTTTTTTTTTTGTTTTTTTTAATGCAGTGTTTGAAATAAAAATGTGTTTCTAACACTCAGAAATAAACTAACTAATCATACCATAAAAAAAACATAAAAAAAAACAAAATAAAAATAACGACTAAATAAAATAAATACAAAAACTAACTTAACAAAACAAAAACAAAAACAAAACAAAACAAAGACTAAACGAAAAAAGAAAACAAAGGAATTAAAAAAAAAACTTAATTTAAAAACACATGAATATACAAGCAACTCACGGATGACCAGTTAAGGGCCTCAGAAAAACACGGTCAGGGGACCGGGAAGGTTGGAGGGGTCACAATGGTCCCGCTTAAAACCCAAACTTCTTAGACACCGAAGGTGTCGCCTAAAGAACTCCTAGAATCCTATTGACGGAAGTGCTTCCTGGAGTTACCATAAGTCAGCTCATATGAAAAATCTTTTTGAATTTTTGAATTTTGAATTTTTAGTTTTTAAGATAAGAAAAAGAAAATTAAGAAAAAATGAGACAACAAACCATAAATGAAAATGAACTAAGTACTCTAAACAAACTCAAACAAATGACATAAATTGTTGTACTAAAAGAAACAAACCAAGAAATAAACAGAATTTAAAGAAGAGAAAGGATTGAAATGCTCCCCCTTGAAGCGATTAGGTCGAGCGTGATGCAATTGGAGGTCGCGACTTCTCCCACTGCTCCACACTTCCCATTCTTATGATTGAGGTTGTCATCTCTCTCCATTTTTATTAAGCTATTATAAATTGCTAAAACAAACACACAAACTTGAAATGAAATTAAAAGGGTTAGGAAATAAAAGGAAAATCAACACACATCCAATTTCATGCTTCAAAGCAACAAGCAACAAAGTAAAATAAACTAGTTTATGAAGTTCGTTCTTTCTCAAATATGATTATCCATATGGTGTGTGGTTTTAATCAAGTATTCAGAAAAAGCATTTAGCTATGGTGTTTAGTCTAAACACAAATTCTGAACCCATTAAGAACAAGAAGAACAATAAAGAACCAAGTAGAATTTAAACATGGTGTTTGTCTTCAATATCTACCCATTCATTCACTAATCAGTCCAAGAGTCATATGGTGTTTATGTAAACTTGAACAAGATATTTAATTAAGAGCAAGTGAATGAAACCATAAACTAGAAATAACCAACATGCTACTTGAACCTTTTTCTTGTGTTGTGTAAGCTGGGACTCAAACCCAGTTCTCTTGCTTGTCAGGCAATTGTCCTTGTCCGTTGGACTACAAACACAACTTGTCAATTAACCTCATTAACTTTAAAACATGAAACTGCCTAGTTATATACAAAAAATAAAAATAACAAAAAGTAGGAAAACCAAATAGAATCAAACAATGTTACCGATCCCGGCAACGGCGCCAAAACTTGTTGCGTAGATTTAGCTGCACCAAAATGGATTCAGCTGCATCCTCAACTTGTGATACTCGCAAGTGCACGAGCCGTTCGGTAGTATAGCATATGTAAGTGCGAGGTCGATTCCACAGGGATTGGTGATTGAATGATCCTGTTCAGTTTTCCTACACAAAATAGAAATGAAAACAAAAGAATATAAAACAAGGATTTTGTACAACATTTGAGAACTTGAGAATTTGGAAGAGAAGGTGTTTGGGAAGCTTTGAGGATTTTGGAAGAGAAAGGAAAGTGTTTGAGAAGCTTGGGGAATTTGGAAGGGAAGAGAAAGGTGTTTGAGAACTTGGAGAATGTTTGTGAACTTGGAGAATTTGAGAACTTAGGGAAGGGAGAGAAATGTGTTTGTGAAGTGTTTGAGACATGGAGACTTTTGGAAGAGAAGGGAAATGTGTTTGGGAAATTTGGAGGAGAGAAAGGAAACGTGCTTGAGAACTTTAGAGAATTTGATGAAGGAATGGGAGAAGTGTTTGGGAACTTTGAGAATTTTGGAAGAGAGTGGGAATTGTATTTAGGAAATGTTTTAGAGCATGGAGAACTTTGAAAGAGAATAGAGAAGTGTTTGGAGAATTTAGAAAAAGAGAAAGGGAAGGTGTTTGAGATTTAGTACAAAGAAAATTTAGTAGAATGATCTTATTACAACAATTGAGAACTACAAAGGGAAACTAAGAGAAATTGAGGGAGAAAAGGGAAGGGAGCTCTAGAGAAGTGTTTGAGAGCTCCCCCCTTGGGGTGTGATTACAAGCTTAGAGAACTTCCCTATTTATAGGCTTAGGGGAAGTGAAAATCTGAATTATACAATAGGTTTACCTACCACACTCACTTCACCAACTTACAACACTTAATTCACCTAACACACTATTACATTTGAAAACAATTCCTCTTGTCTTTAAGGCTTAGTGTTGCAACTCCCACTTCATCATCTTTTGGCACAATTGCTGCTGCAAAATTCCACTCAATTAATAGGTATTGAATATGCTTCACCAAACTTTCCCACAATCAACAACACATCATCATGCATATGTCATGCATGACAATGCATTGCAGCCAGCTTGTGGGCTCGTTTTTGGCTTGTTTCTCCATCCATAAAATTCTGGAAAAATATGGATCTTGAAGCTCTTTGTCTTATCTTTCCAAGCATATGCAGCCCAACTCAAGGAAAAATCGGGAAGGCCTTCAAATGTGATTTTTGGCCCAGTAACGCAGATGCTGCCGAATTTGACCTTAGGTTGCCAAAACATGTATAACTTTCTCTAGAAGACTCGGAATCATGAACCGTAAAATTCTACAGAAAATAGACTTCCGTAGCTTTCCAATGATGTATGGCTCATTATCTGGTTCTTCTTGAGCAAGTACAGTCCAATCCGTGAAGTTGACTGATCTGCAGACACCGTTTTGAGCTAATTTGTCTCCAAAATGCAATTAGTGAGTCTCAAGCTTATAACACTGAAACAAACACAAAACTTATTAAAAGCACAAGTTTAACTCAAAAACATAACTAAATCATAAGTTTGAAGGGTACAAAATGATATGTAAATATGCAATAAATCAAACCACAACCCGTATTAGATGACCTTAAAACTAAAAAGCGTTTTGTTTTTTAAAACCATGAAAAACCACGACAGTTCTAAAAGGAACCGACGTGCTTGAAAAGGCGGAGATAAAAATTACAACCATTCATTTATATAACAGTCGTGCTTTAAAACGCGCTGGACCAAAATTTCATTTAAGTTTTAAATTTTCACGGATAGCTCTCTCTCACAAACACTCACTCTCGCGACGTTTTCAGAAATCGCTCTCTCTCTCTCTCTCTCTCTCTCACTCTCAATTCCCTTTCTCGTTTCTGAAAAGCCATCTTGGTTACGAGCTCGCCGTCCAGGTCACAAATCTCGCCATCCAGGTCATAGATCTCACCGTCCAGGTCACTGAGGTCGCCATTTTGGTTTCAATATCGCGATAATTCTCTAACTATCTTCACTCTGGATCTCTCAACAACTCTCTGTCTCGATGGCTCCCTGTCTCTCCATCTTCCTCTCTCCGTCTCTCTCTCGATGACTCTCTCTCGTCGTCTATCTCTCGATGGCTCTCTCTTGCTGGCGCTATCTTTCTTGTTGTCTCTCTCTAGCTCACTCTATCTCTTCGCTGGCTCGCTCCATCTCTCTCGCTGGCTGGCTCCATGAGAGCCTCCCTTCCTCCATTCCACAGGTAACAACTCTCCTTCTCTTAGGATTATTTTCTATAATTTTTGAAGAATCAATTTCTATATCTCTAATATGAGTTAGGGTTAAAATATTTGGGTGTTTAATTGTAAATTATCTGGGAAAATTGTTATATTTTTTGTAAATATTTTCCATTTGTATAGAAATTAAGGCAACTTTTCTGATTTCTTTTGTTTCTTTTTTTTTATTTTTTTTTATTTTTTTTTATTTTAGGGATTTATATATGTGTGAATATGTGTTTGTTCCCCCATTGTTTATGAGATTCTGAATCAGAGAAATCCATTTGATTGAAGCTTGGAAACAAAGCGTCTATGGAGAACAGATTTTGCTTGTGATTGTGTCGATTTGAGTTTCTGTTGGGATGCTGTGAAAACTGAGACAAAGGGATTTTAAAAAGGGGAGCATAACTTATCTCGATTGGCAGTTTCAATATGGTAAGTTAACTTTTGTTGGTGCTGTTTATATGGTCTAAGTCATGCTTAGCTTGAGTTGTATGCAGAAGTGTGGGTGGTGCTTGCATCTTATGTTATTCATGTCGAGATTTGAGTCATAATAGTAAAATATGCATAGAGAAATGGAAGTAGCACTACTCCAACTAATTTTATTTTAGTTTTTTTATTCCCAAATGAAGCTAGACATGGCTACATATCCCCTTATTTCATCACCAACCAGAAAAATAAGAAATGTGTAAGTTTTAGTTTGACTCATCGATAATTATATCTTGAAACTGTTAGAGGGCTGCTTGTTAAAGTTAGCAGCACCTCAAGTCCCTTTTGCTTGATGCTGATTATCTTCAAACAACTGTATGTGCATGATAGGAATTGGAAAATACTCTAATCATAATCCATGAGAAGAAAATCTCAAGTATTAATGTTGTGGTTAAAGTATTGGAGCTGGCTTTGCAGGTTAGCATTTCTCTGGTTTGGTTCACTAGTCTTTTTTTTTTTTCTTTTTTCAATTGGTTGACAAACTTTTGCTCCTCCTCTACAGAAGCAAAGGCCTTCGCTGATTGTCACCGAATATGTGGAGAGTGATCTTATTCTAAATAAACTTCGTGCTAGAATCAAGGTTTGCTTTCAGTTGTTTTTATGCTCCTGTTTGAGGTTTTTTTTTCTTTCCTATGTAATCGTTTGGTTCTTTGTGTAGGGAAGTCAGCTTTTGCTAATCTTATGTGATTTGCTACATGTCTGTGCAATCAAAGCCCCTGGTTTTGGTGAAAATAGGAAATCCAGTCTCCAGGATCTTGCCGTTCTCACTGGGGGTTCTGTAAGTTTATTTTTCTTATTATTAGCTTTGTATTATTATTACCTGACCTAATCAAATGCATCTCTTTTGAATTTTCTCGACCTGGAAATGACATCTCTTTTTTATTTTAGATTATTACTGAGGAGAGGAGCTTGGTTGAATCTTGACAAAGTGGAATTGAATATGCTCGGCACTTGTAAAAAGGTGAGCTTTGATATACTTGAGGTTTTGTTTGCGTTGTTGTTAGTCTAACCATGACATGTAGTTCTTTGATGAGGAGAATTTTTAATGGAGTTTCCCATTCGATTTAATGATATTTTTCCATATCTTGTTTTTCTTCCACTCTCCTAACGAATGGGGTAATACTGCAGGTCACAAATTCAAAAGATGACACTGTAATTCTTGATGGTGCTGGTGACAAGAAGGTTATTGATGAAATATCTGAACAGGTTACTGTTGCTTCAGTGTGAAATAGTGTTAGTCCAATTTGTAACTGTTGTCATCAATCGTTTGCATTTTGTTATATATTTCAAAACAAAAGTTATAAAAGAAAATGGTTTTCCTCTTTGTTAATTGAGAATCATCTGCAACTGCGATTTCAGATCTGCACATAACCTGTTGCTGATATTGCTGTGAGGGGAATAAAGCAGCTTGGAAAATGTGTAAGAAGGCAAAGCCAACTCATACACCGAAGAACAAATTGATGAAGTTAAAATCAAATTAGCCGAATTTGTGAGCTCCATTATTTCTAATTATAGGTAGGAAGTATGTATGTAATAGAACAAAAATTGGTTGACTATGTAATAACTATTGAATCATCAAGTTTTATGAAAGAAATAATCTTTGAGTGTATGTGTTCGTTAATACAGCATTATAATTGGTTTTCTAGTTAAAATTGTTGTATAGAATCATAGGAAACAAAAAACTAAAAATGTAACAGCTTTGGAACTTATTAGACGACAGATTTAAATATAATAAAACGATGGTTTTATTGGAAAAACTGTCGTCCGTACACATTATCAATGACCTCTTTTAACACCATACCGTCTTCTTTATATACAATCAACGATGCTTTTTAACAAAACCGACGTCTTTGGATATAATAAAACACAATTATTTTAAAAAAAACCATCGTCTTTACACCTAATAGACGACGGTTTTTCTCAAAATTATCGTCTTTACAAATAATAGACGACTGGGATTTACCGTCGTAGTTTATGCATCAAAAGATGTTGGTTGATTTCACGACGGTTGAAAAACTGAATACACACGGGGGATTACTGTCGTCTATTGCAATTTTTGTAGTAGTGAAACTTAACCATTAAGCGACAAGTCTCTCGCATATCTTAAAAGTTTAAGCTTTTAGAAATAGGACAAAAATCATACCCATCACCTAGTCCATAGCCCTCCGTTAAGAATTAAACCAGTCCCATTTAAAAGACAGGTCGAACTTCTTTTTCCAAGCACGGTTCACACAGACATGGACATAAGGATCACTCTCTCTCTCTCTCTCTCTATAATCTTTTTGTCTGATTTATTTTGAATGACAAATAAGAGTTAAGTTTTGTTTGTACACAATTAGTATATACATTAAAACTTTTAGTCCAAAGTTTCACCCTTTATACGTTGATTACATGCCAATTATATACATATATATATAATGCTTTTATGTAGGTAGGAAAATATGACGAAACCTTTAGTCCTATAGTGAGAGACACCACGGTCAGATTAGTACTCAGTTTAGCTGCTACGTTTAAATGGGATTTACGTCAATTGGATGTAAAAAATGCTTTCCTTCATGGGGAATTATAAGAAGAGGTTTATATGCGGCAACCTCAAGGTTTTATTGACTCTACATATCCTGATTATGTGTGCAAATTACAGAAATCCCTATGCGGTTTAAAACAAGCTCCGTGTGCATGGAATGCCAAGTTTACAGGTTATCTGCCTTATTTGGAGTTTCAATCTTCTCATTCAGATCCTAGTCTGTTTGTCAGACAGAATTCTACCTCTGTGGTTATCCTATTATTGTATGTTGATGATATCATCATCACTAGATCAGATCCACAAGTGGTACAATCTGTTATTGATTCTTTGGGAGAGGTACTTGATATGAAAGACATAGGTCGTCTTACCTATTTTCTGGGATTGGAGGTTCATTATCAAGACAATGGTGATATCTTTGTCAATCAAGCTAAGTATGCTCGAGATTTGTTTAAGAAAGCAGGCATGGACACTTGTAAACCATGTTTGACTCCAATTAAACCTCATCAGTATATGTTGAAAGATGAAGGCACTCTTCTTTCTGATCCAACATTGTATCAAAGTCTTGTTGGAGCATTACAATATTTGACCTTTACACGACCAGATATTGCCTTTGCAGTAAATACAGTATGTCAGTTCATGAATGCTCCCATTGATACACATTTTGCTTTAGTCAAACGTATCTTTTGATATCTGCAAGGTACTCTTTAGTATGGGATCACATTCTCTCCAGGCTCTATGCTTTTATCTGGCTATTGTGACTCTAATTGGGCAGGTGATCCTAACACCAGACGTTCTACCACAGGTTATGTTGTATTTCTTGGTGATAATCCAATTTCATGGTCATCCAAGAAGCAAGCTGCAGTCTCTCGTAGTTCCACTGAAGTCGAATACCGTGCTCTAGCCAATTGTGCGGTAGACATTGCTTGGATTAGACAGATAATGTGTGATTTGCATGACATTGCCAAAGGCACCTATTATTCATAGTGATAATATGTCTGCATTGGCTCTTAGTGTCAATCCAGTTTTTCACTCTCGTATTAAACATTTGGAGATTGAGAGAACGAGTTCAATGTCGAGATCTGATTGTGCAATATATTCCCACAGATGGTCAGGTTGCAGATATTCTTACCAAGGGCCTTCATAGTCCAGTGTTCATTCGACATCGTTCCAATCTCAGGCTAGGTCTGAACCCAGAGATTGAGGGGGAATGTTAGCTGATGTTACTAGTGACACGTGTCCTTGCTAAGGTGGCAAGTTTGTTAGGCCCTTCACATGCTTAGTAGTGTGATTAGTTAGTCTGTTAAGCAGTCTGTTAAGCAGTCTGTTAAGCAAGTGAGCTTATCGTTACACAGCTATATAAGCTTGGGTCTATGGTTCATTTAATCACTATTGATGCAGAGGAAATTAAAATAACAATATTACCCGGAAAATTCGTTGTGAAGCAGTGAATGATTCTTGGGATGAGTCGTGGACTAAGTCGCTTTCTTTAAGATGTTTCGCGACTCTGCCCAAGTTGTGCAAGCAGTTCAGAAAAGGCCACTACGTCCCCAGGATAAAACAGCCCCAGAATCTCCTCTTTCTAGGTTCTTCCTTGCACTGAGGAAGGACCCGAATACAAACACTTTTCTATGTTGTTCAGAAAACTTAGTTTAGAAAATAAAAAAACTATATGAAGAGGAAGAAGGCAGTAGCTATCGTCTCTTTTTTTTCCTCTTCTATCTATATCAGATATATATACAAGGTATATCACAAAAGAAAGGTTGGTGGGCTTTAAAGACAGCAAATGCATCAATTAAAAAATCAGCCCAAATTTAATAGAAAATAACTCCTATTAATAAAGATAATTTAAGGCAATTATTGAATTATTGAATATATATAATTTTTAAAAATAAACATACCAATTTCAACAATCCCCCACTTGTTTATTTTAGAAATAAATTCATTAAGCAACATATCATAATACTGTGCATAAGTTGAGGTGTTTTTCAACTTGAACCTTTACATAGTGACGGAGCTTCAGAATATACAAGAGTAACATATAGTTTTGAACTCTATCTCTGACAACACCACACACACAGCCCTACTAAGGTGAAGTTCAAAAGCCAGCACTTTACGGCCATGTGCTTGTATCCCAGTATAGTGAATGCTCTAGAAAATTTCCGCTCAAATTTTCATAGAAAGCGGCCTCACTTTCACATTCACATAGGTGAAACTATCAAAGATATTCCTATAGCTAGATATCCCACTCAATATATAGTATAGATCTCATTAAGAGTTATAAACAACTCAACCTTAAATCGCTTCAGGATTTCATGTTTCTAAGGATGAATATGAAACAATAGCATGACTCCACTCATATCACTAAATGACTTGTTATTACCCATTGAACCTATTTCCGGGGATTTCCAATCTATAGGTTGGGTTACCATCAAAAGTGACTTAACCTTCTAGGGGTTTTAGTCCCATTCCTTTTGAGGTTTTCCAAACCTTTTCTCGTGCTAGTCCTTTCGTCAAAGGATCAGCTAAATTCTCATTAGACCGTACATAATCCACTCTTACAGCCCCATTAGAAAGAAACTCTCTAATAGTCCTGTGCTTGTGACGTATTTGTCGCCTCTTGCCGTTATAATAACGGTTCTGAACTTTTGCAATAGCTGCAGGTACTATCACAGTGGATAAGAACAGCTGGTATCGGTCTCTCCCACAAGGGGGTATCTGATAGTAGGTTTCTCAACCAACTTGCTTCCTCACTAGCCATTGCTAGGGCTATCATTTCTGACTCCATTGTGGACTGAGCCAGAATAGTCTGTTTCTTAGACTTCCATGACACTGCACCACCAGCAATATTAAATATATATCCACTAGTAGCCTTTGAATCATCTGCAGGGTATTCCAATCAGCATCGCTATATCCTTCTAGGACAGCGGGAAACTTTTCATAGTGTAATCCAAGGTTTATTGTTCTTTTCAGGTACCACATGACCCTCTCAATAGCATACCAATGCTCCAAACTAGGTCTACTTGTAAACCTGCATAGTACTCCTATGGCATAAGCTATATCAGGCCTAGCAATTAGTAGCATATCAAAGGCTACCAATAAAGCTCGCATACTCAGTTTGTCTAACACTATCACCAATGTTCTTGAACAATTTTACACTAGGATCATAAGGAGTACATGCTGGTTTACAGTCAAAGTAATTATACTTCTTAAGGATTTTTTCAATGTAATGAGATTGATCCAAAGAGAATCCTTTTTCAGACCTAGTTATCTTAATTCCAAGTATCACATTAGCATCACCTAAATCTTTCAAATCAAAGTTCGCACATAACAAAGATTTGACACTGTTCACAGCATGAATATTAGAGCCAAAAATAAGTAAGTCATCCACATAGAGACATATAACAATGCAAACATTATTCTCATGCTTAAAATAAATACATTTGTCGCTTTCATTTATTTGGAAACCATTTGAGATGACTAAACTGTCAAATTTTGTATGCCATTGCTTAGGTGCCTGTTTCAAACCATAAAGAGATTTGTCTAATTTACAAACTTTATTTTCTTTTCCATGAACAATAAAACCCTCAGGTTGGTCCATGTAAATTTCTTCCTCTAAATCACGATTCAAGAACGCTGTTTTAACGTCCATTTGGTGCACAACAAGATCATGAATAGCAGCTAAAGCAAACAGCACATGAATAGAAGTTATCCTAGTGACAGGTGAATAAGTATCAAAGAAGTCCACATTTTCCCTTTGCCTAAACCCTTTGGCTACAAGACGAGCCTTATATTTTTCAATTGAACCATCAGGTTTTAATTTCTTTTTAAGAATCCATTTACAACCAATTGTCTTACAACCAGGTGGAAGATCTACAAGGTGCCAAGTTTTATTGGACTCCAAGGAGTCCATTTCATCATTTATTGCTTCTTGCCATAAATCTGCATCCAAAGAAGACAAAGCTTCTTGAAGAGATGTGGGATCCTGTTCTAAGGTATATATATGAAAATCAGATCCAAAGTCCTTTGCAGTTCGTGCTCTCTTACTCTTCCTTGGTTCTACATTAGGTTCAGAAAGCTCTATACCTCTAGGTTCATTAATTCTGGATAGGGAAAGATTACTAGATGTTGAACCCCCACTATTTCTTAATTTAAAAGGAAATTTATCTTCAAAAAAAATCAGCATCATTAGATTCAATTACAACATGGTTCTTTAAATCATAAAATCTGTAGGCCTTACTATTAACAGCATACCCAAGAAAAACACATTCATATGCTCTACTAGCCAGTTTTGATCTTTTTGGATCAAGGATACGCACGTAAGCCAAACAACCCCAAGTTCTAAAATACAATACATTAGGTTTCCTATTTTTCAAAATTTCGTAAGGGGATATTTTAGTTTTAGAGTTGGGAATTCTATTTAGCACATAACAAACAGTGAATAGAATCTCCCCCCACCAAAAAGAAGCAGCTCCTGAACTAAGTAAAACAGCAACAGTTAATTCAGCAAGTTTATTTTTAAAAATTATATATATTCAATAATCACAATGTAAAAATACAATTTCTGAGAATATACAGAGCTTTACTTTTCTCTCTTCGTCACTTCTTCTCCACAGTTAACAATACCAATAAACAAAAAGATAAATGATAATTAGATTAGTTAGACGCCTATAGACATTTTCTTCTAGTAATCTCACTTTAGTGGTTATATAACTAATGGGGCACATTAGCATAAAATTAATCAAGGGCATGTTTGATAACCATTTCGGTTTTCAATTTTTAGTTTCTCGGGGATCATTAAGAGGACGTAGGCACAACGCTGAACCTCTATAAATTCTTGAGTTCTTTGTGTGCGTGTTTACTTTTCAGTTTGTGTGTGCTTTATCTTTGCGTGGCTTGTGTGTGATAGTTGTGTAGTCGATCAGCAACAAGGTCTTGGAGTATTATCGCACAACACAAAGAAAATGAAAACAAAAAACACTCTCAAGATGTTTAAAAAAATAAAGGTAACTTTGAAAACTAGTTTTCAACTTTTCTAAAGTGGAAAACGAAATTTGTTACCAAATAAGTTTTTATTTTTCAGTGTTTTCTTTTTCTTAAAAAAAAAGTAAAAATAAAATAGTTATCAAACGGTTGTAAGGTATTTGATAATGTAAAATTAACTGAGTACACCATACAATCTAAGTACACCCTAATGTTTAAATTAAAATGTAAAATTAACTAAGTACACCCTATTTAACTATCAAAAATACCCATGGTACACTCTCTTTAATTTTTAATCTTTTAAAGTATTTAAAATAAACAAATAAAGTAAAATAATAATAAAATAATATTTTAACAAAACTCTCTCTCTCTCTCTCTCTCTCTCTCTCTCTCTCCTGCTTCTATAATAAGATAATATTTTAAAAATTAAATCAATTTGTTTGAAGGCATGGGTTCAAAAGCTCAAGCAGTAAAACAAAGATTTTAATTCTTAATTAAATATATTGTCTTCAATCTTTCGAGAGAGGTGTGGATTTTCAATCTAATTTAGGGAGATTTGGTAGTTTGGAAATTTGGGGACAGCATATCTCAACTCGTCTCTAGAGTGGGGTGGGTCGGGAAGGAGAGAGAGCTTTTTTTCTCTTTTTAAAATTTTATTTTATTTTATGGTTTTAAATACTTTAAAATATTAAAATTAATGAGTTGACCATAGTTATAACAATGGACATGCGTCAAGTCATAAGAATGGTGTACATATTGGGGTACACAATTCAATATATCTTTTTGGTCATTTTATATTAGGGTAAATTAGTAATTCAATAAATAGTTTGATAGTAGGGTATACTCAGTTAATTTTAGGGTTCGTTTAACAGCACTCTAATTATATGGCTTTTCATCATTCAGCAGATTTCTTACCTAGGGCATTGGTTGAAAAAAAAAATTAAATTAAATTCCCTTTTAAAGATTATAGTTTACATTCTAAACATTTTAGAGGGTGGTGCACCTGCATAGGCAATTATCAGAAAATGTCAGAGTGTTATTAGCCATATAAGGCTAGAGAAATTTTCGGCATAAAATCCATAAGTCTAAACAAGTCAGATATAAATCGTAGTGGCTAAAACTATCAATACAACTACAACTTTTAAACTCTCTCAAATAGAAACTATATGTAGAGATTAGACTACAAACAAATACCGTACTCACAAAGAGTTGAAAACAATTATAACAACTAAAGAAATTGTGAACACACACACAAGTGAGTAAATGCCTCTCAACCACCTCCACCAACGAAACCAATGCATTGCTACTTCTATATATCATATTTTGTTTTGTTAAGTTTCCGATATGATATTTTTAAAATTCTTCAACACACCTCCTCATGTGCGATCAACCATTAGTGGCACACATGTACAACCAATTCCACATCGTTCATTCAAGTCAAGCACATGAATATCATATACTGGGTAGACACACTACAAGAAAAAAGGTCACTAGTGACCAATTTCTCAGTGACAAAATGGATAATAGTCACAAATAGTGTGCATTTAGTGACTAACAATGTTAAATGGTCGCTAAAACTATTGGTGCCCATTTTTTAACTTTTAATGACCAATTCTTTTTGACAAATAGTGACTACTGTAAATTTTAGTCAATAAAAATAGCTTTATATTTAGTGACCTAAAAACATAAGTTGACATGGCACAGTAGCCTTACACGTGTCTTTTAATACATCAGTGACCAATTATTTCTTTTAAAAGTTCTTTTCAAAATGAGTTCATCAAGTCAGAGCGAGCAAGTCTCTCTCAGATTGTGCCCTTATCCTTCAGAGCGAACGAGCGAGTGTCCTTTTCAGCGAATTCAAAGTTCAAATTGTGCTCTGCGTGTTGCTCTCTCTCTCTCTCCCTCAATCTCTCTCTTTAATCCTGGAAACTTCTCAGTTGGTGCGCTCTTATTTTGATTTTGATTTTAATTTTGAGTTCAACTTTGATGTTGATTTAGGGGAGATTTTCAGGTAACCATTGGAACCTTTACCATTTTCCTATCAATAACATTCAAATCTTTTCCCAACAAATTTTGAGACAGTAGGTTTCTAAGCATTGTGTCCATGTCACTCTTGCTCATTCATGTGGACAATCACGTTAGCCATGTAATGCTGATTTAGTTTTGTTTAAAAAAGTGGATTTGTGTAAAAATAAAAGAGATGGAATAATGGGTTCTGTTATTGATATATTGCTGTACATAATACTATCCCTTATATACTAGGTTTACAATCTCCTATTCTAGCATAATTCCTAATTAAGGCTACAATCTAGGTTTGACCCATAAATCTTGGGGTCTAATAATATAGGAAAGACAATTACAATATTTACAATCCTTCAATTACAAGATTTGATTTCCAACACTCCCCCTCAAGTTGGAGAGTGAATGTTGTGAAGTCCCAACTTGCGACTTAAGTAATTGAAGGCATCTCCTCCCAAGGCCTTCGTAAATATATCTGCCAACTCATCTTGTGAAGAAATATAGGAAGGAGAAATTACACCAGCTTGTAGTTTCTCTCTCACAATGTGACAATCAATTTCAATGTGTTTCGTTCTTTCGTGGAAAACTGGATTTGCAGCTATATGTAGTGCAGCTTGATTGTCGCAATGCAAAAGTGCAGGACCCTTCTGTGTAACTCTTAAGTCTCGCAATATATAGCGCAACCATGTAATTTCAAGACATGTGACTGCCATGGCCCTATACTCTGCTTCTGCAGATGATCGAGCAACAGTTGATTGTTTCTTTGATTTCCATGAGACAAGAGAATTTCCTAGAAAAACACAATAACCTGTTGTTGATCTCCTTGTTGTTGGACAACCTGCATGATCTGAATCGCAATAAGCTCTCAACTCAAGATTGTTCACAGCCGGGAAAAACAAACCTTGACCAGGTGTGCCTTTAATGAATCTTAAAACACGAAGTGCGGCCTCCATGTGTGGTTTTCTGGGTTGGTGCATGAACTGAACTCAAAATCTGAACTGAATAAACAATGTCTGGCCTTGTGACAGGTAAGATAAATTAATCTTCCTACCAACCTCCTATATCTCATCGGATCGTTGAGAAGATCACCATCTGTGGGTTTCAATTTCACATTTTGCTCCATTGGGAATTTTTCTGGTCGTGCACCTGTCAAGCCTGTATCTTGTAAGATGTCTAAGGAATATTTCCTTTGTGACATAAAAAGACCTTTCTTAGATCGGGAAAATTCAATGCCCAAAAAATACTTCAAGTCACCAAGATCCTTGATGCGAAACTGTTTGAGAAGGAAAGATTTAAGACGTTCCATTTCTTGAAGATTATTGCCTGTAATGAGAATATCATCAACATATATGAGCACACCTGAAAAGAATCGCCATTAACCCTGGTAAAAAGAGAATAGTCAGCCATAGATTGTTGAAAGCCCGCTTTCTTAATAGCATGGGAAAATTTAGAGAACCAATTACGGGATGCCTGTTTAAGCCCATAAAGGGACTTATTCAGCCGACACACTGGATTCTCCCCCTGTCGGCAAAGACCGGGAGGAGGGACCATATAGACCTCCTCCTGCAAGTCACCATGGAGAAAGGCATTCTGAACATCAAGTTGGTGAATAAACCAATTACGAGCAGGAGCAACAGATAAAAGGCAGCGGAGAGTAGTAATCTTGGCAGGAGGGGAGAAAGTCTCACTGTAATCAACACCCTCAATTTGGGTGTAGCCTTTGGCGACGAGACGAGCCTTGTAGCGCTCGATGGAACCATCTGAATTGTATTTAATTTTATAAACCCATTTGCAGCCAATGGGTTTGTGACCAGGCGGTAAAGGAACAAGTGTCCAAGTACGATTGAGTTGCAATGCATCCAACTCGGCTTTCATGGCAAGTTGCCAATGGGGATCAGAAGCAGCTTGAGCATAATTAGTAGGCTCACAGGTTCCTGAAACGTTAGCAAGAAAAGCACGATGCGAAGGAGAAAGACGATTATAGGAAATAAAATGAGATAAAGGATGACGAGTACCTGAAGAAGGGGTTGGCCCCGAGGAGGATGACGAGTCAGGGGAGGTAGAAGAGAAGCCCATAAAATAATCATTGTGCCAACTCGGTGGGTGCGTCGAACGAGTGGAGTGTCGTGGAGGTGGCTGGTTCGAGGCATCAAGCGGAGAAGGAGGAATTGGGTCAGCAATAAATGGGGGGACTGCATCTGTGGGCACAGTAGGGTTGTGATGAGAAGGAGGCCCAACATGGGCTGGGGACAGTGGGCTAGACACGGGCCCAATATCCAAAGTAGGGAGACTAGAGGTTGGAATGGGAGAACTGGGTGGTGGAGTGGGTCCGGGAAGGTGGGTTTGTAGAAGTGGAGTGGGATCGGGTAGATGGATTTGTGCAGGTGTAGGTGATGGAGTGGGACTAGGTGGGGGGAAAAATGTATCATCTGGATATGGTACAGGTAAAACTGGTTGGGTGAGAGAGCTAGGTGGGGTGTGTTCATGGGATTGAAAAGGAAAAATATTTTCAAAAAATTTGACATCCCGACTCACAAAAAAATGTTTGGTGTCAAGATCATAAAGTTTGTAACCCTTTTGCCCCGCAGGGTAACCCAGAGAAATACAACGCCGTGCACGAGGGTCAAATTTGTGAGTGGGATGGACGTTGGTGGCGTAACACAAGCAGCCAAAAACACGAAGGTGATCAAGATGTGGTAATTTGTGATAAAGCAATTCAAACGGGGATTTATCAGACAATAAGGGTGTGGGTAAACGATTGATTAAATACACAGCAGTCAAAACACAATCACCCCAAAAAGACAAGGGAATATGCGATTGAAAGCGCAAAGCACGGGCAACGTTAAGGATGTGCCGGTGTTTACGTTCAACTACACCATTTTGTTGAGGTGTATAAACACAGGAGCGTTGAAATTCAACCCCTTGGGAGACAAAAAAATCCTTCAAAGAAATAAATTCAGAACCATTATCAGAGTACGAAGGGTTTTGATAGTGGCATTAAATTGATTTTTGACCAAGGAAAAAAAAGATTTAAGCAAAGTCTGTGTTTTCAGATTTAAGTGACATTAAAAACACCCAAGTGCATCGAGTAAAATCATCCACAATGGTAAGAAAGTAACGTGCACCAGTATGTGAGTGGACACGGTGTGGACCCCAAATATCACAATGCAACAATTCAAACGGTGAAGAAGTTGAAGTTCTACTTAAGGAAAAGGGAATCCGAGTTTGTTTGGCCATAGGACAAACAGTGCAAGAATGATCAAATGAAGAAGATATAAATGGAAAAGATTTAGATAACAACTGAAGGCGAGCAGAGGAAGGATGTCCAAGACGATGATGCCATATGGTGGATGTGTGCGTGACATGACAAGAGACAGGTGCTTTGGTCAACGGCGACATATAATATAGGCCTCCATTTTGCTTACCCCAACCAATCATCTTCCTCGTAGCCAAGTCCTGAATAACACAAAAATCAGGAAAGAGAATTATACAACAATGAAGAGATTTGGTGAGTTTGCTAGCAGACATTAAATTTAAACGAAAAGTAGGGACATGAAGAACATGTTCTAGGGTGATGTCTTTAATAAAAAGAATTGTGCCTGTGGAATCAATTGGAACAGATGAACCTGTGGGTAAATTGACGGAAGGTATAGAAGAGGATTTGCTATGAATAAAAAGAGAAGAGTCGGATGTGATGTGATCCGTAGCTCCACTGTCAAGAATCCAAGAATTAGAAAAAATAGAATTAACAGACGGAGAGTGGGAAGTGTGAAATCGACCTGCTGCATTATAAAAGGAATTTGGGTTTCCAGAGGGAAGTTGGGACAAATTTACCATGGCGGCAGCGAGTTGTTTGCATTGCTCCTCTGAGAGGCCAGCAAGGACGTTGAGGATGGGCCCCAAATGAGAGGAAGGGGCTGTCTGAGAAAGGGCTGCTGGAAGACATGTGTTGACCTTATGTGCTGAAAAATTGGAGCATGTATTGGTATTGCTATCACGTGGCTGCTGTGGATGATTCCCAACAAAGACATTGGAATTGCCCATGGTGAAGACAAGGGAGTGAAACCCTCAAAAGTTTCAAAAGAAAATAAAGATGTAAATCACGAGCCACCGGATCGGTGCTCTGATACCATGTAAAAATAAAAGAGATGGAATAATGGGTTCTGTTATTGATATATTGCTGTACATAATACTATCCCTTATATACTAGGTTTACAATCTCCTATTCTAGCATAATTCCTAATTAAGGCTACAATCTAGGTTTGACCCATAAATCTTGGGGTCTAATAATATAGGAAAGACAATTACAATATTTACAATCCTTCAATTACAAGATTTGATTTCCAACAATTTGCTGTGTATGAGGTTAGATATGGTATTGGGAAACTTTCTTGTTAGAAATTAAGGTCAGAAGACTTTTGAAAATACTATCTGCAGAAGCTTTTTAAATTTATTTTAATCTTACCAGAAACTCACTTTCTATGATATGCTTATTTCTTAATAGTAGAAAACGTATTGGATTATTTGTTATTTTCTTTCTTGAATGTTTTCATATACTTATTTTTTGTTATTGGTGTCATTTTGATCTTGTAGATCATGAGGGAGACAATATTTGTCACACCTTGAGCATTGGAACAACTTAAACACCTTATGCTGGGCAATAGGGCCCATATCTGGTTCCATGATGGAAGAACAAGTATTGTTTACTCTTTGTTCATCAGTTTATTTTTATGCTTAACTGAAGTCTTAATTATCTTTGATTTGATGCACAGCTCTTATTTAAGTTTTGAGTTTAATGAAATTTTCAATTTTTGTACAATTCTTTAATCAAAATTTCATTTGCTCTGCATCTGCACATGGGTGGTCTGGTTTCAGTCATTATTTCTATATCAGTTTGTGTTTCATGAATATAATGATTGTAAATATAAAAAAATTCTTTATTTTTTATTCTCTTATGAAAGAATCAGTATTAACTGATCATTCTATTAGCTGATCCTATATTTATTCTCTTGATGGTATGCAGCTCCTTTATTTTCGTTTTCACCATTGGTCATCCATACACAGAATCTGTTATAGCTGATCCAAGATGCACACTTGTAATGCAGGTTAGTGATTTGATATGCATGTTTAGCTGAAATATGTGTATGGTAGACAACAGAGAAGAGTTTAGTGTAAATATTGTTGTAAATAATTATTCTTTGTTTGGTGGTGGTCTGATGGATAAGTTTCTTCTAGTATATCAGCATGGCTGAAGTTTGAAGAGTTTAGTGTAAATATTGTTGTAAATAATTATTCTTTGTTTGGTGCAGGTCTGATGGATAAGTTTCTTCTAGCATATCAGCATGGTTGAAGTTTCCAGGTTTTTTTTTTCTTGACTTTATCTTCAATATTAACTTTCAGCTGTTCTATCTCTCTCTCTCTCTCTCTCACCATGAATTTTTCTTTTTGTTTAATGGTCCTCTCTTTCTATTTGTTAAGATGATGATCCATTATTATTAGTTTGTCTTTCACTTTGCTGTTTTGTTTTTTCCTTTTCTTTTTTTTTCTTTGTTGATAATCTAAAAATCTTGTTTTTCATTTGAAATTATCCTTTTGTAAATAATTATTCTTTGTTTGATGCAGGTCTGATGGTTAATTTTCTAGTATATCATATGAGAAAGGACAGAAGACAATCTACTAGTGATGAATCTTATGTTATTTGTTTTGGGGAATCACTTGACATTTAGGTTGAACTTAAATATGTAGCATTTTGTTTTCGAGACATCTTGTGAATTTGTTGGAAGAATGTTAGATATATGGATTGCTTTTGAAAGCAATGAATTATTTGATGCTATAAATTTTATCTACAGCACTGTTTAAAAGAAATTAATTGTGATTTCATATTGTAATACAATAAATAAAGAACATGGAGAGGTAAACCTAATTAGTTACCAATTTTTGAATTACATTAGTGACCAAGGCAAGCAGGTCACTAATGTGGGCACGTGACTTAGTTTCAGTGACCAAAATGCATGTTTGGTGACCAAATTGTAAGGCCTCCAGTGACCAAATTTGTGGTCCCTAATAGTATTTTTATTAGTGATCAGACAGGGATAGCCACTAATTCTTTGTGTTGTAGTGACCAATAGTTGACATTGGCTACTAAATAGAATTTGTGACGAGCTTCTAGTGATCACCTAGTGACCACCAATATTTGGATATTGATTGCATTCAGTGACCAAAATGGTAGTTTATGTGACCAAGTGGGTGGCTGTTAATGTATGAATTTTGATTAATTCTTTTGGCTTCCCTTGACAATTTTTTGTAATAGGATAATTGTATTTATCAAGCTCAAGTCTAGATTAAGAATAGCATTCTTGGTGTTCTTAACTATCATCTATCCTATGGAGGCTCATGCAATTTGACAAAGGTAAAGTGTGCATTGCATCATTGCATTAAATTGATTTCATAAAATGCTGACTAGGAAATCTGTTTCTCGTATGACTAGTCATCCTTGCTCTGGAGGATTCCCAGCTGGTAACTAACTGTTTTGTCCTATTCGTTTTTCTCTCTCTGCTGCCATGTGTCTTTCCTGACCTAAGGGAATCCTTGGTCTGTAAAGACTGAGGTATTCCTCATTTTTGCAGCCATCTCTTGTATGTGGAATTTTTTGAAAGAATAGCTTGCTATCTTTCTCTTCTTCTTCCTCAAGAGTAAACCATAATATTTCATCTATGAGTTTTTCTAATTGATTTCTTTTTGAAAAACTGCTTTTGAAACATGAATCTGCATCTAGCCATTTAAATCATTCTCTCATTTATATCTAGGTTAGATTCAAGATTGATTTCTTCAAAAGTATGGTTTCTCAAAGAAATTGGTCATTCTCCCTTGAATCCAAATTTTGGTTTCGGTTTGAGTTGAGCTTGCAAGCTAGTGCCATGGGATGAAGGAGCTGGAGAAGGAGCTGCCATTGCCATGAAGAACTGAGTTTGAAGCTGTGCTAAGTTGGAGAAGAAGATTGCACAAAGGAGGTATAGCTCATCTTCCTAATAGATCTAAGTTTTGCTTGAGCTTGCTTGTATTCCTTTGTAAGAATCTTTTTCTACTTAGTGGATTAACTAGTCGGTTGATGACTCCAGTTTTTCCCAATGGTGGGTTTCTGGGTAAACAAAATCTGTTCTGCATATCTGTAATTTTTTCTGGGTTTGTGTTCTTGGTGGTTGACTAGTCATCTATATCTGCTGTTTGCTGTTTGCTTGATATTGATGACTTCACACACTTTCACCATAGTTGTTGCTAGCACAGGGGATGCCTAGATTGATGTGTCCTTCTGAGTGCCTAGGTTGTCACTAGTAATCTTCTAGGGTTGCAGGTTCCTTGTGACATGCTATGTGTGTTCCCTTGATTGTTTGTGTCTTGTTTGTTTAGCTAAATTTACCCATCGTCACCTAAGTCCCATTTTCAGTGGCCACTAATACCTGTTTTTCTTGTAGTGACACCCAATAATTTGGACACAAGTAATCAACTTGATGTGATACCATGTTAAGATTTTAAAGAGACCGATAGATACCCTACTTATAATTGGCCCAACACCTATTTTGTCCCTCATTTAACCACATTCATAGTCCGTCATGTGAGAGTTATATCACAAAAGGTCTCAGTATTATTAGTAGGGGAACCAATCCCTTATATATCGTGTTTTATTTTGTCAAGTTTTTATTATTATATATTTTCACATTCTTAGAATTTTGGTACAAGAGATTAAGAGATATTGTCAAACTTATGTGTGGAAATAAATCATTCAAATAGTTTATTTTTCTTTTTTTGCCAAAGTTAGGAAGAGTGATGGGTGTTTTCTCATACACATACTATTAAGGTGTTATGGGGCTTAGAGATCACATGTCAGCAAGTCAAAGCTTTTTTCCACTGAGCTAGATCCCGTTGACAAATCATTCAACTAGTTAAGTAGTGTAATTATGTGTGACAAACTGTATAGGAAAGCAAGGTTCAATAGCTAGAAAATCAAAGGTGAATTATTTGGTACAAGTTTGTAAAAAAATGGTATGATTATTCTTTGTGATCAATGGTTTCAATCTTTCCTACTAAGCGAAGTATTCTTTGACTCAGCCTCATATCCTCACAACCTAAAGCCAACTATAGCCAAGCCAACCCCGCAACAGAAAACAGAAGAAACTTCTCTTTATCCAGTTTAAAACCCCTCCAAAAATCCCATTCCCATGTCAGAGTATCAATTCTCTCTCTCTCTCTCTATTATGGAGCATGATCAAGAGTCCAAGAAGCTCTATTTCATTCATACCCTTTTGCATATTACGTGCAAAGCCCATCAACCGTCTCCCATGCCAACAGTGCTGATATCCGGAACACCATCTCCGAATCTGAATTCCACTCCCCAATCTGACCTGAACCAACAAACCCGACCCTTCAAGAAGAGGCCTCCCGCTTCACTCTCTCACACTACTCCTCCTCCCGCGGATCCAGCCACTCATTCCTGCACCAGAAGAAGATCTCATACGACGCACGTAGAAACGGAACGGGTACCGAAAATGGAGAAAACCGTTTGATTATTGTGGACGGTGGTGGCAAGGGCGATGATGGTGGTGATGAAGACGACGATGAGGAATATTACTATGTGGTGAGAAAAACAGCAGGGTGGGGGAAATAAGTTGGAGGTCTATGTTGAGCTTGTGCGTTGCATTGCTTGTGTTTTACATTGCTACAAAGTCCCCTCCAACCAAAGTGTCAATCAAGGTACGTTCAAATATTGATCCATCTCTCCAAAAGTTTTCTGTTTTATTTTTCAAATTTTGTATGTTGCATTTGATGCTTATAAATATTTTTTCCCTAGAAATTAGAATTTAGGAAGTATTAAACATATATATATATATATATTCTAGCACTCTTATTTTGTTATTACAAAAGACTGGCTTAAAAAAAGTAAAAATAAAATAATTATCAAACAGGTATATATATATATAGATAAGGGAGTGAAGGTCAGCTTTCGGTTATAATAATATTAGTTATTTTCCTGGAAAAACAGAAGTAGCACTGGGTGCTGCCTTTAACATTAGCATAATATTTAGGGTAAATGGTCGAATTACTCCTGAACTATCACGCTAGTTGAGATGTCTACTTTGGAAATTTTTTTCAACCAATTTATTACTAAATTTTATCGCTAATTTACTCTTCACCATTAATTTTTGGCAATTTCCATCCAAATCTCTGTTAAAAACACCACGTGAATTGCACATGCCAACCTTGCAAACCAAATCTCTTGATCCTTCTTCTCTCTTCTTCTTCGTCTCTCTTCTCTTCTTCCACATCACTCCCACAGCCCCTACACACCCAACGACAGCCCCACATAAAAGCCCACCAAACCACCACTCTCTCTCTCTCTCTCTCTCTCTCTCTCAAGAAGGTCCCATATGCGGGAATGGATGGAGGTTTTGTCGGCTTCTTCGAAACTTGGCCATGGCCTTTGCCAAATACTTTGCAAAATTTCTTCCAAATCTTGCTTTGTCTGAAGGGTGGAATCGAGCTTCAAAGTCTCCACGATTTTGCCTTCGCGAATCTTCCCTATATTGCCCTGCGGATCAATTTCAGAAACCCTTTCGTGCAGGGCCCTACAAATTTCCGCCTTCCAAAAGCTTCTCAGCTCTTCTGAGAGAATAAATGTTTGTATATGGACAGTAAAGTAAAAAGCCGAAAGGGTGGATAATAAGTCAACCAACAAAGTATAAAAGTTTGTATGTGGACATGAGGTCTCTTCTAGTTGTATATGGTTTAGTAATTTTCCGAGGGAAGTAAATTTTAGAATTCATTGTGATATGCAAGGACATAAGATAAGATCGTTAGAGGATCTAGTTTGTAATTTACTTTATGTTTCAAAAAAATAAAAGTTTATGTTGTGTGTTTTTTTTTTAATACAAGTGATAGTCTAAACTACATGGGATTTCTTACACTACTATAATGCCATGAGGGCTCGAACCTCAAAACTACTGGTCTACAAGTTAATGTCTTTTTTCATTGGGTTAGACACGGAAAAGTTTATGTTGTTAAATTGTCAATTGGACCACTAACTTTTTAATTTTTTATAATCAAAGAGAAACTTCATTATAAGTTCATAAACAACTTCTAATGAAGAAAGTTATCATAAAAGTTTTATACCTAGAACTCGTGGCTATCAACAAATAAAAGCACTCATAAAAAGAACAAAAATATAAATTATAAATAAATAAAAACTAGAAAAATGGACGAGAACGCTGTATTTTGTTGTGTTTTTATAATACTACCCTTATGAGCTTTGAATATAAATTTCACATCAATTTTTAGTTCTTTTGTGTGAGGGTTGTTTTTGTCCAATTTTTTTAGTGAAGCCTGTGACTCCAATTATTTTTGGCCTGACTTTATAATAGTAGAGATGTTGCGTCGCTCAGAGCCTTGTCCAATAAAAATCCACCTGATCACACCGTTGGATAAGAAAAAAAAATTATGTATACACAATAATGTTTCTAAGTATAGTTTCTAGGCAGTTCCTACTCTACTATTGAGTGATATATGATGTTCAAAACTGCATGCAGATGGCAGGAATTGGCGAATTTGGGCTAGGGGAAGGAGTGGATGGCTCGGGTGTCACAACTAAGATCCTCACCTGCAATTGTTCCATAAATCTAATAATAGACAACAAATCGAAGACCTTTGGCCTTCACATTCATCCTCCAACAATCCAAATGCGCTTCAGCCGCTTACCTGTTGCTTTATCACATGTAAGGATCAATATGGATGAAGTCACTTCTTAATTTAGTGCCAAAGTTTTAGCTGAATTCCCTTTATTTTTAAGGAAATTCACTATTATACCCAATTACCCAAATTATAAAAAAATCATATATGAAATGGACTTTAGAAACGCACCAAAAACTCATTTACAGTATAACAAAAAGACTTTTAACTTCTTTTAAATTAAAAAACTACCATTGATTTCTTAAAACAAACTCAACTTCAAAACCTTATAAAAAAAACCAAGACACTCAATAGAATATCAAAGTAATTTAATAATCAAAATTAAATTCAATAGGGTCAGCTGTTATTTTTTGGGTTTGTTTATAGAAATTAAACGGTGTATTTTTTGAGTTTGTTTATTATTTTTTTTCTGAAACCAAAAAGGAAAAAGAAAGAGAGATCCAACTGCCATGCACTAAAGTCATTCGGAGTTAGAGCACGATGATGTAACGGAAGTGCATGCCTTGTTTTCAACATGTGACATGTGACATTTAGTTTTCCATTTGCAATGACTGACAGCCACAACATCCCACCTTTCAATTACAAAATGAAATATATATTTAATGTCAATATAATCAGCATTAATATTATAATGCCTAAATGGAGGCTGCAGTAGCTAATTAGTCAATTAGTTTGGTCAATCAACGCATTAGTTAGGTATTGTGTTGATAATTAGCCTGTGTTCTAACGAGTGCATACGATGTCACATATTTTTGAGTTTACTCTTTTTACGATGATTTAACAAAGCAAGTTACTCGCGTGTTAGGTTCAAATGCCACATGTACACGCATATCATCCAATATATGTTATCCATATTTTTTGCTTGAAAGCAACATATGAAAGGGCGTATTAAAAGTATTATACCACATAAAAAATGAAAACATCCTATTAATTAATAGTTTAATGATTATGGGTCTCTAGCTCCAACACTTTCATTTACGCATTCTCTATCTCTAGGCTCTCAAGCTTTTCTATATACAATGTATTCGTATAGTTATTTGTATGTAACACACTTCATTTTGACAAACACTTAATCCTTTTCGTACATAATTGTATGTAATTGATTTGTATGACAGATTAACTGTAGTAACAAATTTAAGGATAATTACTTTCTTTTTTTTAAATCAAATAATAACTTCATCAGATAACTTTCATTGATACCACTATATATCAACAAGACGTCCAAATCACCTAGCCCGAAAGGGCAACAAAACTAACACAAGTTAATTGTCTAACGACAATTACTTGATTAACAACTCTTGGTTTAATTATATTTATCTATTTGAAGTTGTTTCAATCTCCAATGACTTATATATAATAACATATTGTAATCATAGCTTGTTAATCAGTTGTAAAATCACAAGTCTCCCACCCTATAGTGGCCATCCCTACAACCATAATTAAATTGATAAGTTGTATTGGTTATAATAATTAATATGATGTTTTATACAAAAAGTCCTTTCATAAAAAATTTATCATATAATTGGATAGTGACATCTTCATGGGGGGTTTATTTTTTATCCTAATGTTTTGGCTAACATTTTTACCCAATTATAATTTCGAAAGTGGATCATACGTATAGTACATTTTGTTTTATGTGATAGTTAGGTATTTAGTAAGTTCGTCACAAACCTATAGATAAAACAGAACAATTATATAAGCAAACCAATTTAGAGAATATTATGTTACTCTAATAATGGGTCGACACTCCATTCTCATTGATTTGGAGTCTAATAATTGTGCTTCTATAATTTATTATGTTACCCTACAAGATCAACTAGCTCATGATGGCATGCTTGAACATTGTTGAAAATAAATTTGAAATTTAAGCAAAGCTCATGTTATGATAATAATTTTATTAGGTTTTGTTTACCTAATGTTTTCAGGTTTCTATGACAAACATGTAAGTCATAAGTATGATTAAGTTCAAAAAATTTAGGCTAGTTCAAGTTAGTGCAAAGTTGACTACTGTGGCTGAGATCAACTTCATAATTGACCAATGCAATTAAGCTCAGTGAAGATAATATTTTTAGGTATGCGTTGCATGCATTATAGTGTTCTCTTGTATACATCATTAGTTGTCATGTACGTAATTCCTCTTACCTCATCTTTTGAAATTAAGACTTGAGTATTTGCTAGAAAGTTGAAGTACATTGAAGAACTTATGAGGCTACAAAACCAAGATAATTTGCACATTCATTTATAATGGGCATCATTAGGAAAATCAGCATCTGCATCACAATACTTTGTCTAGATGACCAGTCATATAGGCCAAATATTTCTAGCACGGGATTTTTAATCAAGGCAAGCGATTTTGCTTATTATAAATCCAATCATTGGCTACCCAGTGTCATTTTGACCTGCCAAAATCGATGGGGCTCACCAACTCTCTCATTTTACATTTTTCATATGGATTTTTAAATAGAGAAAGAGAGTTCTAGTGAGAGATTGTGCATAAATTAGTTTTTGCTTTTTGGGAGAAGAGTTCATGGGTTCTTGAATTCCTTTTGGGGCTTTCATTGAAATTTCATTTCTCAAATTTTTGTTTAGTGATATGAAGTTTTTATCTCTCATCACTTTCATTGCACCATTTTGGAAACTTAGTGTTCTCTTTGGTTTATTCGAGAGTGTTCATAGCATGGAAATGAGTTTTCAAGATTTTATTTTGAAAGCTACTTATTTTTGAGAAAATTTGACCATAGCTTTGCACATCAAAGTTTTAGTCTCTCATCTCTTTCATTTGCACCATTTTGAAAAACTTGGTTTCCTCTTTGATTTGTGCAAGAGTGTTCATAGCTTCTGAAAATGTGGTTTTCAAATAGCTTTAGAAATATCCTTCTATTTTTGAAATCTAATTAACCCATTGAAAATTTTTTAGAGTAAGTTTACTATGCATTCTCTACTTGGTGAAGTCTAGGTTTTTCATTGTGAGATTTTAAAAGTTGTAGTCTCTACTTATAGGTGTTACTTGTGAGAGTTTAAAAGTTGCAGTTTTGTGCGGTGAGGTCTTTACTTGGTTTTTCAGGCTTGTGGCTCTATGCTGAAATTTATTTGGGCATGTGTGACCATAAGTGGAGGTACACCTTGTACACTTGATGTTGCCGGTAGACTCATCTGTATTTGGATTATCCCTTTATAGTTATTGTGTTTTTGCATTTGTATTAACCCCATATGATTATTTGTATTTGTATATTGGTTTTTGTGGTGGACGGCTTTAGGCCCAAATGATGAATACAATCTTTGCCTTTCTCTAAATTAAAAAATAAAAAATAAAAAATTGAAGGCTAGGCAATTAATAGTAATTTTTTCCCTTTAAAAAATTAATCACTTTAAGTTAATAACTTTAAATTTCGCAATCATTGTGACTATTGACCGCATTGCCACAATTAAGTATAAACTTCAACAATACAATCAAAGACATCAACATGACATCTAAAGTAACAATCCCAAGAGGGCAAAAATCTAACATGCTAAAACCAAAACTATAGCGACAAAAACAACATTAAAACCATCACATCACCACAATTAAGCATAATCCCAAACAAAGCCTGCAAGCCCAACATAGTCGAAACCAAGGTCTAAAATATCGAGAGTTTCAGAAATATTGGTGGTCCAAAAACACAGATATATTGATAGAAATATCGAGGAAATATTGATATCGATAAAAATGGAATAAAAATCACGGAAATTGTGAGAAAAACTTCGAAATTTTTATTGAAACTTTAGAGGATATTTACTTAGTCAATTGTCTATTATTTTATCACAAAAAATTGGAAGGAAATGCATGGCATGTTGGGTTTGAGTGATTTAAGTTGATTATGTAGCGACCTGACAAACACTGTGACTTTAGAAAATATGTAGTAATTAGTGAAAGAAAATTAAACACACCATAATTTTTTAGTTATAATAATTTACTACAATATATTACACTTGATACATATGACAAAATATATGAGCTTGACCTAAAAAACAAAGATAAAATGTATGAGTAACTTAGTACCACATAGAAAGAATTCATATTAAAGTTCAAACTTAGTATCACATATAATGAACAATATTAAAACTCAAAGTGAATAATACAACTCCATAATATATAGCAGCAAAAAAATACAACTCCATAATAAAATAATAAACAACATTAAATATATGTCTAAATTTATTCTTAGGGAATTTTTTTAATATAGAAATTTATCATGGATAATAAATATTAGCTTGCAATTCATTTTAAAGACCTTATAAATATTACATGCCGAAAATATAATCACAAACTCATTCGCAGTGAGTTGGATAAGGCGCAGTGGGTTGTTGAGAAATGGAGGGGATGATAAAAATATCAATATATTGACGATAATTAAGTGGATATCTACCACCACCACCTGAAGAGCCGCCGTTATGGCCACACCCACAACTGCATAAAGACAAGAAGAGAGGAGGGGAGGTGACACTTCTTCCTCCTCCCCCTCTATGGAGTTTTTCTTTGGAATTCACAAAGAAAGAGACCTTTGCTTTCATTTCAAATATCTTTTGATGACATTCAAACAAATCAAACTCTTAACCTATTCAATCAAATTTATGCAAACCATTGTAATTTGTATCCAATCTAATCCAATTAAATCATGATTGGTTTGGATAACTTTTGTGTATTGGATTGAATCTCTAAATTCAACAAACGACAATGTTGGATTAATTCTTTAAATTTTAAAACTGACATGATGAATTGGATATCTAAATTCAAATCCCATCTAATCTAGTTTGTTTTGGTTTCATACTCTTCTATTCTTAAAGACATTTGAAAGTGAATAAATTATGAATAACCTAATCCATTTGACATAATTATGCTTAGTATATTCTAGAATGTATGATTGGACTAAATTTGAAGCGTTTCATTTTCATTTTAATCATCGAAAAATTGATCCTACAATCTAATATCAATTGGATCAGAATTGTTCTTAAAAATAGACATAACTCACATCCAACTCAAAACTAATTGAAATTGAGTGGAGAAGCTCAATATCTATTTAAACACTATTACAAAACTTCCATCTTTCGATACGGACACTCTCAACAATATAATAAGAAGTCGGGGATGCAAGGCCAGCATCAATGGACAAAGGAGTTTTGCTTTTCGAAAATTTTTGTCCTTTACTTGGAAGCTATATGTATGTGGGAACATAAATCGTGCTGAAATATGTAGTAGGAAGTTAGATATATGTGAGTGGGTTTAATCTTTTCAATGTACTGGAAATGGCAACATTGTCTTCCACGCGAAAGTTGAATGCACTCTTGTTAGTTTAATCAAGTCTAGTGTGGTGGTATCGTGGCTTCCACACGAAAGTGGACTGCTTTTTCTAAATTTTATGATTACATTGTGGGCCACTTTCGTGTCAATATGTTTCTAGCTTAGGTCTAAAAGTATTAAAAAAATAAAAACTTTTTTCGTTTGAAATATATCTTTAATGAAATTGACGGGATTGAAATATTTGAAATGATTTGCTAACAGTTGCAAATACGAAAAATTAAAATTCGGTGATCAAAATTAAATTAGACTCTAACCCCAATAACCAAAAATATAATTACCTCTAACTAAAATAAACTTGAAAATAAGTTCCTATTTATTTCCGAGATGTTTCTAAACGTTACAATTTTTGAATGGACCTCTAACCCACTGAAGGGAACAAAAAATAAAAATTCACAGCTAGAAAAAATATTTGTAGACATGTAGCAATGTTTATATAATAACTTATCTTTAGAGTTACATGCAAACATAAAAATGTGTTGGGTCCCCCCATTAATTTCACTCCAATCTTAGTTGGTGGTCCTAGAAATAAAGTATTTTGTCACTACGTAAAGTAGCTAGAAAGCAGGCTTTTGAGATAAAATTAACAAATACATCATGGGATGGGATGTCTCTTCTAGATAATTCCATCTACACTAACAATTGCTCTCTCTCTCTCTCTCTCTCTCTCTCTCTCTCTCTCTCTCTGTAAACAAGTCGAGTGCTAATTCTCTGTGAACAACACCACTTCTGGTTATTGTTGTGGTGAGTTTTATAAATGTTAAGACGAATGATGACGACCATCAAGCAGAGTCTTCAAAATATATGTAGTCATAGGTTATTAGGTTTAACAAATTGGTCTATGCACATTGTTTCCCTAAGACAAGATACGTTACGTAATGGAAATTGTTTGTTTTTGTTGTGAAGATATCTGGTACGTCATTGGCTATTACATAAATAATTAAAATCAATTAAACTGCAGATGTAAATTAGACAAGTTATAGTGTGGGCAGTGTGCCTGCCTTCTTTGTATCTAACAAATAGCCAACACAAGATCTGCTAGTATAATGGTTTGGAATAATTGGTCCATTAAGAATGGTCATGAGTTCGAATCCTAGCATCCGTGTAGTTATGGCGAATCCAGGAATTGTTACTTTATGGAGTCATAGTGTTAAAGTTCCAATTTTCTTTTTAAGATGAAACAATGCAAAAAATAAAAATAAAAAACGCACCAAACTTATTCCAACAAAAACACCATTCAATAAATCAAGCTCATATATGTAAACCATAAATTTCATCAAAATAATAACACCAACCCAAATAATAAATAAACTCACCCAAAAATAACTCAAATAATAAAATACCTTGGATATTACAAAAAGAAAGAAGCACAATGAGTGTTAAATCGTCGACCTTAAGGTCCTTTTCAATTCAAAGACTGCTATGATAAGTGATATCTTTATGCTATTGATGTATACTTTTAGTATTTATAGGTCTATCTAACATAATTAAAAAAATATTTAAAAAAACCTAATAAATATCTTTCTTTCTTTTTAAATTTATGCCTGCGCTTCTATCTTCTCCTTCTCAGTCTTCTTCTTCTTCTTCTTCCTCCCCCTGTCTCTTTTCTTCTCCCTCTCAACCACTTTCTTCTCTCTCTCTCTCTCTCTCTCTCTCTCTCTCCTCCTTGTTTCTTCTCCGTAGCAGCTTGCATCTTTTTCTCAACAGGGTCGTCTTCCATGGCTGCCAAGAGAAACCAAGGACCTCCAAGCCATTTCCAGGATTGCCATAGGGTCATTTGACCCTATTGACCCTATAGTGGATTCGTGTGAATGTAGTATATTATTGCTTCTTTCAATAAGAATTGTCCTTAAAAAATGAAGGAAAAAAAAAGCCTAATCAATATATTTCTAAATGCCATTTATTGGGTAAATATGGATTTTTCATTTTTAATGTTAACTACCTATACACCAGATTCAAGTGTCGTGTCGGGGTCTACCTCAAAAAAGTTTACAATAATGACAAGTCAGCTCATTTTTTGAATTGGATAGTTGAACTTTTCTAAATGCCCATATTACCTCTAATAATTTATTTTGCATAGACACAGATATATAACACATGGATACGGAAAATATCAAAATATAAAACATGGACATATGGTATTTAAAGAAATATTTCAATTTCATAAAATCATGTATAGTGAAATTCAAGCTTTCGAAGCCTTTCAAATGTAGCTTATTAATTTAACACTTTAATTATATATATATAACTTAAATAGCAAATAGATTGTTGGCTTGAGGTACACAGGCCCAAGTGAGATTTTTTTCCCATCAAATTAGTAAAACTCACCGTTTCACTAAAAGGATGGATATCATCTTTACCAGGGCATCATCTGCACTAAAAGGATGGATATAATCTTTTAATGGATTTTTTCTTGTTGTAGGTGAGTTATGAAAACAATACCGAGTTCATAATTCAAATTTCGAATAGTAAAAGATGCAATAAATTAGGATTTTCAATTTTTTGCCACATATATTTCAAGGGGCAAAACAGGCAATATAAAAGGAGATTTTCTATTTAAATCCCACATTTCTCTTAGTTCACCCTCATCTTTTAATTTAAATTTTCACAATTTCTAAGAAAACTCCACTATCTTCCCAAACTATCCTTAAATACACCCCAAATTGAAAAAAAATAAGAAATAAAAAAGATTTTCTATTTAAACCCCACAATTTTCTTTGTTCCCAGCAGAAAAAAAATACAAACAAATGTAACCCCAAACCCAAAATATAATACTTTCTAGAGAAAGAGAACAAGTTTACCTCTCTCTAAGAACTGTAACTGGAATTCCAACACTTGGGTATTGTTGAGTTGACAATCAACAAGCATTTCCATCAACTCCCACGCATATTTAAAGAGGTAGGATTGTCAATGTTATACGTCTTTAAAAGAGAAGAGTAATTTGGCAATAGGATGTATAGAGAAGTTTGTATTTTTCTAAAACTTAATATGAAGAGTGGTGGGGTGTGTGGGGTGTTTGTGTAGATGTACTAGGGTTAATTATTAAGTTGCATGACTTTTTTTTTGTCTTTTTACACAATAATAAAATTTATAGCTTAATGATTTAAGTATTGAGATGAACAAAGAGAAGTGTGAGGTTTAAATAGAAAATCTCTATAAAAAAAAAAGAAGAAGGTATAAATGCTAATGGGTCTAGATCAACAAAAGAAAAGATCTGGGTTAAACCTAATAAGAACCAAAAATTTGTTGGACTTGGATCTAAAGAGCCAAAAGAAAAAGAAAAAAAACTACATCGATTAACCTAGTTGATGAATTAGCCAATCATATATGCATGGCTCATAATGTGTAGCCCGTTAAAAAAAGTAGGTCACGAGGAAATGAAATCCAGGCATGGGAGATATTGGGAATCCTACGTAGCGCCCATATTGGAAAAAAACGTTTTATTGTTACCAGCACTTCATTTTGCATCACAAAGAGTAGGACAAATCATATATAGAAAAATCACGAAATGCTATATAGCTTACGTTCCATGGTGGACTGTCCACCTTTCAGATGATCAACTCACAATTATTCGTGAGCTCCCTCTAAATTTATGCAAATCCTAAAGCTGTCGTTCTCTCTCTCTCTCTGTCTATGTGAGTTTATGAGTCTATGTGTGCGTGTGCGTGTGTGGGTTAAGCAATATAAACAATTTTTTATTAATTTGGGAGAGATAAGAGAAGTGAAGGAAGAGTACTTATAAAGCGCAGGCAGGGCTCTGTGTACAAGTGTGAAAAAGGAAGTTGGTGAAAAGAGCTCTCTCTCTCTCTCTATCTCTCTCTCTCAGAGCACAAAGAACAATAAGCGCAAAGGTATGCAAGTTTCTTGTAAAAGATGAGCTCTCCTTTCCTTGCCTTTCAGTCTACAACTCTTACTTTATTTGGTATATTTCTTGCTTTCAACTTCTTCCTCTTCTGTGCATGCATGCTTCTCATAATACATGTTTGTGCGTACATGCACCTGTTTTTATTTAATATATATACATTACATGAAAATCCATCGATATCGTAACTTTTTTTTTCTCCGTGATTCTTAAGTACATATCGGATGTATTGCGTTAAACTCTTACAAAAAATAAATAAGATTGATCCACTGTTATTACTTGATGGTTCAAATGCATTTCGTCAAATATGTGTAAGACTGTCAAAATTGATGTTAGAATTAACGTAAGAAAAATCTTCTTCTTTTCTCTGGACGAAACTTATACAAAAGCCTCGCAACAATTTAACCCAAAGTTTTATTGAAGTGGATTTGGATGCTCCTCGTGCTCTTCCATTGTGGGCCTCTCACAATGGGCTTCCTGCATGTCGTTTTTTCGTGTGGGCCCACTTAATACACAAGTGCTCCCCACACTATTGGAACCTACGAACCCCCGTACCGGACGGTTAAGTACGGAATTATTTGGTTCATGTCACTGTCGTCAATGGTAATTAAAAATGTTTGTAGTCCCTATCTCCAGTCTCCTCAGGGTGACAGAGTTGTCAATTAGTTCTCGTGACCTCTAAGGATGAGCCACGTGTCTCCAACTAAATCCGCCCCCAATCACAATGCTGCTTGCTTTTTTTCTTCTTCTTTTTCTTGCTTATGCAGATCCCACTACTCGCATGCTTGACCAAATCCACCACTCTATATACAGATTTTTTTCTTGAAAGCATGTATATGGTATACTATTGTGATAATTTGCTTAAATGACTATTCTGAAAATTTTAAATAAATATATATAAATATTTCTTTGTTAAAATTTGACTGCCTTTACAAATTATAATTTGCATAATTGTAATTTGTAAGTAAAAACAAATCATCTTTACTAATTTTTTTTGTTTTTCTCTTCACTTGCAACTTTTAATTGATACCTTATGCATTATATTTCCTTTCAGCTGGTGTCTAATTGGTAAAAGTTTAGATAAGTGTGATGCAATTGGGAATAACAAATTACTAAAAGCTTTGGGTTTAAAGGATAATGATGACTGATAAAAATATGTTACTACACTTATAAATCTAAGTATGATTCTCAAAAAAATAAAGCTAAGGACAATAGGTTTGTAGGTCAGGTTATTAAGAGCATTTATCTTCTCATCTGAAGTCTTATGTTCAATTTCCCCCTTTCTCAATATCGCTTCTGTTTAAAAAAAATATATACTTATAAAGCTAACTGATAGATTCAATGAATGTTCATCTGAACCAGTGAATTAAGTTTGGGGTTTATAACTCTGCTTGTAGAGCTAAGAAGGATGCAAGTTTTGTGGGTAACTGTAACCCTCTCCTAAAGATCATGTGATCATTTTGAATCCTGTTTTTTCATGTCTTCCCAAACATCCATCTAAGACTCTCCTTAATAATTCGTTTCACTCCTTTGTATGAACATGGTTTTTTTTCCTTTCCATTTTGTCGATGTATTGGCTATTATATAAAGTTAGTTATTCTATTTTCGAGACATTTAATGAACGTAAGACATGTACATTGGATGCACTGTCCAATATTTACCTAAACTTTGTTTGATTCTAACTTGTATTAAGAGTTATCTCACTTGGACTGACAGATAGATATAATACCAACTAGTATTTGGTTTAATTGTAGTGTTTTTTTTCTTGTTTGAGGAGATCTATTAACATAAATTAATATGAAAAAAAGAAAGAAATGAAAAACTCATAAAATGGGAGTGTCCTAAAATATAAGATAATTGTTCATCCACTTGTTAAAAGGTCTTTTTTTTGTCCTTTTAATACAAGCAAATTAAAGAAGTAGAGAATCAAACTTAACCATTAAGTGACAAGTCTCTCGCATATCCTAAAAGTTTAAGCTTTTAGAAATAGGACAAAAATCAAACCCATCACCCAGTCCATAGCCCTCCATTAAGAATTAAAAACCAGTCCCATTTAAAAGACAGGTCGAATCTTCTTTTTCCAAGCACGGTTCACACAGACATGGACATAAGGATCACTCTCTCTCTCTCTCTCTCTAATCTTTTTGTGTGATTTATTTTGAATGATAAATAAGAATTAAGTTTTGTTTGTACTCGATATTAGAAGACACCTGCCGTAATGCTCGTGGTGCTATCAGGGGATTGGAAACCCAAGGGAGGTATATATGCAGTATCCAAGTTTGGTCACACCTACCTTGTCCCTTCCCTCTTCTACAGTGTGTTTAGCCATTGTACTGCTTCATTTGCTTACAGGTTTATTTATACTCATTTTTGTCCTTACCTAATCCCATTAAGCCAAATGGCATTGGAAAATGGAAACACTTTTCGGTACCGGATTCAAATTTTAAGTCCAAAGCTTCACCCTTTATGCGCATATAATGCACATATATATATATAATGCACATATAATGCTTTTATGTAGGTAGGAAAATATCAGGAACCTTTGTTTGTTTGGTTTTTTTGTTCTTTCAATAGGACCTAAATTATGCTGCGGTTATTGCAGTCCTGTGGAGAATATACAATCGCATATTAGGCTTTTTAAGCATTGGATGTTTTTGTTTTCGAAGACATTTGGAATGTTACTTGCCAACTTATCAACTGTTGTCTAGATTGGAAGCTTCAAAGTCACAGTCTGGCAAAATTACATACTAAACTTAAGTTGTCAGTTTCAATTTAAATTATAGAACATACTAAACTGTTTGATAAGAGAAATTTTCCTTTTAAGTTAGAATTTTTAAAAATTCTTATTTAATGGAAATTTGGTACAAGCACACACAAATATGAAAAAAAAAAAAATCATTTAGAGAAAAATGCTAAAATGTAGCAATTATCCTTAAATTAAAACCCAACTTTACTTTTCGTCCCTCTTACGTCTGCACAACCTTAACTCTGACTCTTAACATAGTAAGTCAGTAAGAGAGCACACAATTCATACAACGTGGCTTGCCCACGGATTCCAAGCAAAGTTTAGCAGGGCCTTTGCGCCAACTTTGAATTTCTCGCAAAAGTTTTGGTACTTTTTTTTAAGCAAAAAACAAATCATGTTAAAGGTTTGTATTGATTGATGAGTCTACAAAACATCATAACTGAGGAAGGTTCTATTATCACCGACCCCAAGTCATGCAACTATAAATCTCCCTTCAACTTGTAGTGTCTTTGTGTCACCCTCCTGGCGTTAATTCTCAGGCGCTCGCATTTTAGCTTCTTCAACATCTGAGCGACTCCTGAGATGTTGCCATTGTTATAACTTGAACTCAAATTTATTTGACCGTTCATTTTACATAGAAGGGTATATTTTCCTCTTTTTTTGTTTTGTTTTGTTTTTCCTTCTCTGTTAAACTGAGCACTTCATTTGGTATATGAGTTAAATTGAGCTTAGTTTGTGAGAGCTGCATTTTTAAAGTGACATCAAAAGCTCAGTTGAATTGACCACATCAAAAACATTTTGAACTTGCAGTATCAACTTAAACATGGCTGAGGAGCAAGATTTGCATGAATCAGTGAGCAAGTGGAAGTTACCTGTTGGTGTTTTCTTCAAAGATGCAAGGTACAGTTTCAATTCTACAATGTTTAATTAGTGCTTTGCTCTCTCTCTCTCTCTCTCTCTCTCTCTCTCTCTAATTTACTGCTCTGTGGGCAGCCTTTGCTGTCTCAAATTAAGGTTGATAGGGCCTTCCCTTCTCATTGCTTATTAGTATATGTTTTTTTTGAATTAATTCATTGCAGGCGGGTTTTCAAGTGGGATATTCTTGGTAAGGAGATTCTAGAGATTGCATTCCCTGCTGCTCTGGCAGTAGCTGCTGATCCTGTCGCTTCTTTGATTGATACAGCATTCATAGGTCACATAGGTACATACGCTTGCTTTTGCTTTCTTGATTTTTTGAAGCACTTAAATTTGGAGGATTCAATTTTTAGGACAGTTTTGTTCATATTTATGTTTGCATGTTCACAATAAGTTACAATTGTATGGTGTTTGGATATTTATTTCAAGTGGAGTGACTTAAAAACCTGAATTTTGGGTTGTATAGGTCCTGTGGAACTTGCAGCAGCAGGAGTATCTATTGCCCTGTTCAATCAAGCTTCAAGAATTACTATATTCCCATTGGTCAGTATTACAACTTCCTTTGTTGCTGAGGAAGATACTGTTGCAAAAATAAACATCAAATCAGAAAAAGGTGAGCAATTGCAAAAGGCAGACATGCTTGATGACTTGGAAAAAGGGGCTGCTGAACCAAATGGTACAGCTAAAGAAAATGGTAAGCATCTGGAAAAGTTTTCAACTGAAAACAGTAGGATGAAAGAGGCTTCTGCTGAGGAGGATGAGCATGTGGCGGTGGGAAAAGGTGCACTTAAAGCGAAAGGTGAGAGCTCAGACAATGGATTACCTGAAAGCAGTGAAGCAAACAAAGCCATGGTGGAAAATGTTAAGCTTGAGAAGGCAGAGAAGGGTGCTGCTAAAAACAGTGATCCACTAGAAAATGGTACTCTTTCCTCACTCATTCTCTAGCTCTCTGACAGATATGCAAATTGAAACACAGAGATCTAAACATCTTGAATAATATTATCATTGTGACATTTAGTAATTGTGATTTCTGGATTAGGTTCAAGAACAATGGTTGACAAGCGCCCTTCTGATCTCATGAGCACCAATAAGAAGGCAAAAATCAAGAAACAGAAGCGACACATTGCTTCAGCATCGACAGCACTCATCTTTGGAGCAATACTTGGCCTTTTGCAAGCCATATTTCTCATGTTTGCAGCCAAAGTTCTCCTGGGCGTCATGGGTGTGAAATCAGTAAGTGATTTATATTTCTTATACTAAGTGCTTTACTAATAAACAAATGAAGATGTATACAATTTGAAGATATGGAAACAAATCAATGAGAAAGAAAACTAAAGAATTAGAACATTTAGGGACTCCCTTAACCCAAAAGGCAGGCTTAATCAACTGACCTTATTAACATTTTTTTTTTGCTTTAAAGATCATTTTGGAATGAGGGAAATAATTACAGCTCTTCTTATGGATCAGGATTCCCCTATGCTAGCCCCAGCGCAGAAGTACTTGAGAATAAGATCCATTGGTGCCCCTGCAGTTCTTCTCACATTGGCCATGCAAGGGATCTTCCGAGGTTTTAAGGATACCAAAACTCCTTTATATGTCATTGGTAGGCCAAAAAACATACTGTATATAAGTAAAACCCTGTAGTAATGGCCAATTCTTCTTACTACTTAATCGGGTTTATTTGTTTCATTTGTTCGTATCCAGTTGTGGGATATGCAGTTAACATTGCCTTGGATCCACTGCTCATCTTTGTCTGTGGTTTGGGCATCAGAGGTGCAGCTATTGCACATGTTCTTTCACAGTGAGTAGTGTGACCCTTGTCATGGTATTATTTTGATTGTTTCATATTTACAGCCGCTATTGAAGTACTGTTTGTACTTTAATATCTTATTTGATGCATCTTTGCTAAGATTAAATTTTTTTATTCGTTTTAGGTACTTGATGGCACTGGCACTCTTCATAATCTTAACAACAAAAATTGATCTCTTACCTCCAAGTATTAAAGATTTGCAGTTTGGTCGGTTTCTGAGGAATGGTAATGAGCTCAATTCTTATATCACTATTGTACTTGCATAAATGTTACCTCCATCCCTCAATAATCCAAAATTGGGAGTGGAGATTCAGTGAATATATTATTCTTACATGCATACATATATAATTCTTACTTGGTTGGCTTCTGTTTAATTTTTCTTTATTCTTGGTTACAGGTACTCTGTTGTTGGCTAGGGTGGTTGCTGTGACATTCTGTGTGACCTTGGCAGCATCGCTGGCAGCACGGGAAGGTCCAACTCCTATGGCTGCATTTCAGACTTGCCTGCAGGTTTGGTTGACATCATCTCTTCTTGCTGATGGCTTGGCTGTTGCAGGGCAGGTATTTCTTTTTTCTTTTTCTCCATTTAAACATATATCATCTCGAGTGACTTACAACTATTTTAGTTGCAAGTAAGCAAGCTTGGTACTCAAACAATCTTTGTGTCATTGTCCCCTGCTCTTTAGGCTATTCTAGCATGTGCATTTGCTGAGAAAGACTACAGGAAGGCCACAGCTACCGCAACCAGGGTATTACAGGTACTTCAGTTTGTACACATAGTAGCAGAGGCTATTTATCTATAAACCATTCAGGACTTGAAGTTTATAACTAACCTACTATTTCTTTTTAACAATTTCGTTACGTTCTACATTTGCGAAAACAATCAGCATTTTAATTTGTGGAAGAATATTTGTGCAGATGAGCTTTATCCTAGGTGTGGGGCTTGCTTTTGTTGTCGGAATTGGTTTGTACTTTGGAGCTGGAATCTTTTCTAGAGATGTTAATGTTTTGCACCTTATAAGGATTGGCCTCCCGGTATATAATTTTAGCTCATCTAAAAGCTCTCTCTTTCTCAATATTTTTTTTGAATGATGAAAGAATCTTCAAACTAAATTGTTTTCTATCCATCAGTTTGTAGCAGCCACACAACCGATCAATTCACTGTCTTTTGTCTTTGATGGTGTGAACTTTGGAGCATCTGACTTTGCTTATTCTGCATACTCCTTGGCAAGTCTCTTGTAAACCATTTACCACACTATAAATGATACTACAAGTTTTGCAATTGATGTTTCTGAATTCTCTTTTCACAAATTCTGTTACTAATTCTTCAAACCAAATTCTTTGTTCCTTCTCACAGGTTCTGGTGGCCATAGCAAGCATTGTATCCTTGTTCCTTCTCTCCAAATCCCATGGTTTCGTTGGAATTTGGATTGCTTTAACCATTTATATGGCACTGCGTGCATTTGCTGGTGTATGGAGGTAATTATCTTTTATGTACTTACTTTTCTTTTATCAACGGAAGAGAGATTCAAATTTGAAACCTCTTCCACACTCGGCACATAATTAGTATCATCACTAATTGATTTTGGACCCTACACTTGCAGGATGGGGACTGGAACAGGGCCTTGGCGCTTCCTCAAGGGTCGATCACCCCCATAGGAATATTTAAGACAGTGTACTCCCATGATTAATTTTTTGCCTTATCATCTTTCCCTTACTGTTATTAGTATACAGGCATAAAAACTCAACTTTCAATCTGCAATTTTTCCTCCTTTTTGTATCATGGTGGTGACCTGTCCAGGATGTTTGGTGGTTACATATTATTGTATTATATATTCTATAATTTCACATAGTCATTGTATTTGCTGCCCCTCCTCTTTCTTTGGGGTAGATGGATTGATTGGAATGAAATGACAACCCCCAGTTTTTACTCTATGCTTTACCAATGAAAATAAAGGAAGCAAATATATGGTTCCTACCTTCCTCCATCTCTCTATATCATTTATATCATCACTAACTAAAAAAAAAAAAATTCTCCCTTGGCGATACTCTAATGGAACTTTTGGCATTCCAACCAGATTCAGTTCTAAAATGAAATTCAAGCTATTATTACCAATAAAAACTTATTAAAATGAGATTTGACTCCTCACTTTGGTTGCTGTCAAAAATAACATCAAGGTGCCAGCCTTCAAATCCTTGTCAGCATTAACTCTTCGATTGGAACATTATGTGATGTCAAATTTTACCATTAAAACTCCACCTCGCGTCCTTGTCAGCATTAATTCTTCGATTGGAACATTATGTGATGTCAAATTTTACCATTAAAACTCCACCTCGCGTTTTAACATCTCGGTTGGAGATGCTTTTATTCAGTTCGTTCACCTATTATTTCTACACACCTATATTCCTAACCTTCCCACCTATATCCCTAACCCTAATCGGGATTTTTTTTTTCTTCATTTCTTTGGATAGTTAGAGATGATAATGGCTATGCCTGCCACCTGCCAACAGGCATCACCTGTCTCAAGTTTAGGTCTTACCTCCTTCATACACTACTAAAGAACAATAATAATAATAGAGTTGAGGCAATCGAGTCTCTTTCAGCACGTGATAAATTTTACTTCCTTGATTACTTTGACCAACTGATCTCTTGGGAGAGAGACAAGCCGAATCATATCTACGAGGAAGGATCCTAGCTACAAATCATATTGAAAGAAGGACCATTAATTCTTTCTTTATGACTTTTGCTGAGACTTGAGAAGACATATACTCCTGCGCTTATATTTGATGATCAAGACACTACCAGGGCATTGTAGAACCAAGGGAGGTTCATGCAGCCGGTTTCACAGGGGACCACAATTGGTACAAAAGTACAACAGATTATGTAATCAAAAGTCTTGCAAGTACAATCAAATAATATATCGGAGTTGAAAACACCAGTTTCTTCTTCTATAAGTACTTTGTTATGACTCGTTTACGGTAGCTGGTTCAACTTTGAATTCCTCGAATGGCTGGCTTTCGGGTTTTAATAAGAAAAAAATACTAAAGTTTCATGCTAGAGACTTCTATATAGTTATCTGGAACAACATAACTAAGGAAGGTTCTGTATATAATATTATCACCGACTTTGTTTAACAAAATGGCGTTGGATAATCCAACAAATCAAATGTGGATCTAGTTGTGAATGATCTGTCGGATTTTCAGATATCGGATCGGGTTGAATTTTTTTTGAAATCTGGTTGGATTTCAAGTGCTCCGCTCCAACTCTGACCCGTTTACAGGTTAACTACTTCAGCTAGAATCCCCTTACTAATTCTTACCTACTTAATGAAATGACACAACAACAAATATTGTAATTAATTTAATTGAAAAACAATTTATAAGAGTTATTTCATTTCTCATTTACTCAAACATTCAAATATTTTATAGAAGCGTAATTCTATTTAAACACACAAGATTGACACCTCAGCAGCCACATACATTAGATGACCACCTTATGCGCAGCTGATGTATATGTCACGTCACTTATATGTGGCCAACTATATTTTTCTTTTTTTCCTTTTAAAATTAAGTAATTTATATTTTCAACTTTTCTTCTTCTTCGTTGTATCCCTTTGGCCGCCCTTCTACTTCCCTTTTGGCCTCTGCTCATCCTTTTGTGATCTCTATGATAACTCTCCCTCCAAAAACTGACGTGGCACAAACAACTTATATCAATGGGAGCTGATGTGTATATGCCATCTCTGTGACCACTTTATATCAATGGCAACATTACCAAGGTAATCATATGGGCCTGTTCGAAATTCTTAAATGGGTCTGCCCTATTGATTGTATACCTCTAGTCCAAATTCCCATTTTATTTATGGAATCGTTCTATGGTAAGGGTGTCATATATGGACTATACATATGAACTTTCATATTAGCCACATGATTAATCTAAATAGTAATTTCACTTAAGTTTATTGAAATGATCATGTGGTTAATATAAAGATCCACATGAACGATCTATATATGGCACCATCACTATAGAATTTTGCTTTATTCATGTTTTTGTTACTCTTACGATTGGGTCTTAAACAGTTCATCTCCTTCTTGTTTGGGTTGATTTAAGCTCAAAGCCTTAATCACATGGGGTTTCATATTTGGTTTTTCCTTTCACTTAGATGATCTTTAGGAAGATATGAAAATAACGGAAAGGTCGGAGTTTTCTCTCATGGGAAGAGATGGGGTAGTCGGAGCCGTGTGTGTGGTGGCGCATGGTCGTGAAGGAGAGAGAGGAGAGAGAGTGGCATGAGAGAAAGATGAATTTGGCTAGGGTTTTAGAATTACCTCTTGTGTGTTGTGTAACCATCTATTTATAGACTCCTTGCTTGGTTAGGGTTTGAAGAATAATCCTTTATTTAATTAGGATTATTCTTACCCAAAAATAGGTGATAGGAATAATCAAGGAGATTTGGTGGAAATCTCATCCTTGATTTGGGGAGATATTCCTATCTTAAATCAATAAATCAAGTATAATTTTCCTAATTAAATAGGATTTAATTAGGGTAGTTAGTTGACCTAAGGAATTTCCTTTTTCCACATGTCACCCATTCATTAGTTGCTGAAATATGTGCTTGGACTTCCTTAGTAGGTTGAGCTCCTTTTGTGAGTTGGGCTCCTAATTGGAGCATGCCTTTGATTCCTTCTTGAACAAGGATGCCCAACCAATATAAATACAAGGCTCCTCTTCATATCACAAAACTTGTCTTCCTATACTTCCTTGCTTGTGAGAAATATCTTGAAGGAGAAAATTCATTGTCGAGGAGAGGAATTTCCGTGCACACCAAGGTAGGTCACGCTTGGTTTTTTTTTTTTTTTTCCTTTCTTTCTTTGATTTTCTTCACGGTGAGGACTAGCTGACCTTGGTTGGTATGTTTTTGTTGTGATGCGACAACTAGAGTGAAGCGACGGCTGCTGTCGCAACCTTTTATTTATTTATTTCTACTGTGCTGCATCGTGGGCCAAGCCTATTGGCTGACTGAGGTGGCGTGGTGTTAGAGGGTTGGGCTACCCCGCAACTTGGGCTGCACTGGTGCCGCATCGTAGGCCTTGCTACTGGAGCTGTAGCATGGTTTGGTGCTGAAGGTGCTACGACTTGGGCGATCATGGCAGCTCAGGCCGCGTAGGCCAATTTTTTTTTATAACCCCGAACTAGGGTTTTGTACTTGTAATTTAACTTGTGAATTTCTTACTTTTTGCAGTTGTTCAACCATCATGTCATCTGACAAAGGATCCAGTCATCATGTTCACAAGTGCCTTTGTATTTGTGGGGCGGTTCTCGGGTCATAAAAGGAAGTTCATGGAGAACTTGCATCATGTCAACATCGAGGCTCAATTCCAGACGTGGCGCGCCAACGGAGGGTGTGGCTCGTATGGACCCAGATGTTCCTGATGCAAGGATCATCATATTCCGGCTATTATACTTCTCTTTGGGCTTTCTATTTTTAGATGTCGAGGTTTTTCAAGAGAGTGTTCCATGTCATGGAGTGTTCTCCTAGTCAGTGTACTCCGAACGTCTATCCGGGCAGTCATATGCTTTGACAACTTGAATCGCTTCTTTAAGCTGGGCTTGACCTTGTGAGAGTTTTACTACTTCTTCAAGGTGTAACATTGTGAGACTGCCCACCTTCGTGCTCACAAGGAGAATCTATTCGATAGCCTTAGATGGAAGGTCAAAGAAAATGAGGATAATAAAGGATCCATAGATGGAAAAGAAAGATCCAAAATGTGGACAAGTAAGGCTGAAAGGAAAAGGTGGCAGTCACATGCCAAAGATGCTGGAAAAAAGGTCATAACAAGGGGAGTTGCAATAATCAACCAAGGACTCTCTCAAAGGAGTTTATGTTGACAAAAGATATGCAACTAAAAACCTCACTTACTGCAAATGTTTCGTTCTGGGTAATTATGACGACGCCTACTCCAGCTCCCTTGTAATTTGACACTCTATTTATGCGCAACTACCACATGTCCTTGGGTAGGTTAGGTTCTGGGGAAGAGGTCCAGTTTACTCTCGAACTTTCCTTGTTTATGTTGACCCGATTCCCTTCTTCGGCTGAGGATGAAGTGAATTCTGCAATGAAATCTGTTAAAGCGTAAGCTTTTATAGTAGTATTTGGCCAGGAGAGGAGGTCATACCGACTTAATTCAATAGCCCATTTCATGAGTCGCTGAGAAGTGCTCGGACTATGAAGAATCGATCTCAAAGGAAATTTTATCATGACGGTGATCCGGTGAGCTTGGTAGTAGGGTCTTGACTTGCTTGAAGAGACCACAATGGCCAAAATGAGCTTCTCCATCTTCGGATAACGAATCTCTATCTTTGCATTGAGGAAAACTTTTGACATGTAGAATACCGGGATGTTGGGCCCCCAGTTCTTCTCGGATAAGAGCTGAGCTGACCATTGAGTCCGACACCGCCAAGTAGGCGAATAGGTATTCGCCTAGCAATGGCTTTAACAGGTAAGGGAGGTGAAGTGAGGTATGCCTTCAAGTCTTGGAAGGTTGCTTCATACTTTTCATCCCACTTGTCCTTCTATAATTTCTTCAAGACTTTAAGAATGGCATGCACTTTTTGGTAGATCCTGAAAGAAATCAGTTGAGAATAGCTGCTCTACCCATTAGAGTTTGTATCTCTTTTGTTGTGGCATGCGACTTCATGTTAAGGATCACCTTGATTTGATTTGGATGTGCCTTGATGCCCCTTTGGGTGACCAAGTATCCCAAAATCGGCCAGATGAGACTCCAAATGGACACTTGCTCGGATTCAACTTCATGTGGTATTTTCGAAGCATGCTAAAGGCTTTGGTGAGGTTCTTGATGTGATATCCTCTTTGGGGAGCTTTGACTAGCATGTCATCTACATAAACCTCCATAGTCTTACCAATTTGCTCCTTGAAAATCTTATTCATAAGCCTTTAGTAGGTTGCTCCAGCGTTCTTTAGCTCAAAGAGCATGACTTTGTAGCAATATGTGCCTCTTTCGATTATGAAAGAAGTCTTCGCTTTGTCGTCTTTGTGCATCATAATATGATTGTAGCCAGAGTAGGCATTCATGAAGCTAAGTAACTGGTTGCCGAAAGTTGAATCTACGAGCTGATCAATTCTTGGTAGTGGAAAGTTGTCATTTGGGCATGACTTGTTAAGGTCGGTGTAGTCGACGCACACTCTCTACTTGCCTTGGTCTTTCTTTGCCACCAGGAATAACGTTGGCCAACAACTCTGAGTAGAAGACTTATTCGATTAAGTCGACAGCTAGGAGCTTGTCAATCTCGACTTCAATAATAGCAACTCTCTCGGAAGCGAAGTTACGTCTTTTCTGCGATCCTGGTTTGCTAGCTGGGTTTATATGAAGCTTGTGACAAATGATCCGCGGATCAATGCCAGACATATCAGAAGGTGACCATGCGAACACATCTTTGTTGTTATGAAGGAAGTTGGCCAGCTCCACTTTCTATTTTGGGCTTAGGCGGAGCCGATCCATGTTTTTCTCTCTAGCTTGTCATGACAAAGGGGTACTAGCTCGACGTCATCTTCGGGCTTCCATCATTCTTTGAGAGAGGCCTCCAGGCAAATTCCCTTGTCTCCATCCTAGCTCTTTGATTGCTATTGAGGAATGACGATCTTTTTTCTCTTTTGCTCTACTAAGCTTACGATAGTGAAATGGGTTTGCTTGCTTTTTTTAAACCCTTGGCTAAACATCTTCTCGTCATCACCTTATCACTATTGATTTGCCTGACACCGCCCATAGGGATTGGTAGTAGATTTTCTGTTGTGTGGCAATCCATGGTTAGCCTAGGATGCCATTGTACGGGGAGACTTCGTCAATGATCATGAAGGTTTGGGAGCTAATCACCAGTGAAGAATAGACATGCCTATCTGCTAGACAACCAAAAGTTGTAGGATATTGGATGTGCTGCCCTCGTCCACGTGAATTTGGTCGATCACGGCTTGTGCGATTTGGATGTTGATGATGAGGGTGTCATTGTGCAGTAGATGAAGCCTGATCATGTCTTTCTTCTGGAAGTCGATTAAGGGATCGTTTTCAATTGCTGGACAGCTGGTTAAGACTTGGTTGTTTAATCTTCCACTTTATCTCTTTCTGGTTAGCCCAGATTCCGCAGTGTCGGCCAGTATTGTATTAATCCTTATGACTTTCTGTGTAGGTTCCTTAGTTGCATTGCAGTCCTCGATATGTTAGATAGCCTTCTTTGCCACAAACTCTATGCAGTGGCCTTCTCTTACAAGCTCTTCAAGGTGTATCTTCCAGGACCGGCAGTTAGTCGTGTTATGCTCATGTGCTCATGAGTCCCATGAAAGGCGCAGGACTTATGGTTTCTACTGGTGGATCTATCATTCCTCTGACATGCTTCCCTAGGTGGTTAGTCGTCTTGCTTGGCAGATTTTTTGGCTGCGATCCGATCGTCATCCCAGAGCGTGAAGATCTCTCCCAGAGTCCGGCTGGGAGGGATGGTCAACTCGCGGTATAGGTTGTGCTCGGCTGACAAGCCTGCCTTAAAAGTAGAGGATTCGATTCGATAATTGCATCCCACAATGTTAGCTTTTTCTGCCTTGAATATTTTGATGTAATCTTGGAGAGATTCATCATGTTTCTTGCACATGTTGAATAGAGGGTCAGAGTTCTTCTTGATCGTTCTGTATGAGGTGTACTCCTTTGTGAAGATGAGTGCTAGCTCTCTCATCCTGATGATCGACCTGGACTGTAAGGTATGGAACTAATCTTGAGCTACTCCTCGCAAGGTCATTGCAAACACCTTGGACATGAACGCGTCTTCATCCTTATAGAGAATTATGGTACTCTTGAAGTGCTTGAGATGACTCTCGGGATTGGAATCCCCTTTGAAAGGCTTGAAAGATGGAGTTGAGAATGGCTTTGGTAGGGCCGCCTGCTCGATCTCGTTAGTGACTGGTGAGGAGTACAATTGGTCTACCTCCTTACGTAGAGCATCTTCCAAATATCCTCCAATCTTCAACTCTCGAAGTCGGTCATTCACGAGGTTCCCGACATCTTCTGCCCTGTAATCCTCGTAATCCCTGTTGATGTTGTCCATGACTTGGGTGTCACTGGTCTACTTCCTCATTGCCTTTAGGGTTGACCTTCTCGGCTGTCTTTCCTATGTGGCGTATTGGTGGATTGAGCTTGCGAGGGACTTCCTGTGGCTTGTCGTCATGTACTGGCTCTTTCGGAGCAGGCGGTGAGCGTCTTTCTTCGCTTACTTCCTAAAGAGGATCGTGAGGCTAATCTCCTTGAGGGCCCAGGTAGGCATGAAAATCGGATCGTGGGCCCAACCTCGTGTGTACATTGGTCTTTGGAGCTAATCTTGAACCGAGACTAGATCTGCTCTTGCCGGGCTCGCATATGCTTAAGGTCTTAGACCATGAGGAGCTATCCAACCAAGTTGTTTTGGTCATCTACTCTTTGGGTCAATTGGTTGAATCTAAGACTGAGGTCTGCTGACTGCTAGGATCAATATGAGAGAATTGTGTGGAGCCCAATTGCACGCGCCCTAGGGTTTCGTTGGAGGTGTGTGTGGGAGCAAACATCAAGCGAAGTTGAAAAGGAGGGAATGGTCGCACTTGCTCCAAGATCGTGCCATAGTCAGCGGCGTTGCCAAGATGGATGTGAGTGGCAACATCAACGTGGGTTGTGGTGATGTCATGGTGGTGTGCATCGAATTCTCCCTTGAGTCTGTATGGATGATGGCTACTCGAATTGGCTGCAAGGCGATAAGAAGGGATCGACTTGGATGGAGCCACACCTACGACTTTGGGGCCGTGGAGAGAAAGCATGGTCCCGGCCGTGGGGACATACGGAGAAGGACTGGTGCTCACAACCAAGGGGCCGTAAGGTGGAGCCATTGTGTTGACCCTAGGGGTGTGGGGATGTGCGGAGGAGGATTGGTGCTCACGACCAGGGAGCCGTGAGGTGGAGCTATAGTGTTGACCCTAAGGCCGTGAGAAGGATGGCTTTGGCTCGTAGCGGATTGAGTAACTGTGAAGGCCTTGCTTCTCGTGCGCATGCTTTTGGCCATGGTTGTTCGGAAGGCTTTGGTTGAGTGATGAATAGAAGGAAACAAATTCTCTAATCTGAGAAAAAGAAGTCTGAAGATGAGCGACGACTTATTGGAAGTTTGGTGTTGTACTGCACCAAACAATTGCTTAAAATTCAGTCATATCCCAACCAGTCAGTGTATTATAAAAAGGTTAATCCAATCCAAATTTATCCAGTCTAGCTTACCAAACAGGACCATAGTTCTTTCTTTGTTGTCTATATAGTGCCTCTTTAATGCAAGTTGGCTATTTTAGAATAAAAGTTGTGAAAAGGGCTATTTTAGCCAATTTCACTTGAATGAATTACGGTTTAAGTGGGTCAAAAAAATCCTAGCTTGAATGGACAAAAATAACCCTAGATTGGAACAAATGAATTAAAAAACTTAACAAAAAGGGGCATGTTGACACGTTTTAGAAGATTAGGGGCCCTCAAAATCAATTTGAAAATTTGGAGGGTAAAGTGGAATAAGGATAGTTTAGGGGGTATTGCTTAAAAAAACCATAAATTTTCCATCTCTTTTTCAGTCAGAATTTTTTTTATAATCAATTATATAAAGCTGGGACAGGTTTCCTTGTTAAGAAAATGATACAAAGTATTTATTTTTAACAATTATCAGATAGGCAAACGGGGTCTAACCAAGTAGAAAATGGCCTTAACTTGTAGAACTAGAGTCTCATATTCAAATCCTTACGGCATCATAGTTGTGTGTGTACTAAAAAAAACAATTATCATATACAAACTCCACAGCTAGGCACACACCCCAGATACAAGCTAGGTCAATTACCAGATACAACATATAGTATACTTCAAAATCCACATAATCCCCCTACAAATCGCCGCCCTCTCATTCCCATCCCATCCATCTCTCAAATCTTTTTTCTACGCCTTCCCCATCTGATTCATATCATATCAGTAAAAAAGAAAATGAAAAAATTTGGACCCTTCTTCTTCTGCTACGTGGTTTCGCTTCAGCCATCAACAACATGGACAGTGATGAAATATATGACGCTGCTGGAGTTTTCATTGGCGTCCTGGCCATAATCTTACTCATAGTCTTGATCTTTGCTGCAACCGAAGGCAATCTCCCCTTGACCCGTCTGACCGACGAAGCTCTGCAACCATTAAACAAGGCCTTGATGAAGCCACAATCTGCATTGATTCCCTATCTAAATTCTCTGATTCATGGTAATAGGACAAATTGTCCAAAAAAAAAAATGGTAATAGGACAAAAATATACCGACCACATATCCATAGCCCTCCATTATTTAAACTCATTCTCATATATAAGACAGGTCGACTCTTCAAGCACGGTTCACGCACCTTGTCGTTGTGATTTATTTTGGATGATAAATAAGAATTAAGTTTTGTTGGTATGTATTGCTTGGGGTGCTATCAGGGGATTGTAAGCCCAAGGGAATATGCAGTATCCAGGCTGCATTCGTCCGGAGTCTCTTTCAATTATTAAAAAAAAAAAGTTTTGTTTTTTGTTTTTTGTTTTTTTTGGGTGGTTGAGTATATTCATTAATCCATTTACGAATGAAGATTGAAGAATGGAGTTTTCATTTGGTTGCAAATTGTCATAGTGGTTAATTACGTCTCGAAAGTTAAGTGAGAAAAATAAATATTCATTTTGCTTTTTTGTTTTCTTAATCTCGTGATTGATAGTATAATCTAGATATAGATTTAACCAATTCATTTTGCTTCAAATATGTGAATTGTTACAACTATATTTATCAAGTCAAGGAAATAGAGGATATTAATGCATACAAATGGAGTTGAAGGCTTGAAGCATGCTTTGAATGAAAGCAAGGGCATGTTGCAGACTAAAGGGGTGTCTTTCGGGATTTTTTTTCTTGAATTGGGATTAAAGAAGAAGAATAGGAAGAGGTTTTGTATTTTCTTGAATTGGCGTATCTTTTTTTAACTTTTTTCTTGATTTCTTAATTTTGCTTGAATTAATAATTAAAGAGTATTTTAGGAATAATGGAGAGTGAAAATATAGGATTTTATTTTTTCAAATTTACAAGGTGGATGGGGAAATAGGATATGGGGTGGAAATAACAGTACTCCTTTATAATATGCAAAAAATAAAGCATGTAAGCCAATGAGTATGGCTCCGTTAGAGCATTTCCACCCATTTGTCATGGCAAAAGGCAAGGGGAAGCAAGGGCTGCCTGACCTAGCAATTTTTTTGCTGGTTTTCCACCCATTGTCATGGCAATCCAAGGGCAACCACGATTTACATGAGATACGAGTAGAGGAATTTGTATAGAGTTTTAGTGTGGGAAGTGAAAAATATGGCTTGATATTTATATATATAATTCTGAATTTTTTGAAAATTTTGGTATTTTTTCCCCTTTTTTTAAAAAATAAATAAATAAATAATTTTTTTGTTGTTTAAATTGGATGTTGACGTCACAATGATGTCAGCATTATCCAGGTTGGTGGAGCCTAGCTCTTGCCCTGTCAAGACTTGGGAGAAGGAAATCGAATTGGGGGCCTAGGGGACCTCTTGCCCAGGCTTGGGCCTCCGGTGGAACTGCTCTTAGTTGAACTCTTCGAATTCCACTCATGTGGTCAAAAATTTGAAACGTCTATGCACCGAAAGAATATTTGTGTAAACTCCCCTCCCACAATTGATTGTACTTATAAATAAAAAATAAAATAAATAAAAGCTAGCATGTTAGAGGGTTATATTGATTGATGAGTCTACAAAACATCATAACTGAGAAAGGTTCTATTATCACCAACCCCAACTCATGCATCTATAAATCCCCCTTCAAGTTGTAGTGTCTTTCTGTCACCCACATTTTAGCTTCTTCAACATTTGAGCACTTTCATTTGGTATATGAGTTAAATTGAGCTTAGTTTGTGATAAAACCCCACACTATTAGCAAAATCGATATTGTCCTCAATTTAATCATCTACAAAGCATAGTAGGTGTGGAGTTTTATGACAAAAAGTCATGGTGATATTAGTAGAGGAACCATTTATTATATGTTGTATTTTATTTAGTCAAGATTCTTCAACATCATAAACATTTTAAACTTGCAGTATCAACTTAAACATGGCTGAGGAGCAAGATTTGCACACACCAGGTGTTGTGAATTAATACTAACTCACTTGCCCTTAGGACCTTGTTGTTGATGAACTTTGTGACAAACTCAATGATGGATGAGTCTTACACACACAGAAATTTAACCAGAAACAGAAATGACACAAGTGTTTATAGAGGTTCAGCAAATTGCCTACTTCCTCTTTGGTGATCTCCTTGAGAACTTTCACTAATGAAGATAGGTTACACCTTTGGTTTACAAAGAAGGAAACCCCCTTAGAACACTACCCTCACAATCTGTTTCTCTCTCACCCTTGCTCAACACCTTGATACACTTAGAGAACTCTCTTGCTCTCCCCTTGGTATTTTCTGAACTTACTAGTTTCCAGCTTCTTTTCAGACTCTCTCTACTTTGCACAAGCTTATGCACTTGACAACTTAATATTCTCTTGCTTCCTCTTGCCTCTTATACAAGCCTTTGGACTCCAAGATAAGATATCATTAGGTTCTGCACGTTCTTGCTTTAGTTATCCAACTTTAGACACCTGTTATGGCAGCTCACAAAGCAAGTGATAAATGGTTGCTAGCTGCCATCTATTTCTTGAACCAAGAGAGTATTCACTCATTGAAGCAAGTCATCAATTTGCCAATGTGTTATCCCCAACTTTCCAGCTGCTTGCCACCTTCTAATATCTCAGAAGTGATCAGAAATATCCTTGCAAGTCGGTAGAAAGTGATAGCACACAAAGGAGGACTTGAAAACGCGTAGAAGTCTGGAAAAATATCGTCGAGCGACCGGTCGCCAAGACTGGCGACCGGTCGCTTTTCACAAGAATCGATAATATCGTCTGGGCGACCGGTCGCCAAGACTGTGCGACCGGTCGCTTTTCACAGAATCGATTTTTGCTCCAGACTTTGATTCTGCCCTGAAACCGACCGGTCGCCCACTAACTAGCGACCGGTCGCTGGTCCGAAATTTTGTATCTTTTTAATTGAGCCATTTTTCTCAACAATCTCCACCATGGCGAGCTTAAAACTCTTTGTGAAAATCATTGCTTTTCCAGGACATCTTTAATTTCTTGAGAATCGTCCGGATAACTCTCAAGAACTCCACCTCAATCTTTAGCATGGAACAAGATTGAGCAAGTCCAAACAATGCTTGAACTTTGCTGCTGTGACTGGCTTTGTTAGACAATCTGAAGCGTTCTCCGTTGTATGAACCTTCTTTATCACGACGTCTCCATCTTTCACCCAATCCCTTATCCGGTGGTATCGGACATCAATGTGCTTAGATCTTCCATGAAATACTTGATTCTTCACTAAGTAGATTGCACTTTGACTATCACTTTGTATCACCACCAAGTCTTGGGCTATTCCGAATTCCTTAGCCAATCTTTTCAGCCATACCGTTTCCTTCGAAGCTTCTGTGAGCGCCATATACTCTGCCTCTGTAGTAGACAAGGCACTAACCGATTGTAACACCGCTCTCCAACTTATCGGTCCTCCACCACAAGTGAAGACGTATCCTGTGGTGGATCTCCTCTTGTCTAGATCCCCTGCATAATTAGAATCTACATACCCTGACACACATGCATTATCTTGTTGTTTTTCAAACAATATCCCAAGCCTCCTTGAGCCCTTCAAGTACCTGAGAATCCACTTCGCTGCTGTCCAATGAAGTCTGCCCGGGTTCGCCATGTATCTTGACACCACACTTACGGCTTGAGCTAAGTCGGGGCGTGTGCAAACCATTGCATACATGAGACACCCTACCAAGCTTGCATATGGAACATTGCTCATTTCTTCCTTCTCATCATCCGTAGAAGGACATTCCTGCGTACTTAATTTGAAATGTTCCGCCAAAGGAGTAGACACAGGCTTGCAATCCATCATATTGAATTTTTCAAGTACTTTGGAAATGTACTTACTTTGTGACAGCCATAGCTTGCCTGCGTTTTCTCTCTCTCCTTATCTCCATTCCTAGGATCTTTTGTGCAGAACCTAGATCCTTCATGTCAAACTCCTTTCCAAGCAATATCTTCAATTCCTGGATTTTTGACATATCTCTACATGCAATTAGCATGTCATCAACATAAAGAAGTAAAAGGATGAAGTTACCATCCTTGAATGCATGACTGTAAACACAGCAATCTGATTCACATCTTCTATATCCAATCTTCATCATGAAAGAATCGAAGCACTTGTTCCACTGCCTTGGAGATTGTTTCAGCCCGTATAAAGACTTCTTCAACCTGCAAACCAGATTTTTCTTACTTGCTTCAATGAACCCTTGAGGTTGGCTCATATAGATGTCTTCCTCCAAGTCTCCATGGAGGAATGCAGTCTTCACATCCATTTGCTCCACCTCTATGTTCTCTTGAGCTACTATGGAGAGTAGCAGCCTTATAGAAGTATGTTTCACAACCGGAGAGAAGATTTCATCATAATCAACTCCCTCCTTTTGCAAGTATCCTTTGGCCACCAATCGAGCTTTGAACATGGTGGCTCCCTTCTCATGCATTTCTTCTTTCTTCCTAAACACCCATTTGCAGCCAATAACCTTGCGATCTTTGGGTTTAGGAACTAACTCCCAAACTGAGTTTTGGTGTAGAGATTCCATCTCTTGCATCATAGCTTCCATCCAACTTTCCCGTTCCTTATTCTCAACAGCTTCTTGGAACGTGGTTGGTTCTTCTTCACTTGCATTTAGGGCATAGTGAACTGCGTCCGTGTCCCATCCAAACCTTTGAGGTGGTTTGATGGTTCTCCTGGGCCTGGACCGAGCTATAGATGATGGCTCCACCTGATCTTGAGCCTCTTCTTCTTCTTGAGTTTGTTGTTGATATTTCCCAGCTTCTTCCTCCTCTATGTCAGACTCCTCCTCCTAAACGTCTTCAGTTGGCTGTTTCTGTGAAGTCTTCCTTGACACCTTCTTGAGTGGAACTTCAATGGTTGTTTCTCTCCCAACAACATCCTCCTTTGCTTCTGAATTCTTGACTTTGTTCATAGGCATGGTCTTCTCATCAAACACAACATCTCTGCTGAGTATCTTTTTGTGGTTCACTGGATCCCATAGCTTGTAGCCCTTCACCCCGCTCTCGAAGCCGATGAAAATGCATTCAAGAGACTTAGGCTTTAACTTGGATCTTTCATCACTAGGAATAAGTGCAAATGCACTGCATCCAAACACTTTAAGATTAGTAAAATCTATTGACTTATTTGACCATACCTCCTCTGCACATTTGAACTCAAGATTTCTTGAAGGCGATCGGTTAACCAAATAGGCAGCGTGGTTAACTGACTCCGCCCAAAAAGATTCGGGCAATCCTGCATGAATTCTCATACATCTCTCACGCTCCATGAGAGTTCTATTCATCCTTTCCGCAGCTCCATTTTGTTGGGGCGTTTTCTTCACGGTAAAGTGCCTCTTAATGCCTTCGTTTCTGCAAAACTCAAGGAATTTGTTATCCTTATATTCACCACCATTGTCACTCCTTAGGATCTTGAACTTTCTTCCGGTTAGGTTCTCCACTTCTGCCTTCCACTCTTTGAATTTGGTGAAGACCTCAGATTTCTCCTTCATGAAGTAGACCCAAACCTTCCTGGAAAAATCATCCAAGAAAGTCACGAAATAGCGAGCTCCACCCTTTGATTTAACCGGTGATGGCCCCCATACATCCGTGTGAATATAATCTAGCACTCCTGTGCTTCCTTCCTCTTTGTCTCGCAGCTTGAAAGCTATCTTTGATTGCTTTCCCATGGTACAAAATTTGCAGAACTCCAGCTTGCAGCTTTGAACACCTTTCAACAACTTTCTGTTGTGTAGTTCCTGCATGCCCCTCTCACTCATGTGCCCTAGCCTCAAATGCCAAAGCTGAGTTTCATCCTCTGAGTCCTTGCTTGTGGACACAGCTGCTCCACCTGTTATTGTTGTACCACACAATCTATATAGACAGTTAGGTTGAACTTCACCCTTCATAACCACAAGTGAACCTTTTGAGATTATGAGTTTCCCTTCATTAGCCTTAATAGAATAACCATTCTTATCAAGAGTTCCAAGGGAAATGAGATTCTTACGCAACTTTGGAATATGCCTTACCATTCCAAGCGTCCTAACAGTCCCATCATGCATCTTTATCTTGATTGTACCGGTGCCTATGACTCTACAAACCGAGCCATTTCCCATCACAACTTCGCCACCTTCTTCTTTCTCATATGTGTCAAACCACTCCTTGTTTGAGCACATATGGTATGAGCACCCGGAATCCAAAATCCAATCGGAAGAGAAACACCTTGAAGAATTAGCATATGTATTAGTTTTAACATTCCCATTAATACATAAAAGCTCACCATCACTTTCCGTGACTTCCTCAGCTGTGTTTGCTGCATTCTTCCCTTTGTTCTTCTTCACCTTCCATATGGGGCAATTCCTTTTCCAGTGCTCCTTTGACCCACACTCGAAACAACCTTCTTTCGCCTTGGATTTGGACCTTCCTTTGTTGCCTTTCTTGCCATCACGCCTCTTTGAACGACCCCTCTCTTCGGTCTTAACAAATAGACCTTCACCTTGAGAGTTTTCTCCAGAACGTTGAGCCATCCTATGGTGCGTCATGATGTCTTGCAGGACAGGCTCAAAATCGAGAGTGACCTTTCCAAACATAAGAGTGGTTCGAAAGTGTTTATAGGACGAAGGTAAGGATGTTAACAACATGAGAGCCTTATCCTCCGTACTATAAATAACTTCCATTCTTTGCAAATCAGCAACACATCTATTGAAACTACTTAAATGTTCCATTAGATTACCTCCTTCTTCCATCTTCAGATTTAGGAGTTCTTCCTTTAGGAAGAGCTTGTTGGACAACGACTTTCCTGCAAACATCTCTTCGAGCTTCTCCCATGTTTGCTTCGCTGTATCTTTCAACACGTTGATGAGCACATCATCGGAGAGGTAGTTTTCGATGGCTCCTCTGGCTAACTCGTCAAGCACACCCCACTCCTCATCTTTCATGTCTGCTGGCTTCTTTTCCTTGCCAACTAACACAACATGGAGATGTTGTTGTGTAAGAGCTGACTTCATCCTTCGTTGCCAAAGAGTGAAGTTCTCCTTGCCTGTGAAAGGCTTTAGCTCCACCTTCATGCTTGCTGCCTGTGGTTGCTTCACGTGCTGTGAACTGCTACCACTCTCAAGTTCTTGTTCACTTGTCATCTTCAACACACTAGCACTCAGAAAGAAGAACTAGCCCAACTGCCAAAACACAGCTCTGATACCACTTGTTGTGAATTAATACTAACTCACTTGCCCTTAGGACCTTGTTGTTGATGAACTTTGTGACAAACTCAATGATGGATGAGTCTTACACACACAGAAATTTAACCAGAAACAGAAATGACACAAGTGTTTATAGAGGTTCAGCAAATTGCCTACTTCCTCTTTGGTGATCTCCTTGAGAACTTTCACTAATGAAGATAGGTTACACCTTTGGTTTACAAAGAAGGAAACCCCCTTAGAACACTACCCTCACAATCTGTTTCTCTCTCACCCTTGCTCAACACCTTGATACACTTAGAGAACTCTCTTGCTCTCCCCTTGGTATTTTCTGAACTTACTAGTTTCCAGCTTCTTTTCAGACTCTCTCTACTTTGCACAAGCTTATGCACTTGACAACTTAATATTCTCTTGCTTCCTCTTGCCTCTTATACAAGCCTTTGGACTCCAAGATAAGATATCATTAGGTTCTGCACGTTCTTGCTTTAGTTATCCAACTTTAGACACCTGTTATGGCAGCTCACAAAGCAAGTGATAAATGGTTGCTAGCTGCCATCTATTTCTTGAACCAAGAGAGTATTCACTCATTGAAGCAAGTCATCAATTTGCCAATGTGTTATCCCCAACTTTCCAGCTGCTTGCCACCTTCTAATATCTCAAAAGTGATCAGAAATATCCTTGCAAGTCGGTAGAAAGTGATAGCACACAAAGGAGGACTTGAAAACGCGTAGAAGTCTGGAAAAATATCGTCGGGCGACCGGTCGCCAAGACTGGGCGACCGGTCGCTTTACACCGAATCGAGAATATCTGGCGACTGGGCGACCGGCTGTGCGACCGGTCGCTTTTTCACAGAATCGATTTTTGCTCCAGACTTTGATTCTGCCTGAAACCGACCGGTCGCCCATAACTAGCGACCGGTCGCTGGTCCGAAATTTTGTATCTTTTTAATTGAGCCATTTTTCTCAACACCAGGAAGCAAGTGGAAGATGCCTGTTGGCGTTTTCTTCAAAGATGCAGGGTGCAGTTTCAAGTGGTTTCTTTGCTGTATCAAATTAAGGTTGATAGGGCCTTCCCTTCTCATTGATTATTAATATTATAATTAATTGCAGGCGGGTTTTCAAGTGGGATATTCTTGGTAAGGAGATCCTAGAGATTGCATTCCCTGCTGCTCTGGCTACAGCTGCTGATCCTATCGCTTCTTTGATTGACACGGCATTCATAGGTCACATAGGTACGTACGCTTGCTTTTGGTTTCTTGATTTTTTGAAGCACTTAAATTTGGAGGCTTTCTTGTTCATATTTATGTCTGCATGTTCACAATAAGATACAATTGTATGGTGTTTGGAAATATTGACTAGCTAGTTGATAACGAAATATACGGAGTGATATCTGTTTCAAGTGGAGTGACTTTAAAACATGAATTTGGTTTTGTATAGGTCCTGTGGAACTTGCAGCAGCAGCAGGAGTATCTATTGCCCTGTACAATCAAGCTTCAAGAATTACTATATTCCCAGTGGTCAGGATTACAACTTCCTTTGTTGCTGAGGAAGATACTGTTGCAAAAATGAACATGAAATCAGAAAAAGGTGAGCAACTGCAAAAGGGTTCAGACATGCTTGATGACTTGGAAAAAGGGGCTGCCAAACCACGTGCTGCAGCCAAAGAAAATGGTAAGCATTTGCAAAGTTTTTACCTGAAAAAAGGTAAGATGGAAGAGGCTTCTGCTGAGGATAATGAACATGCGGCTTTGGGAAAAGGTGCACCTGAAGCGAAAGGTGAGAGCTCAGAACAACGGATTACCTGAAAGCAGTGAAGCAAACAAAGCCATAGTGGAAAATGTTAAGCTTGAGAAGGCAGAGAGGGAGCAGCTGAAAACAGTGATCCACTAGAAAATGGTACTCTTTCCTCACTCATTCTCTAGCTCTCTGAAATACATGCAAATTGAAACACAGAGATCTGAACATCTTGAATAATATTATCAATGTGACGTTTAGTAATTGTGATTTCGTGATTTGGGTTCGAGAACAACAGTTGACAAGCGCCCTTATGATCTTATGAGCACCAATAAGAAGGTAAAACCCAAGAAACAGAAGCGACATCTTGCTTCAGCATCAACATCACTCATCTTTGGGGCAATACTTGGCCTTCTGCAAGCTATATTTCTCATTTTTTCAACTAAAGTTCTCCTGGGTGTCATGGGTGTGAAATCAGTAAGTGATTTATATTTCTTATACTAATAATAAACAAATGAAGATGTTGATGCCCAAAATGGTTCGGCCAAGATTGAGTCCAACTTAGTGATGAGGTGTGATGGATGATGGGTGAAGGTTTGGACCTTCAACATGTATGTGAGGACTTGGCCAATTTATAAACATATGAAAGACAAGATATACGTGGTTCACCCTTAATGAATGGGCTACGTCCAGAGAAGATGTTCTCATTATGATATAGTTTACATTTGTACATGGGGATTAGACCCGAAGATAGATGGATGAAGGCCTAGGGCCTAAGGTACAAAGCTAGGAGTCTGGAGCCCAGGGGCAAGTCCCGGGTCTGGAAACCCAGGACCCGAAGGCTGGACTGGCAGGAGAGTCCTGAAGAGGGAGCCCCAAGCTCAGTTTTTCATCCCCCTCTCAAGTGGAGAGTGGTATGCTTTTATAGGTGAGGGGGAGTCTTCACTTCTTGTTGTTTTCCGATGTGGGACTCCTCTTGCTTTGCCTAGAGTTCCTTCTAGTTGCTTGGTCAGTTATGGTGTCAACAGGAGTCCCCCAAGTTCGCGAGTAAGAAGGTACTTCTTACTTGGGGATTTGCAATTTTAAGTGCACTGGCCGAGCAACACCGTAGTTTGTCTTCCAAGTCGTATAGTGCACTATCCCCAGTCCCCCAAGTCCCCAGGTAAGAAGGACTTTGGAGGGAGAGAAGTTGCAACAAAAACCTAAGTGGTTTGGAGGGAGAGAGTTTTTTTTTTTTTTTTTGACGTCAGCGCATTGGCCCCCTTTTTCCTTCTGCACGCTGCCTACGTTCGGCAGGTGCAAATTTTTATTTTTATTTTTATTTTATTTTTATTTTTTTTTTGTGGCTAGGTCAGCCAAGCATGCACCTCCCCCAAATTTCCTTCTGCATGTAGCCTACCGTTCGGTAGGTTCAATTTTTTTTTTTTTGATGACGTCAACGCATTGGCCCCCTTTTTCCTTCTGCACGCGCCTACGTTCGGCAGGTGCAAATTTTTTTTTTTTTTGTTGTGGCTAGGTCAGCCAAGTATGCACCTCCCCCAAATTTCCTTATGCATGTAGCCTACCGTTCGGTAGGTTCAATTTTTTTTTTTTTTTTTTGTGGCTAGGTCAGCCAAGTAGCTAGCCAAGTGAGCACTTTCACTTCCCAAATTCCTTCTGCACAATGCCTACCGTTCGGCAGGTGCAAAATTATTATTATTATTATTATTATTATTTTAATTATGGCTAAGTCAGCCATTTGCTTTGGTAAGGGAACAAAGCTTGAGGGTTTAGCTTCCTTGCCGAACGGTAGGGAGCATGGAGAGGAAAATAGAGTCCCATACGGGCTTAGCTTTTGAGGCTTCGGCATGGAATTGGAGCCAACATCAAGAGCTGACTTCCTAATGTTTGAGCAGGAGAGCCGGGCATTTAGCAAGGGCTGGGCCGCAAGGGTTTCGGCAAGGAGTCTAGTTATAGTTTGGGCTGGCATGAGTGTCCAGAGGCTGGGAGTTTTGGAATTTGGAAGGAGGCTAGGCTTCGCAAGGAGCCAAGCTGGAGATTTGGCTAGGCCTGAGTGTTGGGCTAGGCGGGGGACCAAGGTGCCGATCGGTAAGGGCCATCCATGGCTTTTATTGAGCCTGTTTTGCTCAAGATAGGGCTAGGCAAGGGCTAGGCCTGAGTACTCAACTTGGCCTTAGGAGTTTGTTTTGGAGCTGAGCCTTCGGAAGGGGGCTAGGTCCCTTGGATATTGACATAATTTGGAGTTGGGGCACGGGGAGTGCTGAAGGCATGTTGCAAGAGATGTGTTTAGGCACTGGGGTGCCGAAGGCAAAGGGGATGCTAAAGGCACAAAGGTGCCGAAGGCAGAGTGGTTTGCCAAATCCACAAGCTTGCATGTCGCAAGGCAATGGGCCTAGGCATGGAGATGCCGAAGGTGTAAAGCTTGCAAGTTGCAAGGCGATGTGTTTAGGCAAGGGGGTGCCGAATGTGAGTTTAGGCATGAGGGTGCTAAAGGTGAGCTTAGGCAAGGGGGTGCCGAATGTAAGTTTAGGCATTAGAGTGCCGAAGGTGGGTTTAGGGTATGGGGGTGCCGAAGGCGAAACAAGCTTGCATGTGGCAAGGCATGGAGGTGCCAAAGGTGGGCTTAGGCGCGGGGGCGCCAAAGGTGGGCTTAGGCACGGGGGTGCCGAAGGCGAGCTTAGGCACTGGGGTGCCGAAGGTGGGCTTTAGACAAAGGGGTGCCGAAGGTGGGTTTAGGCAAGAGGGTGCCGAAGGTGGGCTCAGGCACTGGGGTGCCGAAGGTGAGCTTAGGCAAGGGGTGCCGAAGGTGGGCTTAGGCACGGGGTGCCGAAGGTAAGCTTAGGCAAGGGGGTGTCGAAGGCGAGCTTAAGCATGGGGTGCCGAATGTGGGCTTAGGCAAGGGGGTGCCGAAGGTGGGCTCAGACATCGGGGTGCCGAAGGTGGGCTCAGACATGGGGTGCCGAAGGTGAGCTTAGGCACGGGGGTGCCGAAGGTGGAGCTTAGGCAAGGGGGTGCGGAAGGTGGGCTCAAACACGGGGTGCCGAAGGTGAGCTTAGGCATGAGGGTGCCGAAGGTGGAGCTTAGGCAAGGGGGTGCCGAAGGTGGGCTCAGACACTGGGGTGCCGAAGGTGAGCTTAGGCATGAGGGTGCTAAAGGTGAGTTTAGGCACGGGGGTGCCGAAGGTGGACTCAGACACTGGGGTGCCGAAGGTGAGCTTAGGCATGAGGGTGCCGAAGGTGGAGCTTAGGCAAGGGGGTGCCGAAGGTGGGCTCAGACACGGGGTGCCGAAGGTGAGCTTAGGCATGAGGGTGCCGAATGTAAGTTTAGGCACTAGAGTGCCGAAGGTGGGTTTAGGCAAGGGGGTGCCGAAGGTGGGCTCAGACATGGGGTGCCGAAGGTGAGCTTAGGCACGGGGGTGCCAAAGGTGGAGCTAGGCACGGGGGTGCCGAAGGTGGAGCTAGGCACGGGGGTGCCGAAGGTGCCAAGCTTGCATGTCGCAAGAGAAAGGGGTTAGGCATGAGGATGCTGAAGGCATAAGACTTGCATGTCGCAATATAAAATGCCGAAGGGCACGGGGTGCCGAAGGTGCCAAGCTTGCATGTCGCAAGAGAAAGGTGGCCGGGCACGAGGGTGCCGAAGGCATAAGACATGCGTGTCGCAAAAATGCCGAAGGGCACGGGGTGCCGAAGGTGCCAGGCTTGCATGTCGCAAGAGGAAAGTGGCTAGGCACGAGGGTGCCGAAGGCATAGGAGATGCCAAAGGTGACACAAAGCTTGCATGTCGCAAGGCAATGTGGCCTGGGCACGCGGGTGCCGAAGGTGGCACAAAGCTTGCGTGTCGCAAGGCAATGTGGCCTGGGCACGTGGGTGCCGAAGGGAGCCAAATGGGATCTGGGCTAGGCAAGGAAGCGGTGAGGGCCTAGGGTCTGAGCTCAGCTTCGCAGGGGAGCCAAGTGTCGTGCCTTGTGGCATGAGCCTTCTGGGTGGTTCTTGGCTTGACCCTCGCCAGGTTTGTGGATCTGGGCTTCGAGAGTCAACAGGCTGGAGCTGGGCCCTAAAACTTCGGCATGTTGATGTGATGTCTGAGTTTGACTCCTGATTACTTCGGCACAAATAATGCTGAATGGTTAAGGATGATGATGGGAGGGGTGCCGAAGGGCACTGAAGGAAGGGAGAATGACAGAAGCCTTTTGTGTCGATTCCCACAGACGGCGCCAAACTGTTGATGCCAAAATGGTTCGGCCAAGATTGAGTCCAACTTAGTGATGAGGTGTGATGGATGATGGGTGAAGGTTTGGACCTTCAGCATGTATGTGAGGACTTGGCCAATTTATAAACATATGAAAGACAAGATATACGTGGTTCACCCTTAATGAATGGGCTACGTCCACAGAGAAGATGTTCTCATTATGATATAGTTTACATTTGTACATGGGGATTAGACCCGAAGATAGATGGATGAAGGCCTAGGGCCTAAGGTACAAAGCTAGGAGTCTGGAGCCCAGGGGGCAAGTCCCCGGGTCTGGAGACCCAGGACCCGAAGGCTGGACTGGCAGGAGAGTCCTGAAGAGGGAGCCCCAAGCTCAGTTTTTCATCCCCCTCTCAAATGGAGAGTGGTATGCTTTTATAGGTGAGGGGGAGTCTTCACTTTTTGTTGTTTTCCGATGTGGGACTCCTCTTGCTTTGCCTAGAGTTCCTTCTAGTTGCTTGGTCAGTTATGGTGTCAACAGAAGATGTATACAATTTGAAGATATGGAAACAAATCAATGAGAAAGAAAAATTAAAACAAACTTCTCCCATATGATCTCTAGAATGTAGAAAAGTTTTTTATATACATTTTGTAGTTAATTAAACATTTAGGAACTCCCTTAACCCAAAAGGCAGGCTTAACCAACTGACCTTATTAACATTTTTTTTACTTTAAAGATCATTATGGAATGAGGGAAATAATTACAGCTCTGCTTATGGAGCAGGATTCCCCTATGCTAGCCCCGGCACAGAAGTACTTGAAAATTAGATCGATTGGTGCACCTGCAGTTCTTCTCACATTGACCGTGCAAGGGATCTTCCGAGGTTTTAAGGATACCAAAACTCCTTTATATGTCATTGGTAGGCCAAAAAACAAACTGTATATAAGTAAAAACCTGTCTGTAGTAATGACCAATTCTTCTTACTATACTTACTCGGGTTTATTTGTTTCATTTGTTCGTATCGCAGTTGTGGGATATGGAGTTAACATTGCCTTGGATCCACTGCTCATCTTTGTCTGTGGCTTGGGCATCACAGGTGCAGCTTTGGCACATGTTCTTTCTCAGTGAATAGTGTGACCTTAGTCATGGTATTATTTTTATTGTTTCATATTTACAGCTGCTATTGAAGTAGTGTTTGTACTTTAATGTTATTTGATGCATCTTTGCTAAGATTAAATTTTTTTATTCGTTTTAGGTACTTGATGGCACTGGTACTCTTCATAATCTTAACAACAAAAATTGATCTCTTACCTCCAAGTATTAAAGAATTGCAGTTTGGTCGGTTTCTGAGGAATGGTAATGAGCTCAATTCTCATATCACTATTGTACTTGCATAAATGTTACCTCCATCCCTCAATAATCCAAAATTGGGAGTGGAGATTCAGTGAATATATTATTCTTACATGCATACATATATAATTCTTACTTGGTTGGCTTCTGTTTAATTTTTCTTTATTCTTGGTTACAGGTACTCTGTTGTTGGCTAGGGTGGTTGCTGTGACATTCTGTGTGACCTTGGCAGCATCGCTGGCTGCACGGGAAGGTCCAACTCCTATGGCTGCATTTCAGACTTGCCTGCAGGTTTGGTTGACATCATCTCTTCTTGCTGATGGCTTGGCTGTTGCAGGGCAGGTATTTCTTTTTTCTTTTCCTCCATTTAAACATATATCCTCTCGAGTGACTTACAACTATTTTAGTTGCAAGTAAGCAAGCTTGGTACTCAAACAATCTTTGTGTCATTGTCCCCTGCTCTTTAGGCTATTCTAGCATGTGCATTTGCTGAGAAAGACTACAAGAAGGCCGCAGCTACCGCAACCAGGGTATTACAGGTATTTCAGCTTGTACACATAGCAGCAGAGGCTATTTATCTATAAACCATTCATGACTTGAAGTTTAAAATTAACCTACTAATTCTTTTTAACAATTTATTTTCCACATTTGCGAAAGCAATCAGCATTTTAATTTGTGAAAGAATATTTGTGCAGATGAGCTTTATCCTTGGTGTGGGGCTTACTTTTGTTGTCGGAATTGGTTTGTACCTTGGAGCTGGAATCTTTTCTAGGGATGTCAATGTTTTGCACCTTATAAGGATTGGCCTCCCGGTATGTAATATAAGCTCATCTAAAAGCTTTCTCTTTCTCAATATATTTTTTTGAATGATGAAAGAATCTTTAAACTAAATTGTTTTCTATCCATCAGTTTGTAGCAGCCACACAACCGATCAATTCACTGTCTTTTGTCTTTGATGGTGTGAACTTTGGAGCATCTGACTTTGCGTATTGTGCATACTCCTTGGTAAGTCTCTTGTAAACCATTTACCACACTATAAATGAAACTACAAGCTTTCTCTTTTCACAAATTGTGTTACTAATTCTTCGAACCAAATTCTCTGTTCCTTCTCAGGTTCTAGTGGCCATAGCAAGCATTGTATCCTTGTTCCTTCTCTCCAAATCCCATGGTTTCATTGGAATTTGGATTGCTTTAACCATCTATATGGCGCTGCGTACATTTGCTGGTGTGAGAGATTCGAATTTGAAACCTCGTGTGAGAGATTCGAATTTGAAACCTCTTCCAACACTTGGCACATTATTAGTATCATCACTAGACTAGAATGTAGTTGGTAATTTGAAAATTGATTTTGGACCCCACACACTTGCAGGATGGGGACTGGAACAGGGCCTTGGCGCTTCCTCAAGGGTCGATCACCACCATAGGAATATTTAAGACTCTGTACTCCCATGATCAATTTTTTGCCTTATCATCTTTTCCTTACTGTTACTAGTATACAGGCATACAACCTCAACTTTCAATCTGCAATTTTTCCTCCTTTTTCTATCATGGTGGTGACCTGTCCAGGATGTTTGGTGATTACATATTATTGTACTATATAGTCTATAATTTCACATAGTCATTGTATTTGCTGCCCCTCCTCTTTATTTGGGGTAGATGGATTGATTGGAATGAAATGACAACCCCCAGTTTTTACTCTTTACCAATGAAAATAAAGGAAGCAAACATATGGTTCCTACCTTCCTCCATCTCTCTATATCATTTATATCATCACTAACTATAAAAAAAAATTCTCCCTTGGAGATGCTGTAACGGAACTTTTGGCATTCCAATCAGATTCAGTTCTAAAATGAAATCAAGCTATTATTACCAATAAAAACTTATTAAAATGAGATTTGACTCCTCACTTTGGTTGCTGTCAAAAATAACGTCAAGGTGCCAGCCTTCAAATCCTTGTCAGCATTAACTCTTCAATTGTCACAGTACAAGTTTGTAGCTTTCAATGGTTTAACTCCCAGATCCTTCAGTAATCTCCGTAACCAGAGCAATTCACAAACTCCTTTAGGCCATTCCCCTAAATTCTGCTTCAGCACTTGATCTAGCCACAACTTTTTGCTTCTTACTTCTCCAAGTGACTAAGTTGCCCCCCACAAATGTAAAGTATCCAGAAGTAGAACGTCTATCTGTGATGGATCCTGCCCAATCCGCATCTGTGTATCCTTTTGGGTCCATATGTGTATGCTTGGAGAATATCAACCCTTTTGCAGGGGCAGCCTTCAAGTACCTCATGATCCGTGTTACTGCATTCATGTGTGCCTCACTTGGTTGATGCATAAACTGGCTCACCATACTCACAGCATAAGCTATGTCGGGGCGTGTGTGTGAAACATTATGTGATGCCAAATTTTACCATTAAAACTCCACCTCGCGTTTTAACATCTCGGTTGGAGATGCTTTTATTCAGTTCGTGCACCTATTATTTCTACACACCTATATTCCTGACTTTCCAACCTGTATCCCTAACCCTAATCCGGATTTCTTTTTTTCATTTCTTTGGATAGTTAGAGATGATAATGGCTATGCCTGCCACCTGCCAACAGGCATCACCTGTCTCAAGTTTAGGTCTTACCTCCTTCATACACTAGTACTAAAGAACAATAATAATAACAGAGTTGAGGCGATCGAGTCTCTCTCATCACGTGATAAATTTTACTTCCTTGATTACTTTGACCAACTGATCTCTTGGGAGAGAGACAAGCCGAATCATATCTACGAGGAAGGATCCTAGCTACAAATCATATTGAAAGAAGGACCATTAATTCTTTCTTTATGACTTTTGCTGAGACTTGAGAAGACATATGCTCCTGCGCTTATATTTGATGATCAAGACACTACCAGGGCATTGTAGAACCAAGGGAGGTTCATGCAGCCGGTTTCACAGGGGACCACAATTGGTACAAAAGTACAACAGATTATGTAATCAAAAGTCTTGCAAGTACAATCAAATAATATATCGGAGTTGAAAACACCAGTTTCTTCTTCTATATGTACTTTGTTATGACTCGTTTACGGTAGCTGGTTCAACTTTGAATTCCTCGAATGTCTGGCTTTCGGGATTTAATATAAGAAAAAAATGCTAAAGTTTCACCGACTTTGGAAGGTTCTGTATATATTATGACCGACTTTGTTTAACAAAATGGCGTGACACTAATCGGTCTCAGTCTATCACAGTCTGTCACGTAAATTTCTGTTGTGTCATGTTGACCACCTAAACTATTTTTTAATTAGTATCAACATTGTCTGCCCTTCCCATCCCGCTATAGGTCTGGGGTTGTTAAAATTAGAGGTATATAACAGGCCAATTATTTTTCAGTTTGTGATTCTTACCTACCTTTAAATATATATATATATATATATATATAATACGATGTAATTCATATGAGATGGATTTGGTGGCATAATCCAATAACCCGGTTATGTTCCGAATCCGTTAACCCGTTAACTAACGAAACAAATTTAGATCTTACCTAATCTGATTCAATTTGATATAATATATATTTTATTTTTACTTACTTAATATATATGCATGAACTTTTTGTAAATAAATAAAAAATATTTTTCAACTATTTGGATATATGACATAAAAGAATTCGAATCGGATTCTGATATCAGATAGTCCAACAAATCAAATGTGGATCTAGGTTGTGAGTGATCCATCGAATTTTTGAATTCGAATTCGGATCGGATCGGGTTGAATATCTTTTGAAATTGAGCCGGATTTCAAGTGCTCTGCTTCAACTCCGACCTGTTTACAAGTTAGCTACTTTAGCTAGAAGCCCCTTGCTGATTCTTACCTACTTAATAAGTGATACACCAACAAATATTTTAATTAATTTAATTGAAAAGCAACTTATAAGAGTGATTTCATTTCTCATTTACTCAAACATTCAAATATTTAATAGAAGAGTAGTGTGTATATGTGTATAGAGACACAAGATTGACCACATTAGCTGACCACCTTATGTGGCAGCTAATGTGTATATGTCACTTCACTTAAATGTGGCCAACTATGTTTTTCTTTTTTCCTTTTTAAATTAAGTAATTTATATTTTCAACTTTTCTTCTACTTCGTTGTATCCCTTTGGCTGCCCTTCTCCTTCCCTTTTGGCCTTTGCTCATCCTCTAGCGATCTCTTTGACAACTTTGCCTCCAAAAAGTGACGTGGCACAAACAACTTATATCAATGGCAGCTGATGTGTATTTGCGAGCTCTATGACCACCTTATATCAAGGGCAACATTACAAAGGTGGTCATATGGGGATGTCCGAAATTCTTAAATGGGTTCGGCCCTGTCGATTGTATACCTCTAATCCAAATTCCCATTTTATTCATAGAGTTGTTCTATGGTGAGGGTGGTATAGATGGACCATAGATGTGGACCTTCATATTAGCCACATGATTAATCTAAATAGTAACTTCACTTAAATTTAATGAAATGATCATGTGGCTAATATGAAGATCCACATGAATGGTCCGTATATGACACCCTCACTACAGAATTTTGATTTATTCATGTTTTTGTTACTCTTACGATTGGGTCTTAATAAACAGCCCATCTTCTTGTTGTTTGGGTTGATTTAAGCTCAAAGCCTTAATCACATGGGATTTCATATTTGGTTTTTCCTCTCTTTTTTCCCCTTATTTGTTTTTTTTTTCTTAATACTCAGTGCACTTATATTTGGTTCTTTCCTCTCTTCATGGGTCAATAGCTCTTCGACTTCAAAAGTTCTATCTTACTTCATGAGTGCGACTTGTGCTTTGACCTACCCCAGCCCAATTACATGAATAAGTACTTTACAACAATTCATGAATTGAAGACTCAATAACATCATCAAACTTGGATATAATGCATCAAACCCTTCTCTTGGTTCTACAAATTCAGGTTGATTAATTGAATTTAAAGCAACCAGAAATATAAACATTTTAAAAAAGCAGTGGAAAATTTAGAATGGTTTTTTAAAAAAAATAAATAAATAAGGAAAATGGCAATTTATATAATGGATCAAGATTACGAAACTTAATGCTAATTCTTATAGAAAATTTGGGATAAGTGCAAAATTTAGAACATAAGTTGGGTCTAATCCTCGTATTTGTTGTCATTGATATAAGTTGTTTGTGCAACTATCTCATGGGAGAATATTCGCGAGATTCTTCCACCCTTCGAGCTTCCTTCTCTTTCTTCTTCCTCAATTCCTATAAAATAGATTGGAGCCAACGGATCACACCCGAGGGATGTTGGCCAAAGGCCCTCCGATGCCAAAGTCACTTAAATGATCTTTAGGAAGATACGAAAATAACGGAAAGGTCGGAGTTTTCTCCCATGGAGAGAGCTGGGTGGTCGGAGCCATGTGTGTGGTGGCAGGTGGCCATGAAGGAGAGAGAAAGAGATGAATTTTGCTAGGGTTTCAGAATTACCTCTTGTGTGTTGTGCATCCATCTATTTATAGACTCCTTGCTTCGCTAGGGTTTGAAGAATAATCCTTTATTTAATTAGGATTATTCTTACCAAAAAATAAATGATAGGAATAATCAAGGAGATTTGGTGGAATTCTCATCCTTGATTTGGGAAGATAATTCTATCTTAAATTAGGGCAATTAGTTGACCTAAGGAATTTCCTTTTCCACATGTAACCCATTCATTGGTTGCTGAAATATGTGTTCCCAAATATGTGCTTGGACTTCCTTAGTAGGTTGAGCTGCTTTTGTGAGTTGGGCTTCTAATTGGAGTAGGCCTTTGATTCCTTCTTGACCAAGGATGCCTAACCATCATAAATACAAGGTTCCTCTTCATATCACAAAAGTTTTCTTCCTCTACTTCCTTGCTTGTGAGAAAGATCTTGGAGGAGAGAATTCCTTGTCGAGGAGAGGAATTTCCGTGCACACCAAGATAGGTCGTGCTTGGTTTTTTTTTTTTTTCCTCTGATTTTCTTCACGGCGAGGACCGATTGACCTTCGTTGGTCGGTTGTTGTCATTATGCGGCGGCTGGAGCAGCAACGACGGCTGCTGGTTTAGTTATTTATTTATGTTGTGCTACATCGTGGGCCAAGCCCAGTGGCTAGCTAAGGTGGCATGGTGCTAGCGTGGGCTGGGCTCGCCTGGTACCGCATCAAAGGCCTTACTTCTTGAGCAGTGGCATTGTCTGGTGCTGTGAAGGTGCTATGGCTTGGGCCGTGTTGGCTACTCAGGTCGCATAGGTCATTAATTTTTTTACCATGAACTAGGGTTTTTAATTTGCAATTTGACTTGTGAATTTCTTCCTTTTGCCGTTGTTCAACCATCATGTCATCTGACAAGGGAAGTCGATCATCAAGTTCACAAGTGCCTATGTATTTGTGGGGCAGTTCTCGTGTTCATAAGAGGAAGTTCGTGGCGAACTTCCATCTCGTCACGACCGAGGCTCAGTTCAAGAAGTGGCACGCTAATTTTTCTTCTGCCATCCAGGATAACATGCATGTCAAGTTGGTGGAGCCTTCAACAAACAGTGCGGCTCGTATTGACCCGAATGATCCTAATGCGAGGATCATCACATTCTAGCCATTCTACTTCTCTTTAGGCTTCCGATTCCTCATGTCGAGGTTTTTCAAGAGAGTGTTCCATGCCATGGAGTGTGCTCCTAGTCGTGTATTACGAACATCTACCGGGCGGTCATACCTGCTTTGACAACCTGAATTTCTTATTTAAGCTAGGATTGACCTTGTGGGAGTTTTTCTACTTCTTCAAGGTAAGATGCTGCGAGAAATATGCCCAAAATGGGAAGGCTTGATCATGTGTTGAGAACTGACGTACTAGTGGTCCGCAGAAAATAGGAAGGCAAAGCAGATAACGGTCCACAAGTTCCCACCACCTCCTGCCCTAGTACGTAATGATCTATTAATTTGCTTCAATTTCATTTGAATTATTTATTGTGTGGCTAATTGACATATGTTTTCTGCTTGGAGAGCCTGACATCATCAAAAAACTCGATCTCGAACCGAACATAGCAAAGGTCCGCCAAGCCATGAGCATCCATGCAAAGTTTAGTGAAAGACGTTGGTTATTATGTGAATACCGAAGGAAATCACATGGTCTACCCTCGGCCGAAGATATTGAGAGGTGGAAACTACATGGCCTCGACTCAGGATGGATCTGCCCTGACTAATGGGAGGAGTCCTCGACCACACTCCCAGGAAAGATGAAGGCTGCTCCCAATCTTTCCAAAGATGAAGTTGTGACCTCATGAGCAAGAGATGTGTCTCTGTTAAGAAAAAAGCGTAGACTTCCTTCTGTTGTGATCAAGTCTTCTTCGAAAGAGATCTAGAATGCTGAGAAGACTAAAGCGGGAACTACTTCTTCGTCATCTGCTAGGATTAAGCGTGTTTGTACCGTATCTGACCCTCCCCTCATTAAGTGAGACGTGGATCAGAAAGACCCCAAGCGCCCAAGACTCTAGAGGAAACGGCATCGGCTACCGATGACGCCGTCTCACTTCAATAAGCCCCCTCTCCTGGTCAGTGTATACAAACGGTATCTGCTCCTGATGATGATATCTGGAATCAGGAAGCCGTCGCTTATGATCCCGCATAACATGTAATCTGCGTCGCTTACCGATTCTATAGAATTAACCTCGGAGCACCCACCCTAAATATCTAAGGACTCGTGTCAACCTCACAAGCCCTCCCACGAGTCCCACATCGGAAATAAGTACTAAGAGCATGCAAAATGCCCTTTATAAATAAGGCCCCTTCACTGCAATGCAAGGGTAAGACTTTTCAGCTTGACTTATATACTCAATATATTGTCAACAGCAAGAGCTCTTAGAAACAAACTTACTTTGGCATTGGAGGGTCTTAGGCTGGTTCCACACCGGTTCCATAGACCTTACGAGTCTCGGCTTCTTTCCATTCAGGATTAGCTGCCAAGGATAAGAAGAATCTACATCGGACGCCCAATCGATCCCTTCGATCGTCCACATCACCTATAAGTTGCACTCATCTCTATCTGTCAAGTTTTAGTGCAAACAGATTGGCGCCGTCTGTGGGAATCGTTTATCGATTAACCCATATCTCAAAACTCCAAGCTCCGAGACCAAAAAAAAAATGAATCCATCTTCGGCACTCTCTACCGATGGACCAATCCTCGGCATTGGTGGCGAGCCGCATCCTGCTCCGCCTCAAACACCCCGAACAGAAACACCTGTTCGGCATAGTACTATAGAGGCTCGCATGGAGACTTTACAACGGGAAATGGCGAAAATGCAGGAGCACAACAATATCCTCGCCTCCAAACTTGATGACACCCAGAGGCAGCTGCACGATCAGCAAACACACTCAACCCAACTCGGAGAACGGTCTGAAACGAACCATGCAGCTTCGGCAGGAGAAGTCATCCAACGACCGGCAGCCCCGTGCTCAGGACAAGGGAAAACAACAAGTCGCAGGAAAGCCATCTGCCTCCCGAAGACTGATTGTACCCTCCCAAAGGCGCCTCATCAGAATCCGAGTCTACTCCGACCGCCGCGATCGAATCAATGAGCAGCGTAAAGAACGACAGCCTTCACCCATCCAAGTCCGAGCCAAACTTAATGATCAACGTCTGGAGTCCCTCGGACCGAAGTCCCCCATACGCCGAAGGTACGCGCGATCGGTGTAGAAGCCTCTGACGAATCGGATTACGTTCCAACTTCGCAGGGCACCACCATTTCCCGCATATCGGAGGCTCATCACGGGAGCACCAAAGTCGCCGATCAAATAAAGAGTATGATCAGCACAAGGAGACGGAAGGGAGAAACCCCAGCCGAACAGGCAGGTCGGGATACAAAAGGGCACATCGCCGGGCGACGGACAGAAAACCGAGCGCCCGAACACTTTGGTGACGAGCTTCCACCAACCGATCCGACCCTTCGCCTCCTCCTCCAGAAGATGAATCGGATCGAAAACGAACAAAACCATGCTCGGACGCCAACATGGGGAAAGATAGGCAGGGGCCGTTCGGACGACCGGATTCCGGACGTTAGAACACGAAAAAGAAATTCAAGCACTCCGAATATCATTCTACTCAGGGGTGGAAGACCCCGTAACTCATATCCACACCTTTCAATCAGCGTTGGGATGCGAGGGGCTCACCGGACGAGGGCCAATGCTTACTATTCCCTTCCACCCTGACCGAAGCTGCATTGAATTGGTTCTTCCGGTTGGAGCCAGCTACGGTAGACTCTTCGATCAGCTGAAGCAGACCTTCCTCAACCATTTTATGATTCAGACCGATCGCCTGTACTCTGCCGATGATCTCTATACCGTTCGGCAGCGGGATGATGAGACCCTAAGGGAGTATGCAGCTATTCAGCGACGAATATTCCCGATGTGTCGGAAACGGACGATAGAGTGGCCTTTGGTGCCTTTAAAAGTGGCCTTCGATCGTCTCAGTTTCGCTATCTGGTTCATAGCAGCAACTGGACTAGCTATGCCGAGCTGATGAAACAGGCGGCCATCCATGCCAAGGCCGAGCATTTCAACTCAAAGGGATCGGCTTCAGCCCCAACCACCGAAGCAGCACCGACCGATCGGCCACCCGCTGGAAATTACGAACGATTCCCAGCGAATCGGACGGTGAATCATGCTCCCTACCGAACGGCCCCCCGCCTCTACTCTTTACGAAGGAAGAGAACAAACGAAAGGACAACTTCAGGGGTCGGCAGGACAGCAATAAAAGGGGGACGGACCCTGGCAGGCGAAGTGGCTTCGGCAGTCCGAAGAAAACCCAGCCCGAAGAAACGTTCACCTTGCTCAATACAACCTACGAACATCTCCTTATGACAGAAGGTCCGATGATACCGAAGCCAAACAACCGGAAGCTCCTTCGGCAGAGCGACAAAAGACACCGAGTCTTCTGCCGATACCACCAGGACAACGGCCACGATACAGAATCGTGCATCGCCCTTCGAAAATCGTCGAGCGCCTGATCAACGAAGGGAGACTGGATCGAGGACTTAGGTGCGAAGGCGGGAACGGCCCAACCATCGAATCGGCAGATCAACATGATCAGTGGGGGGCGCCCATTGCCGAAGCAAGCAACCGTTCCACTAAAAACTACGTCCGTGCCGTTCGGCATCCCCAGATACTCAGCGTAGAGGGGGGCGCAATGACAAGATTCGGCGAATCGGCTGGGAACCTATCACCTTTTCTGAAGAGGACGAGCGAGGCATCATCTTCCCCCACTCCGATCCTATGATCATACGAGCTGATGTTTCAGACTTCCATGTGGGCCGAATCCTCATAGACACCGGAAGTTCGGTCAACATGTTGTTTGCTGACGCTTTCAACGCCCTCGGCATAGACCCTCAGCACCTAAACAAGGATATCACTCCCCTCCTAAGCTTCTGGTGACGTGGTGGAACCGATTGGCAGCGTCCAGCTCCCATTAGCCATCGGCACTATCCCCAGACGAACGGTCATCTACACTCATTTTTTGGTAGTCAATTGTCCAACGGCCTACAACGCCATCATCGGCCGAACGGCCCTCACCAAAATGAAAGCCATGCTCTCACCACACATGCTCCTCCTCAAGTTCCCCACGCACGCTGGTGTAGGCCAAGTGCGAGGAGATCGAGTTGAGTGCATGGACGTGTAATGTATCAAGCAACAAAGGAATCGGCACGAGCTACGCTTGGCGAAGCGTACTCCGTTTCCACAAGCTCTATGCCGAACGGCAGGGGGTCGGAGAAACCGGATGATCCCAGAGATGAGGCCGTTACACCCCAAGCGCAACCTGTCGAGGAATTAGAATCGGTCATTCTTTCCGAAGCACAGCCCGACCGCAGAGGTTCGAATCGGCACTACTCTGAGTTCGGCACTACGGGCCGATTTCATCACCTTTTTGCGCGAAAATTCAGAGGTATTCACCTGGTCGTACAATGACATGCCCGGCATCGCCCCGAATGTCATCGCCCACAAGCTCAGCATTTGTCCCAGCTTCAAACCCATCAGGTAAAACGGAGGGCATACGACGCCGAACGGTACGAAGCGATGAGACTCAAAGTGGAAAAACTAAGGACAATCGGTTTCATCCAGAAGGTAACCTACCCTACTTGGTTGGCAAACTCGGTCTTAGTCAAGAAACCAGGCGGTGCCTGGAGAATGTGCCAGGACTATACCGATTTAAATAAGGCTTGCCCAAAGGACAGTTTCCCTCTACCTAGGATCGATCAGATGGTAGATGCCACAGCAGGCCACGAACTTCTCAGCTTCATGGATGCAATCAAATATTCATGAGCCCTGCCGACCGCGAGCATACGGCATTCATCACCGACAAGGGGCTCTCCTGCTACAATGTCATGCCGTTCGGTTTGTAAAACGCTGGGGCAACATACCAACGATTGGTCAACAAAATTTTCTCCGAACTCATCGGTACCTCGATGGAGGTTTATGTGGACGACATGCTAGTCAAGAGCAAAACGGCTGATTCTCACCTTCACAACCTCTCCCTCATGTTCAATGTCTTGAAGAAATACAACATGCGCCTCAATCCAAGCAAATGCGCCTTCGGCGTCTCTTCGGGCAAGTTTCTTGGCTTCATGATTAGCCAACGGGGCATTGAGGCCAACCTGAAAAAATCAAGGCATTACTCGACATGCAGATACCGAAGACACAGAAGGATATTCAGAGCCTCACCGGGCGTGTCGCCACCCTGGCCCGGTTCATATCAAAAGCTACCGATCGATGCGCTCCATTCTTCAAAGCTCTTAAAGGAAGCAAACGGCAGATTGTCTGGACTGCCGAATGCGACCGAGCATTCCAAGACCTCAAGGCCTACATGAGCAGGGCACCCTTACTGTCCACTCCTCTCCCTGCGAAGACCTCATTGTCTACCTTTCGGTTTCATCAACGGCGCTCAGTTCCGTGCTCATCCGCAAGCCGAACGGCATAGAACTTCCAATTTTCTACACTAGCCACGCCCTGCAGGATGCCGAGATTCGGTATCCCGAATTGGAGAAGCTCGCCTACGCTCTAGTTCTCTCGGCACGCAGCTTCGGCCGTATTTCCAAGCACACAGTCTTACCGTCCTCACCAATCAGCCTCTGCGCCGGATACTACAGAAACCAGAGACATCAGGTCGGCTAGTAAAATGGGCCATCGAACTCAGCGAATTCGACATTCACTACCGTCCTCGGCCTGCCGAGAAGGGTCAAGCCGTAGCTGATTTCATCTCCAGAGTTAACGGTAACCCACGAGGCAGATCCCGCAGATGTTGCTCCTGACCCACCTTCAGCGACGCCAGTCGACCAGCCGACCGAAGGACCCTTTGATCCATCGATTCCTGTATGGACTCTCTATGTGGACGGCTCGTCCAACCGACAAGGCAGCGGAGCTGGCTTAGTACTCAAAGCCCCTGATCAAACAACAATCGAGTATGCAATCCGATTCCAATTCCAGGCTTCCAACAACGAAGCCGAAATGCGAAGCCCTTTGGCAGGCCTTCGGCTGGCAAAGGAGATGGGGGCTAAACAGCTCAAGATATGCAGCGACTCACAGCTGGTCGTTAATCAAGTACTCGCCGAATTCGAAGCCAAGGACACGTCAATGGCTGCCTACTGACACAAGCCCGCCGGTTGCTTCACCACTTTGCGGCATATCAAGTTCAGCAAATCCCTCGGTCCGAGAACAACCATGCCGATGCCCTGTCACGCCTGGCTTCGGCAATCGACGACAACATTGGTCGCCACGTGCCGATCGAGGTCCTCACTCGGCGCAGCACTACGGAAGCAGGAAGTACATACCGTTCGGCAGGACCCAAGTTGGATGGATCCAATCCACGCGTACCTCACCGACGGGAAGCTACCCGATGGAAAGGCTGAAGCTAAAACCCTACGCCGCCGATCGGCGCGGTACTTGATTTTGAATCAGAATCTCTATCGGCGTGGTCACTCCTTACCACTACTTCGGTGTGTAACCCCACAACAAGGGGACTACATATTACGAGAAATTCACGAAGGTGCTTGCGCGATCATTCTGGAGCCAGATCTCTGGCTTTCAAAACCGTTCGGCAAGGGTATTATTGGCCGACCCTTCACGCCGATGCTACCCAACTAGTCAGGAAATGCGATCATTCCCAACGCTTCGGCTCAATCCCAAAACGGCCTGCCGAGCCGCTCACTCCGATTGTCCGCCATGGCCCTTCGCTCAGGAGGGTTTGGATCTTATTGGCCCCATGCCCCAAGGAAAGGGACAGCTTAAATTTGCCATCGTTGCCGTCGACTACTTCACAAAATGGACCGAGGCCGAAGCACTAGCAACCATCACCGCAGCCCGGGTCGAACACTTTGTATGGAAGAACCTTATTTGTCGATTCGGCCTCCGAACGCGATCATCACCGATAACGGCAAACAGTTCGACTCTTCTCAATTCCGGCACCTGTGTCAACGATTCAACATCAACTTATTCTTCGCGTCGCAGCGCACCCGCAATCAAACGGCCAGGTAGAGGCTATCAATAAGATCATCAAAAAGACGTTGAAGAAGAAGCTCGGCACAGCTAAGGGCGCATGGCCCGATCTACTACCAGAGGCTCTGTGGGCCATCAACACCTCGTACCGACGGTAACTGGTGAAACACCATTTTCCCTCGCATTCGGTACCAAAGCCGTTGTACCGGTCGAAATCAACGCACCCACGTGCCGAACGGCGTCTTACACACCGGATCAAAACCAGACGCTACTTACCTTGAACCTCGATCTCATCGAGGAACACCGTTCAAACGCCAGCTTTGGAATGCCGATAAACGCAAGCAACGGACTTCACGATACTACGATTCGCGCGTTAAGTGCCGATCGTTTAAAGTGGGGGACTGGGTCTTACGAAAGGTCTCTCTCGCCACAAAGGATCCCAAGGTCGGCACCCTAGGTCCTTCGTGGGAAGAACCTTACGAAGTCGTCACGGTCTGCCGATCCGGTACCTACCGATTACGTGGCACCGATGGGACAGACCCTCGGCCATCCTTGGAATGTGGAACATTTGAAGTATTATTACAAGTAATCTGCCCTTCGGTTCCAACTTTCGCATTCTATACATACGGCATCAAAAGTCTAGCACTATGCTACGTACGGCATGCATACATAATAGAATGAAAGTTCAAAATAATGACGAATCAAAATAGACTTTGAAATAAAAGGCCATAAAAGGCCACTAGTCTTAACAAACTGCCATTCGGCAGTAACAAAAATGTGTATATATTACAAACTTCAAAAAAAAAAAAAGAGTTTAACAAATCTAGGAGGACGGGGGATCAGCTTCGGTCGACTGCGACTAGGCACCAGCTGAGGCAACTGGAGGATCGGCTTCGGCTGAAGGTTCTGGAGCAGGCGTACTAATAGGAGTTGGCGCGGGGTGACCACATTCCTCCTCACTGCTGGAATCGGGTATCATGGGATTCGGCATCGGCATCCTCTCCCTTGTATGCCTCCACCATCTCTTCAGTCACCTCTTCCGGCAGAGGCGGAGCAGGAGGAAGTTCAGGTTAAGCTTTTGGCCTGCGTTATCCTGTTTGAAACGGTATACCAGATCCTCGCACTACTCCATCACCTCCTTATCCAGCATCAGAGTGAACGCCTCTCGGGCGGATAGTCGGTGACAGCCTTCACCTTCGCTTCCCTCACCTCCTTGGCATGCGACCGTTCGGCCGCACCCATTGCCACCTCCACCGCTGCCTTCGCCGCAGCGCCTCGAGCCGATTCCTTTCGGCCGCCGCTGCCTCGAGGAGAGCTCTCGATCTCGCAACATATCTACGGCATGCCGACCAGCCTCCTCCAGGCAGCCCTCGAGCTTCGGCAAGCTTCGAACGGTGCTCCTCAGCCCTTGTCTGGTACGTTCGGCAGCATTTACGGCTCGCTTTACGAGAGCCACATTTCCATATCAGCCTGCACATCAGGCAATCCATCAGCGACCGATTACGACCAAAAAAAATTAAATAAATAAATAAAAGCAAACACTTACTGCAGCCTGAAGCCGGAAAGCTCGCCCGGTATGCTTGCGCAACGTCTTCATCGACAGCTGTTCAATCTCTCGCAGCTCCATTTGACGCGCCATCGATCATGCTGTTGATGAACGGTACCGCCTTCTGAGGGCAAGCAATGTTTACCGGCCCTTCATCCTCTCCCCCTCAGCATCGGGCATCAGCACCGAAGTCCCCTCGTTCGGCCCCATCGGCTTCTTCGGCAACGGCGTCACGTCGAGAGCACCCACGATCTGCCTTTTGCTAGTCACCTGGAGGTGGACCTCCCGAACGGCTTCGGCTTCGGCCACCCTCTTCGCCTGCCGATGTTCGGCCACCGTCATCTCGTCACCCGACAATGCGGCGGCTTTCCTCTTCTTCGCAGGGAGGACTCCCCCTTCTTCTTCTTCTTCTCGCTTCTGCGCCCCTTGAACTTCCAGCCGGCGCTTCGTCTTCTCACTCATCGGCCTCCCACCCGCCACTGAAACAAGTAGTTAAGATCAGCAACAAAAACAAAGTGAGAAGAAGAACGGAAGTATGAGCCGAACGACACCACTTACTCCGCCTTTTTTGCTCCTCCTCTTCCTCCTTTGCCCTTCGGTCGTGCTCGGCCCTTCCATCAGCCCTGCCTTGTACAGATTCCGGAAGTAGAGAGCAGCTCTTTAAAGAAGCGCCCTTCTTCAGATATCTTCTCTCGAACCTGTTCGATCGCTTCAATCTCCCGGATCGGTGCGGCAGGCCGTTTCAATGACACTGCGCAAACAGTACACGTTAGAAGAACAAAAAATAAACAGAACAAAAAGAATATAAGCTGATGACCGAACGGTAGGGCTAGACCTACCGACTGTTTGGAAGGTCGTAGGGATCCGCCTCTCTACAATTACCCGGGTGCCGATTCCCAATCACCCGAGACAATAACCCGGCGCTTGCGCCAAGTCTTTTGGGAGCTCGGCACCCCAACCACAAAATGTCCACGCTGTCTTGCCGAAAGGCAGTTGGACTGCACCCATCCCCCCTGGTCGCCACTTTCGCCCTCGTCACACTGTCCAGTTGGGCGAACTGCTCATAGGTGGGCTCCCCCTCCCCCGGCAGGTTGAACGCGGCAATCGTCCCGATCAGTGTAATCCAAAAGTTTGGATTGTCCTGACCCGCAGCCGTATCCAAGCGCCGAAAGGATCTTCTGCACCGAATGCCGCAACGGCAGCGAAGCCCATGCTTGAAAACATCAGTGAAAAAGACAACTCCTTTGTCATTCTCACTCAACGACTCCAACGGCTCTGGGATCCGCATCCCCACCGAAGCCGGAATGTTAAACTCAGCCCGGATCTTGGCCACCTCACCTTCGGTCAAGACGTTCGGCTCCAGATGATCAACTCCGAACACCAACTCCTTTGGCTGCGCCATTGGGATCCGCTGCCTACCCTTGACAACGGTCACCACCCCCTCCCCTGCCACAGCCACTTACACATCGGCCGCATCAGCTCAACGGCCTGATGTGGAAGGCTCACCAGCCCCACCATCCCTAGCTTCGGTGGGCACCTCCATTCCTATCGGTTCAGCATTCGGTGCATCTCCCACTTGAGAGGATGCACGAGAAGTGCCCCGCCCCTCAGCACACTCCTCTGTTTCCCCTAGCACTTCAACACTTGAGGACCTAGCAGACTCGGCCCTAGGAGAATCGGCCCTCTCATGGCCCTCAGGAGAACTTCCCAGGAGGACGATTCGTCCTCGAACGCAACCGACTACGCCTACCCCCTCGGATTCGGTATCAGACATCTACAAACACAAATGAAGGGAAACTAAATGCCATGCTACAATCAAACACTCATCCTACACCCTAGAGGTTCATGTTCATCAACATTCAAACATGTTCATCGACATTCATACATGTTCATACATGTTCATGCACCCAATCAACAACTTTGATCCAACTTAAGATGAAATAAAGCCACATACCTTGTTTGCACGGTGGTTCTTTTGTGTCGGAAATCGCCTCCGCCTTTAAAAGAATCGCCGGAAATCGCCTTCAAAGCCTTCGCTCAATCGCCGGAAATCGCCTATTTATTAGACGAACGTTGCATCGGGATACGAAGCTATGCATCGAGCCACGAAACGACGCTACCTCTCGAGAGAGCCATGCCGCCACGTGCCACGCTTGCATACGGAAGTCCAATCAATAGCAGTCCAATTGCCAGAAGTATAATCATCAGAACCCAACGCGTTACACTTCTCACGCGCTACAAATTTTGGCTCAAGCTTTCCACACAAGTCCAATCTCAAACGGCAGGCGCAAGGTTGTGAATTTTCATTCACCTCTCGTGCCGAACGGCAGGCGCACAGTCGTGAGTTCTCACTCACCCCATGTGCCGAACGGCAGGCGCACGGTTGTGAATTTTCATTCACCCCTCGTCCTGAACGGCAGGCGCACAGTCGTGAGTTCTCACTCACCCCCTTGTGCCGAACGCCCCATATGCCGAACGGCAGGCGCACGGTTGTGAAATTTCATTCAACCCTTGTGCCGAACGAGAGGCGCACAGTCGTGAGTTCTCACTCACCCCATGTGCCGAACGGCAGGTGCACGGTTGTGAATTTTCATTCACCCGTCGTGCCGAACGGAGGGCGCACAGTCGTGAGTTCTCACTCACCCCATGTGCCGAACTGCAGGAGCACGGTTGTGAATTTTCATTCACCCGTCGTGCCGAATGGCAGGCGCACAGTCGTGAGTTCTCACTCACCCCATGTGCCGAACGGAGGCGCACGGTTGTGAATTTTCATTCACCCCTCGTTCCTGAACGGAGGCGCACAGTCGTGAGTTCTCATTCACCCCCTTGTGCCGAACGCCCCATATGCTGAACGCAGGCGAACGGTTGTGAATTTTCATTAACCCGTCGTGCCGAACGGCAGGCTCACAGTCGTGAGTTCTCACTCACCCCTTGTGCCGAACGCCCCATGTGCCGAACGGTTGTGAATTTTCATTCACCCGTCGTGCCGAACGGCAGGCGCAAAGTCGTGAGTTCTCACTCACCCCTTGTGCCGAACACCCCATGTGCCGAACGGAGACGCACGGTTGTGAATTTTCATTCACCCGTCGTGCCGAACGGCAGGCGCAAATTCGTGAGTTCTCACTCACCCCTTGTGCGGAACGGCAGGCGCACATCGTGGGTTATCACGCCAGCCTCTCAGACCATTCGGTGTCCGATGCCGTCTCTTTCCAAGCTCACTCGCTCGGGCACTTGGGGGACTACATGCCACCATCGACAATAACAAGACCACGGAGTCCGGAATCAGAACGCCGAAGACAAGTTCAAGTCCCCAACCAAGAAGTCGCTTCTCAATCGGTAACTTGGGGGACTCCTGTTTGTACCGTCAATCTGACCCTCCCCTCATTAAGTGACACGTGGATCAGAAAGACCCCAAGCGCCCAAGACTCTGAGGAAACGGCATCAGCTACCGATGACGCCGTCTCACTTCAATAAGCCCCCTCACTGGTCAGTGTATACAAACGGTCTCTGCTCCTGATGATGATATCTGGAATGAGTAAGCCGTCGCTTCTGATCCCGCATAACATGTAATCGGCGTCGCTTACCGATTCTATAGAATTAACCTCGGAGCACCCACCCTAAATATCTAAGGATTCGTGTCAACCTCACAAGCCCTCCGACGAGTCCCACATCGGAAATAAGTACTAAGAGCATGCAAAATGTCCTTTATAAATAAGGCCCTTCACTGCAATGCAAGGGTAAGACTTTTCAGCTTGACTTATATACTCAATATATTGTCAACAGCAAGAGCTCTTAGAAACAAACTTACTTTGGCATCGAAGGGTCTTAGGCTGGTTCCACACGGTTCCATAGACCTTACGAGTCTCGGCTTCTTTCCATTCAGGATTAGCTGCCAAGGATAAGAAGAATCTACATCGGACGCCCAATCGATCCCTTCGATCGTCCACATCACCTGGAAGTTGCACTCATCTCTATCTGTCAAGTTTTAGTGCAAACAAAGCAGCCTATAGGCAAGAAGATTGGTGGCATCCAGAGCATTCGGGATATTCTGCTCAAGTCTTCAATTGAAAAGCTCAAGACCTGGTACATTGGTGGCAAAGACATCTGCCTAAGACTTGGTTTATTTGCCGAGAAGCAAAGAGCTGCTGACTTTCCTCATAAGAGTTCGAGTCGCCTGCATCAGTCAAGGAATGAGGATTGAACTGGGAAGGCTGCTCCTTTGCCTAGCAAGCTCGCATCATTCGCCATTCTCAAGAGGAACTTTTTATCGAGCCCGTCAGCTTGCGCCATATTGGTTGATCATATACATCAGGCCAGTGATCTTGGCTCATTCTTGACCCTTTCTTCTGAGAAGAAGAAGGAAACGGCTCCTGCTTTGCTTTATAAATGAGTGATTTTTGCTGTTAAGGCTATACGGAGCTCATCTGCTGTTGCCCTATCTTTTGCTCAACTTGAGGAGTTGGATAAGAAGAAAGCATATTTAACTAGCATGCTCAGACTAGCAGACTCGTCATGAGATGAAGATGTCTTTCCTGAAAATGGACATGTCCTTGCTGAAGAGTTCGCTTACTTACAAAGATAGTGAACTCAACTCTTCTGCTACCGCCCTTCATGAGCGAAAATAGGACTATCTCTGTCTTGAGCATGAGTTTGCTGACATGACCCACAGTTATGATAAGATGTTGGCCAAGTTTGACTCCTATTGCAAAGCGCTGAAGAATCCAAGTCTGAGGCCATCTTTGATGCATACAAGCTGGGCTAGTTAGATTGCAAGAGTGGAGCTGCTCCTTGTCATTCTATCGAAGATGAAGATATCGAGCTATTCTGCCATGAGATGTCCCCTGCTCAAGATAAGCAGATTAATCCTGGAGACATAGAGGCAGTTGAAGAGCAAGTAGTTGATGAGACTGCGAACTGATGAGCTTGTAGTTGAAAAGGACGACTCCACGGAGGGTGCAGTTGGTGAAGTGGCGATTAAGTCCATGGAGCAGATGGTTGAAGCAAGTGAGCAGACGACTACAACTGATGAGCTGGTGACCGCAACTAATGAGCAGGTGATCGAGCTAGATGGAGTCGTGGAAGGCATAGCTGACTAGGCTGAAGTTGAGAAGGGATCTAACCTTTAGTCACCTGCTAGAGTCTCATAGTAAATGAAGACTTGTTTATCTTTTCATGCTTTGTAGCTTTGTTTTTCTTTTCAATAATTGGTCTAGGTGGAACATCTTCTTTTTATTGAACTCTGGCCAGGTGGTCACTTTTCTATGAAAATTTCAGTTATTTATTTAACCAAAATTTGTGCTAAGTCTTATGAACTGCTTGAGTGGCATGCTGGCGTCTTGGTTGGGCATCTCCCTTAGGATGCCTGAATGTTTACCCACTGCTCACTTAAAGGGTGGTCTTCTACATCTCGCTCAGGATGCTTTGTATGTTGTCATGCATCTCCCTTAGGATACTTTGGTTGCTGTCATGCGTCTCCCTTAGGACATTTTGGACATTGGTCTGCGTCTCCCTTAGGACTCTTTAGTTATGTCCTATGTCTCTCTTCAGGACGCTTTGGACGTTGGCATGCGTCTCCCTTAGGATGTTTTGGTTGTTGTCACGCGTCTCCCTTAGGACACTTTGGATGTTAGCATGCGTCTCCTTTAGGATGCTTTGGATGTTGGCATGTGTCTCCTTTAGGACGCTTGTTATCATGCATCTCCCTTAGGAAGATTTGCACATTAACGTGTGTCTCCCTTAGAACATTTTAGTCGGTTTCTTGCATCTCCCTTACAATGCTTTGGATTGATTTTTCCTTGAACACTTCTTTGGTTGAAAAAATGAACTTGCATTGATGTTTGTGTGATTACATCGCTTTATTGAATGAAAACAACAGGATGAAATACTTGCAAAACATCGAAAGTAATCCTTCTTCTAACCAAAGTAGAGAGGGCTTAGTCGCCTGCTAAGAACTAACCTAGAAGCTTCACGGGTAGTACCTTCAGAGGTGATAAGTATTCTCCTGTCTCGGGATTCTTTCCGTTCCAGAGTATCAAGTGTATAGCTTCTTCCTCCCTAGATCGGTTGATAATATAAGGGCCTTTCCAACTGGGCTTCATCTTCTTCGACCCTTACCTTTGTACTGAAATGAAGGCTTTTCTAGGCACAAGGTCCCCAGGTTGGAATTGTCTAACTTTGGTTCTCTTGTTATAGTAAGACATCAACTGTTGTTGATAAGCTGCAACTTGAATAATGACATTTTCTTGTTCTTCCTCAAGCAAGTCAAGGTTGACCTTCATCAGCTCGTAGTTCTGATTAATGTTGCCCATCTCGATACTCATGGATGGAATAGTGATACGAGGGAGAATGATCGTCTCAGTTCCGTAGGCTAAGGAAAATGGGGTTTCACCGGTGGATCTTCCTTTGGTGGTGCTATAAGCCCATATGACTCCTTTTGATGCCTTCTAATCTTTCTTTAGGTAGTCCAACACGATATTGTTGGATGCTTCTGCCTAGCCATTGCCTTGTAGATATCTCAGAGTTGATAAGTGTTGCTTGATGTCATACTTTGCAAAGAATGCAATGATCTGCTTGCCGATGAATTGTGACCCATTGTCAGTGACTAGCGATGTGGGCAACCAAACCGAAAAATAATGTTCTTCGAGACGAATTGTTCCACATAGGCTTCTTTAGTAGAGGATAAAGCTTTTGCCTCAATTCATTTAGTGAAGTAGTTGGTGGCGACGATCATCATGTCTTTCTTGGCAACTGCGATGGCATGGGACCCACTAAGTCAAAGGCCTATTACATGAACGGCTATGTGCTGTTCTGCGAATGGTATACTTCGACAAGTAGACTTGGGACTAGCTTGTAGCGTTGTCATCGATCCCATCTTTTGACATACTCCGTAGAGTCATGGCGCTTGGTAGGCCATAAGTAGCCTATGTTGAGGGGCTTCTAGGCTAGTGATATGCCCCAACATGATTTCCACATTCGCCATCATGAATTTTGCAGAGCACTTCGAGAGTTTGCTAGTACTTTACACATGTGAGATGAGGACCAGAATATGATCTATGAACAAGTTTGTTGTCCTTCATGTAGTATCTTGTAACTTTATGCTTGATTTTTCTAGCCTAGGACTTCTCTCTTAGCAAATTCTCGTTCACCAAGTAGTCGATGATAAGGTCTTGCTAGCTGGGATACTCATCGGTCTTCATTGAGCCGATATGCTCTACTATTTAGATGCTTGGCTGATCGAGGTGCTTGACCGAGATTGAGTGCCTGAATTGGGTTTCTAGCGCTGATCTTACGCTTGCCAACACATCTGCATGTGTGTTCTTTTCCTGGGGAACTTGTTTGATGGTGAAGGTGGGGAATGTCTTCAAAAGCTCTTGAACTTTCTCATTCTTGGGTGTTTTGCCATGTACTCCCATGAAACTTGATTTGTGAACAGTTGAGAATCTGAATAGATGGCCAACCTCTTAAACGATAGTTCTTTTGCTAAGCAAGTTCGAGTAAGTAATGCCTCATACTCTACTTTGTTGTTTGAGGATGGAAAGCCTAGTATGATGGCTTGCTCCAACACAGTTCTGTTTGGGGTGATTATGATAATGCCTGCTTTAACCCCATTGTGATTTGATGCTCCATCTAGGCGCAGCTGCCACATTTCCTTGGGTAGGTCAGGTTCGGCTGGTGAGGTCTCGTCTGCTCTTGAACTTTCCTTGTTTATGTTAACCCGCTTCCCTTCTTCGGCTAATGATAGAGTGAATTCTGCAACAAAATATGCTAAAGCCTGATCTTTTATAGCAATCTTCAGCCAATAGAATAGGTCATACTACTTAATTCAATAGCCTATTTCCTGAGTTACCAAAAAGCATCGGGACTATGAAGAATCAATCTAAAAGGAAATTATGTCATGATGATCTGGTGAGCTTAGTTGTAGAGTTTTAACTTTCTTGTGGATTCTACAAGGGCCAAAATGAGCTTCTCCATCTTCGGATAGCGAGTCTCTATATTGAGGACAACTTTTGACGTGTAGAATACCAAATGTTGAGCCCTCAGTTGTTTTCTGATGAGAGTTGAGCTGACCGGGGTTGGGTCGGACACCGCTAGGTAGGCGACGGGTCTTCGCCTAATAGTGGCTTTAATAGTAGGAGAGGAGAAGTGAGGTATGCCTTCAAGTCTTGGAAGGTTGCTTTGCACTCTTCATCCCACTTGTCCTTCTGTCATTTCTTCAAGGTTTTAAATCTGTTGGAAATATGGCCTTTGTAGCAATATGGCCTTTTTCAATTATGAAAGAAGTCTTCGCTTTTTCATCTTCGTGCATCATAATCTAATTATAGCCGGAGTAGGCATACATGAAGCTGAGTAGCTGGTTGTTGAAAGTTGAATCTATGAGCTGATCAATTTTTGGCAGTGGAAAGTTGTCCTTAGGGCATGCCTTATTAAGGTCAGTGTAGTCGACGTACACTTTCCACTTGCCTTGGTCTTTCTTTTCCACCCGAACAACATTGGCCAGCCACTTTAAGTAGGAGAATTTTCGGACGAAGCCGGCAGCTAGGAGCCTGTCAGCTCCATTTTCTCTTTTAGGTTTAGGTGCGAGCCGACCCGTATTTTTTCTCTCTCGCTTATTAGGATCAAGAAGTATTAGCTTGACGTCCTCTTTGAGCCTCCATCATTCTTTAAGAGAGGCCTTTTGGAGGATTCCTTCTTCTCAATCCTAGCTCTTTGATTGCTATTGAGGAATGGCAATCTCTTTTCCCTTTTGCTCTTCTAAGCTTACGAGAGTGAAATTGGCTTGCTTGCTTTTCTTTAATGCTTAGGTTGAACATCTTTTCGTCATCTCCTGATCATTGTTGATCTGCCCGACATCGCCCACGGGGATTGGTAGCGAATTTTTTTATGTGTGGCACAAGTGATGGGGTTGATCTTGCCAATCCATGGTCTGCCTAGGGTGCCATTATAGGAGGAGACTTCGTCGATGATCATGAAGGTTCGCGAGCTGATCACTAGTGTAGAATAGACATCGAGATCTACTATTCCCACGGTAATCTAGGTCGGATCGTTGAAGCCAGGTAGTGACCCTTGCTGATTTTTTGATCTTGGTCAACATGCCCATTTGCTCGACAATCGAAAGTTGCAGGATATTGGATGCGCTGCACTCGTCCATGTGAATTCGGCCGATCACGGCTTGCGCGATTTGGATGCTGATGATGAGGGCGTCATTGGGCAGTAGATCAAGCCTAATCATGTCTTTCTTCTGGAAGTCGATTACGGGATTGTTTTCAATTGCTAAACAGTTGGTTAAGACTTGAGAGACCATAGTTGCTTGCTTAATCGTCCTTTTTTTCTCTTTGCTAGTCAGCATGGATTCCTTGGAGTCAGCCAGGATTGTATTAATCCTTATGACTCTCTATAAAGGTTCATTAGCAGCATCGCAGTCCTCAATCTGTTGGAAGCCTTCTTCGCCACAAACTCTATGCAGTGGCCTTTTCTTGTAAGCTCCTCGAGGTGCATCTTCCACGACCAGCAGTTGGCAGGTGTCATGCCCATGTGTCCCATGGAAGGCGCAGGACTTGTTGGTATCCTTCTTATCAGGAATACCCTTCAAAGGCGGTGGCCTCCTCAGCCAGGGTTTGTATTTCACTTGGGCCAGGATTTGATGTATCGGGATTATGAACTTTGTATAGCTCTAATTGGCTGGAGCACCTACTTAGGGTTGTGTCTTGCATTTTCCCCCGTGGTTCCTACTGCGGATCTATCATTCCTCTGACCTGCTTCCTTAGGCGGTTGGTTGGCTTGCTTGGCAGGCTTTTTGGAGGCAATTCGATCATCATCCTAGTGTGCGTATTGTTCTGCGGTGGCAAAGACCTCTGCTAGAGTCTGACTAGAAGGGATGGTCAGCTGCGGGTCGTGCTCGGCTGACAAGCCCTTCTTGAAAGCAAAGGGTACGTTCCGATCATTGCATCCCACAATGTTAACTTTTTCCGCCTTGAATCTTTTGATGTAGTCTTGGAGATACTCATCACATTTCTTGCACATGTTGAATAGATGGTCAAGGTTCTTTTTGATTGTCCGGTAGGAGGTGTACTCATTTGTGAGGACGAGTGCTAGCTCTCTAAAGCTGTTGATCGACCTGGACGGTAAGGTATGGAACCAATCTTGAGTTGCTCCTCACAAGGTCATTGCAAATACCTTGCACATCAGTGCGTCTTCAGCCTTATAGAGGATCATGGCACTCTTGAAGTACTTGAGCTGGCTCTCGAGATCAGAATCCCCTTTGAAATGTGTGAAAGATGGCGTTGAGAATCGCTTTGGTGGGGCCGCTTGCCCAATCTCGTCAGTGAATGGTGAGGAGTTCAATTGGTGTACCTCCTTACATAGAGCATCTTCCAAATCTCCTCCAATCTTCAAGACTCAAAGCCGGTCATTCACAAGATTCTCGACATCGTCTGCCCGTAACGCTCGCTATCCCTATTGATGTTGTTAATGACGCGGGCATCACTAGTCTACTTCCTCATTTCCTCTAGGGAGCTGACCTCTTCAGTTGTCTTGCCTATTTGACGTATGGGTGGACTGAGCTTGCCAGGGACTTCTTGTGATTTGTCGCCTTGTCCTGGCTATTCCTGAGAGTACGCCGATGAGTGTCTTTCTTCACGTATTTCAAGAGCAGGATCTTGAGGCTGATCTCTTTGAGGGCCCAAGCGGGCATGAACATCGGATCGCGAGCCCAACCTTTTGTGCACATTGGTCCTTGGACCTAATCTCGAACTGAGACTCAATCTACTATGGCCATGGCTCACAGAAGATTGTGACATTCCTGCCACTGGGCAGCTCGCGCTTGTCTTTCTCCCTACCTACTGGTTCTTGCTCTACCTGACTAGGACCTCTCGAACCCCTTATTGGTGCGTTCGTCCATCCTTCTATCTTCACCATTGGATCCAAGGCCAAGGTCTAGAGACCAAGTCGATCAGCCTGAGGAAATGTCCAACCAAGTTGTTTTGGTAGTCTACTCTTTGGGTCAACTGGTTTACTCTAAGACTGAGGTGTGCTTGACTGGTAGGATCAATGGGAGAGAATTATGCAAAGCCTAATTGCAAGCGGCCTAGGGTTTCGTTGGAAGTGTACACATGAGCGAACATAAAGCACGGTGACAAGGGAGGGAATGGTTGCACTTGCTCCAAGATTGACAAGATGGACATGAGTGGCGGCATCAACGTGGGTCGCGACATAGGCATGATGGTGTGCATTGGATTCGGCCGTATGGATGATGGCTACTAAAACCGGCCGCAGGGTTGTGTGGTTGTAAGGTTGTGGCGGCCACGAGGCTGTGAGGCAGTGCGGCGGGATCAACTATGGATGGAGCCACGCCTATGGCCATGGGGCCGTGGAGAGGAAGTGCGGTCCTTGCCATGGGGTTGTGCACGGGATGACTGGTGCTCACGGCTAGGGGGCCATGAGTTGGAGTCGTAGTCTTGATCGTGAGACCGTGAGACAGATGGCCTTGGCCAATAGCGGATTGAGTCATCGTGGCGGCTTTGCTTCTCGTGTGCATGCTTCCGGCATGTTTATTCGGAAGGCTTTGGTTGAGTGATGAACGAAAGGAAATAGATTCTCTATTCTTAGAAAAAGAAGTCTGAAGATGAGCGACGACTTATTGGAAGTTTGAAATTTTTTTTATTATTATTTATTGTACATCGATTTTGTTGTAATTAATTTGGGAATGAGAATATAAAAATTTAAAAAAAAAATGGTAGTCCAGACTAATCTCAATTTTGGTGTTGTACTACACCAAACAACTGCTTAAATCCAGTCATATCCCAACTAGTCTAGTATAATATAAAAAGGTTAATCTAATCCAATCCAATCTAGCTTACCAAACGGGACCATAATTCCTTTTTTGTTGTCCATAGTGCCTCTTTAATGCAAGTGGACTATTTTAGAATAGAAGTTGTGAAAAGGGCAATTTTAGCTAATTTCACTTGAATGAATTACGGATTAAGTGGGTCAAACAAAATCCTAACTTGAATGGACAAATATATCCCTCAATTGGAATGGATGAATTAATAAACTTGATGGAAGAGGGCACATTGACACATTTTAAAAAATTAGGGGCCCTCAAAATCAAATTGAAAGTTCAGAGGGCAAAGTGGACTAAGGATAGTTTAGGGGGTATTGCTTTTTCTTTTTCTTTTTTTTTTTTTTTAAAAAAAACCATAAATTTTTCCATTTCTTTTTCAGTCAGAATTTTTTTATAATCAGTTATATAAAGCTGGGAAATGTTTCCTTGTTAAGAAAATGATAGAAAGTATATATTTTTAATAATTATCAGGTAGGCTTGGGTCTAACCCAGTGGAAAATGGCCTTGATTTGAGTACCAAAGATTTCAAGTTCAAGTCCCTACGATATCATAGTTGTGTGTGAGAGAAATCCATCTCCCTAGTGATTTAGATCATCGCTTGTACTAAAAAAATCAATTATCATATACAAACACCTCAGATACCAGCTAGGTCAATTACCAGATACAATATACAATATACTTCCAAATCCACATAATCCCCCTACAAATCGCCTCCCTCTCATTCCCATCCCATCCATCTCTCAATTATTTTTTCTACGCCTTCCTCATCTGATTCATATCATATCAGTCAAAATGAAAATGAAAAAATTTGGACCCTTATTCTTCTTCTGCTACATGGTTTCGCTTTAGCCATCAACAACATGGACAGTAAAGAAATATATGACGCTGCTGGAGTTTTCATTGGCGTCCTCGCCATAATCTTACTCAGACTCTTGATCTTTTGCTGCAACTGAAGGCAATCTTCAATTGACCCGTCTGACCACGACGAAAGCTCTGCAACCATTGAAAAAGGCCTTGATTAAGCTACAATCTGTAGCTACTCGAAGCTGCTTGACTCTTAGGCCAAGCGGCGGTTGGCTCGGTTTCAGCTCCTTCTTGTTGTTGCATATGCTTGGATGACTTCGAAGACAAAGACGTCTTGCGATCTGTGCCTAATTGTGGCCATTTCTTTCACCAAATTTGTGTAGAAAAATGGCTGCAGCTCCATCCGACGTGCCCAATTTGCAGAAACTCGCCTCTGGATCCATATGCAGATTTGGTGACTTCTGTTGAGGTATAAATAATAGTGGATTGTTGATTAGATGAATTGGAGTTTTGGTTGGTTTTCTGTGAAAATTCGATACCCATGTATTAGCTGTAAGCATGATAATACCTATAGGATGTCTATATGTGCCTAGAGGGTGTTAATAGGCCAATTTAATATTATTATCAATAAACTTCGGTAGCAGGATTGATATGGCTTATCAATCCTGAAAATATGCTAGGCATAAAATAAAAGAACACGCAGAGAATTATTTAACATGGTAAAACCCCACCTCTGGGGAAAATCCACAGGACTCCTTAGTCCAACACAAACCCACTATAGAACGATAATTATAAGAAGTACTCACACACTTATCCTAGACACATTCTAGATAATGTTTACCGACTTCTTCGTAACTCAACTTCTGTCACGGGATGATCTTCGACACTCCTTATGTTGAACGCTGGTCATGATTGCTTCAAGCTCGCGGAGGAAAACCGCCACCACGGTCTTAGTGCCCTCAACCGTATGAGTCACCGACATACACATGAATACAATATGAATGATGAAAGTGTTTGATAAATCACTAAGTAAACATGGAATACTTGATGATTTATCTCAAATAAATGCACAACTTCTTTTTCTTCAGAATTCTATATGCTTAACACAAATATCAAAAGCCCTCTTCCAAAAGAGATGCACACAAAGATTTATACAAAACTCATTCTCAACATAACACATGAAAGCCCACAGCCGCAACTCAATGATCTTGCCATGCATTCAATTTGATAGTCTTAGAATCCTATATGGTTTCGTCAGCTTATCATTTGCACTCCAAATCAATTGTTTATCCAATCAAACAATATATCTTATATATATATATATATATATATATATATCAAGATGTAAACAACGAAACCTATATATATATATATAATTAAAACATACTTTCCGAGTCCAGATGATGAAAACATAATATTTTAACTTAAATCAAAATAGAGTCCAATTAGGAAAATAATCTTGAGAGATAAAATCTAATCATATTAAAGTAGTGCTTGAGTGAAAATAACTCCAACTAGGAATCCTATAATGAATGCATGATTATGTCATGATTTACCTGAAATCAGTTTCCTCATATCGATCAAGTCACACTTCGACAATCCGGGACTAAATGTGTTGCGCCAAATCCTCCGGTAAACATAATTCACACACTACTTCCCAACTTATGCTAGAGTCTAGGAAATGACAATACAATTTTCATACTAACAAAGCATTTCTTTCTTGTTTAAGAATATTTTTGTGAACACACTTGAGAAACAATTGACTTGTCCATCGGTGTTGATCAAATTACATCTCTTCTGTTCTAGTTTATTCGACCCAAGTGTAGATTTGACGGATATTTCATGAATTGCTTTTTTTTTTTTTTAAAATCAGTAAGTTAAGTTGAACATTTCACTTGGGGATTTGCATCTTATCCTTTCAATTTTTTTATTTTATTTTTTATTTTATCAAAGAGATACTTCATTAGATAAACTTCACCAGGTAGTAGGGTGTGGGCTCAGTGTGATTTGGTTCCCAACCGCCCACCGAAGGTGTGGAGAGTTTTCCGGCACCAACGCCAAACCACCAACTCGGTTAACCAGGGTCCTCGATTAACCGGTCGAACAGTTTGGGTTGGCTTGGCGTGGTTTAGGTGTCTCACCGAACGATGTCGCTACTATGCCCTCCAGATGACGAGGCGGTGAGAACCGGACGGCGATGAAGTCGAGGTAGAGAAGAGGTGATGAGGTAGAGGGAGACACAGGCCAGATGGAGGCTTCAAATCTCCAAAGATGGAGAGAGGCAATGAGATAGAGTGACAGAGGAGAGAAGAAGAAGAAGGAGAGAAGAAAAAGAAAAATAATAAAGAAAGAAAAAGAAAAAGACAAAGAGAGAGAGGGAAGTGAAAATTGGTTGGCGGCTGCACTTTGATGAAGAATGAGGAAGATGAGTTAGGGTTTCAGTTGTGCACTTTTGTTATTTATTTTTTTAATTCCTTGGAACTATATACCCTTAGAGCACTTCCGGCAGTGAACCCTTTGCCATGGCAAGGGGGGGCTAGGGCAGCTACTATTCACGTGAATAGTGGCTGCCCTTGCAAAAGGTTGTGATGTTTCCACCAATTGCTATGGCAACAACTATTCACATGAGACATGAGGAGAGAAATTTGTATAGATTTTTGGTGTGGGAAGTGAAAATTATGACTAAGTATTTAGTTTTAAAAAAATCTGAAATTTTTTGTATTTTTTAAAGATTTTTTTTAATTTTTTGTTGTTGCTGACATTAGCAAACCCGGGCTTGAACTAGGGCTCATCTTGCCTGAGGGCTAGCCTGGTTTCGTGGTCCCTAATAGCTACCTCCCCCAGCCCATGCTGCTAGAAACGTCTTTGGGCCTAAACCCCTCAGCCCTTGCCCTGCTGGAACTGCTCTTATATACATTTGTTATATGGAATTAACACAACCAAGTTGTGTACTTCAGTGGTTTGACAACTTAACTCCAACATGGAGGTACGGGGTAAAACAGTGACTTGGAAAATCTTAAATCGTGAACTGGATCAGTCTAGTCAATTCAGTCCAATTTGACACCGAAATTAAATTAAAAATAATATTTAAAAATTGGACCAAATCAACCCAATCAATTTGGTTCGGTTGGTTTTTCAAGTGTTTGGTTTGATTGCCCACCCCTAACCATTTCAATAAATGACATCAACATGACATCTAAAGTATCAATCCGAAAACAAAACTAAAGCGTCCAAAAACTGCACCAAAACTACTACCTCACATTACCACAATTAATCATAAGCCCAAACAACGCGCACATACCCAACATAACCGAAACCCTAAAGCAATTCAGGAGCCTAAACAACCCTACCACCATTTGCAGCAACCTCTGCCAAAGATGTAGACCCAAAATTGGACGAAACTTTAGAAAAATCATTTTTTTTAATCAATAACTTCAAAAAAATATTGGATAAAATATCCTTGTTTTCCCATGTTTGATAAGTCCAAGTATGGGAAATGGTTGAATGGCAATGGCAGTGGCACATGGGAAAATAGGGGGGAAATGTAACCCTCCTCCCCCCTTGGGTTTCATTTCCCCTTCCCATGAGAAAGTTCGGGAAAACAAGCCAACATTAAATAGACACTTTTCACGATCATTTGGTCCCCAATAGAGCACTTCCACCCATTGTGTCATGGCAAAGGGCAAGGGCAGATACTATTTATATGAATAGTGATTATTAAAAAAAATCTGAATTTTGTGGGTTTTTTTTCCTTCAATTTTTTGGTATTGAATTGGTCGCTGATGTCAGTATGATGTCAACTTGCCCAGACAAGTCTTGCCTTCGCGCTTGCCCAGTTTCATGGCCCACTTCTTGCCATAGCAATTTTTCCTTGGGTAGAGATTGTTTTTGGAGCCTAGGTCCCCTTTTGCCAAAAGGGGATGGGGTGGAAATGCTCTTAACAATTTTGAATTACAATATAGCATTAAATGCATTCTTTTATTATTTGATTTCATATGTGTATAATTGGAAAAATTAAACAAACTTTGTTTTACATTCCTACACAAACCAAACATGAGAAAGGAAATAAAGTGGTATTTTCCAGTTACTTTCCCAACATTACCAAACATGGAAAGGAATCTTCAATTTCCCATCCCTTGGAAAATATCATGGAAATGATTTCCCATCAAATTCTTTCCGTGAACTAAACGGGGTCTAAAATATTATTTTGACAAATTATAAAAAATATGTATATAAATACTTCTTTAATTGTATGTATGCAAAACAAATAATCTTGAATCTGATATCGTTTGACTACTCAATTGTGTTATTGAAAGTTTAGTACTTTATTGAAGCACCGTGTTCATTGATTTTGTAAGATACAATTGGAAATCGAAACGGTTTCCGATTTGTCTAATTTTTTGCAAGGATGTCCTATAAATGTAAACTTAAAAAATAGATGGTTTGGATCGTTGGAAAAATAATAATTCATAAGGTACCCTAAAGGGTGTCCCTAAAATACTCAATAGAAGGTAACTATATATATATATATATATATATATATATATATATATATAAGACAAACTAGTATTTGGTTTACTGATAGTTTTTTTTCTTAGTTGGAAGAAGTTTGAAGTTCGATTAACATAAATATGAGGAAATATAAGAGAAAGTACTGGAAATCTGTTTGCCCCATCCTGCTTATCTGCTCTTTCCTTTTACTTTACGCTTAGACCCTTTAGTCTTAGACGTGCCACCCTGGGCGAAAAGGGCAGTAGCATTGGTCGCCTCTTGGCGCTCCGATTCTAGCTCAACATGACGAGAAATATCAGAAAAATTCTTGATATTCTCATTATGTGTCATGATTTGTTTCATGGAGCTCCATGAATCTGGAGGGATCTGATGACTGCCTGCACTTGCTGCTCATCAATGAGGGTATTTCCAGCAGCCTTTAAGTCACGTATCATGCTAGAAAGCACCCTTAAGTGCTCATGAATCGTGTGCTTAGGATTTTTGCGGTATACCTCAAACTTTAGAACCAAGCTTCTAAGTCGAGTGGTGGACGTACCACCAAAATCAAACTTTAGTTGATTCCATAAAGCCTTGGCAGTAGGGTAGCTCTCATATCCCCCAATAAGATCATTGTGCATGCTGCTTAGCATAGTAAAGCGCGCACAACGATCCTTTTTGAACCAAGTCTGATAAGCTTCAAGATCACGGCGATGTTGGGCCGTTTGCCCAACCTCAGGTTCGATCATTGAATTGGTTAATGTTTCCAATAACTCCTGCTCATTCAAGAGATATTGAATTTTCCTATGCCAAATATCATAGTTGGTACCCTCAAGTTTGTCTCCCTTATTTAGGTCAGCAACAACATTTTTGGTGGCCATTATCTATAAAACACAAGGATTGACTTTAGTATTAGCGTTTTGCACATTTCTATTTGTTTCAAAAATAACTTGAAAAGAATTATCCTTCCTTACAAATTTGGACTCGAAAATTTGCTATGCTTATAATCATCACCCAAAAAAGCAAGTCTAAATAAACATTTTCAATTACTTTTAAACAAATTTCTACTTAGAAAACACAAAGTTTCCAACCAAACAAATGTTTGCGCAGTCTCATAAAAGCGCATGGGCCTCTCATAGATCTAAAATTGGGAATCCATTTAATAGGTTAACCAATGAAAGTCCACCGAAAAAATGTGACCAGGTAAGTTGCGGGAGTAGTGGTGGAGATGAACTCGCTTAAATACCATTTCCTCTTAAACACCAAAGGTGTTTCCTAAATAACTTGCCTAGACATCACACATTTTTGGGTAGTCAATTCCACTAGTATGACCCATAAATTAACTCAACCAATCTTAAGTCCATATTTGGCATGCTAAATATGAACAACTTAATAACATATTTAGTTTCTAAATGACATGTCATTATGTTGCAGCTTCATAAACAAACAATTATTCATTTATTCCAAGTGATACTTAGCGAAATGATTTTTAGAAAATAGACGGGAGGAGTCCACAATTGGATTCCATTTGTCTAAGATGAAGCTCTACAAAGGACATACATGCTCTCACGCGCCTTCAAAGAGGATGTGTTCACAAAGAACACTGTTCACGAAGAACACTATTCATCTTGCTGAAATTTTCAGATTTTCATGATCATTTGGCCATCTTTGGAGACCTCTATCTCCTTCGTTATGCATCCAAATGACGCATACAATATATCATTGGAAAGCTCATGCAACAGAGAATATGCTAAGGCAAAGAAACAGCATAGAAAAATAATTTAACAGCATACAAACGTGCTCTTAAAAACTCGAAAACAAACCGTTTTTCATGCTCTTTGGTTTTAGTTTTTCTCCTAAACCACTCCTTTAAAAAGTACGAAAATTTAAAGGTAAGTTCTCATCACATAGAGGAACATACTTCATGGAAAGAAAACATCAAAAAACAATCGAACAAAAAACGAAGTTTCTTGGTTCATGCTTTCATGGTGGTTCTTGCGGAAGAAAAAACATATTCTCATGCATCAATCAACATGGCGAAAAGCAAGCATACAAGCTCTGATACCACTGTTAATAGTCGTTAATATATATTCGGAATAAGGTACTACATACCTTGCGGAAGATTCCAAGTGAAAAACCGCTTGCAATTACTAGCCCACCGTGATGCTTCCACGTCACGAACACGCCAACAAGATTCTACACGTTCTTCGTCTCCAAGGTCGTTGGATTGGCTATGAAAGTTACTCCATTGATTCCACGTACCCAAGACCAAGGCTCTTGGTGAATTGCCTAAAGGAGAGTGTTTAGGGAGATATGAGGTTTCTCTCTTTGTGGGTGTAAAACTCACTACAACTCTTTGATATGCACTCACACTTCTTGTCTCACACACACCAACTTAGAGAGTATGCACTAATGCTTCTCATCATCTCTTCACTTGCACACACTCCATCTATTTATAGGAGTTGTTTTAGCTCATCTCAAGAGAGCATAAAACATGCACTAGTGCTTAGGTTGGTGGTGCACTAAAACAAGGTTTAGTGCCTTAAAACAAGGATTAGTGTAGTGCCATAAAACAAGGCTAAGTGCCTTAATTTGTGTAGTGCCATAAAACAAGGATTAGTGCATAATCATTATATTTTCCACTCACCCACTTAGGGTGTGATGACCTTGTTTTATTACAGTCTGAATAAGAGAAACTTTCTTTTAAGTTCGACTTTTTAAAAATTCTTATTTAATGAAAATTTGGTAAATTGCATACAAAAATGGGAAAAATCCATTTAGGAAAAAAAAAATTAGATTGTAAAAGAAAAACAAAAAACCCGTAAAAAAAACACACACATAGACCTAAACTTTGACTCTGACAGTAAGTAAGAGAGCACACAATTCATACAACGTGTCTTGCCCACGCATTCTGAGCAAACTTTAGCAAGTCAGGTCGTTTGCTCCAACTTCGAATTTCTGGCAAAAGTTTTGGTAATTTATAATAGTATTTTTTCACTCATTTTATTATCGAAATTTTAAAGACAAATTTACTCATTTGTAAAATGATTTCTAAGACTTAAACCCACCCCGCCCCGCTCCCCGCAGTCTCCCTTCTCACTTTTCTTCATTCTTGGCGCCACATGAGGACGCCTCCTTCTCCCTCTCACTTTTCTTCATTCCTCGCACAACTTGAGAACGGGGCATTATATATATGTCTCTGTTTTTTTTTTTCTCTGTAACTTTGGTTTTCAATATATGCATGCATCTGGACATGGATTCTTTTGTTTTTGTTTTTTTTTTGGGTGGTTGAGTATATTCATTATCATTCATCCATTTACAAATGAAGATTGAAGAATGAAATTTTGGTTGCAAATTGTCGTAGTGGTTAATTACGTCTCGAAAGTTAGGTGAGAAAAAGAAACATTCATTTTGCTTTTTTCTTTTCTTAATGTCGTGATTGAAAGTATAATCCAGATATAGATTTAGAGGAAACAATTGATGTGTAGTTTAACCAATTGAATGAAGCTTCAAATATGTGAAATTGTTATAACTATATTTATCTCTACTAAAACTGTCTGTATCAAGTCAAGGAAATCGAGGATTTTTTTTTCTGTCAGGGAGTCAAGGAAATAGAGGATATTAATGCATTAATGCATACAAATGGGGTTGAAGGCTTGAAGCATGCTTTGAATGAAAGCAAGGGGCATGCTGGATATTAATGCATTAATGCATACTAAAGGGGTGTCTTTCGGGATTTTTTTTTTCTGGAATTGGGATTGAAGAAGAAGAAGAATAGAAAGAGGTTGTTGGGTTTGTTTGAGTCATCTTTTTTAACTTTTTGCTTGATTTTTGAATTTTGATTGAATTAATAATTAAATGGTATTTTAGAAATAATGGCCCTAAATAGTACATGCCATAGCAATTTTTTTGTTGGTTTTCCACCCATTGTCATGGCAACACAAGGGCAACCACTATTCACATGAAATATGAGGAAAGAAATTTGTATAGAGTTTTAGTGTGGGAAGTGAAGAATATGGCTAGGTATTAAAAATTCTGACATTTTTTCCATTTTTTTCAATTTTTTTGTTATTTAAATTGGCTGCTGATGTCACAATGACATCAGCAGGTAGGTCAGCTCCCAGGCAAGTCTTGCATTTGGGCTTGCCCAGGTTGGTGGAGCCCAGCTCTTGCCCTGGCAAGACTTAGGTGCTGGAAACCAAATTGGGGGCCTGCCCGAGCTGGGACCTTCCGGTGAAATTGCTCTTAATTGAGCTCTTCTACCTCCACCCATGTGGTCAGAGGTTTGGAATGCCCAAGCACCTAATGAGCATTTGTGTAAACTCCCCTCCCACAATTGATTGTACTTTAAATCATTATTATTATTGTTATTTTTAAAAGCATGTTAGAGGCTTGTATTTATTGATGAGTCTACAAAACATCATAACTCAGGAAGGTTCTATTATCACCGATCCCAACTCATGCAACTATAAATGCACCTTCAAGTTGTAGTGTCTTTGTGTCACCTTCCAGGCGTTAATTCTCAGGCGCTCACATATTAGCTTCTTCAACATTTGAGCACTTCATTTGGTATATGAGATAAATTGAGCTTAGTTTGTGTTAAAATCACACACCGCTAGACGATATTGTCCTCAACTTAATCATCTATAAAGCCTAGTAGGTTTCAGTTTTATCACAAAAAGGCCTCGGGGAAATTAGTAGTGGAACCATTCATTATATGTTGTATTTTTTTTAGTCAAGTTTCCGATGTGAGACTTATATTCTTTAACATCATAAACCTTTTAAACTTGCAGTATCAACTTAAACATGGCTGATGAGCAAGATTTGCATGCACCAGTGAGCAAGTGGAAGATGCCTGTTGGCGTTTTCTTCAAAGATGCAAGGTGCAGTTTCAATTTTACAATGTTTAATTAGTGCTTTGCTCTCTCTCTCTCGGGAGCCTTTGCTGTATCAAATTAAGGTTGATAGGGCCTTCCCTTCTCATTGATTCTTAATATTAGTATATGGTTTCTCAGGCGGGTTTTCAAGTGGGACATTCTTGGTAAGGAGATCCTAGATATTGCATTACCTGCTGCTCTGGCTACAGCTGCTGATCCTATCGCTTCTTTGATTGACACGGCATTCATAGGTCACATAGGTACGTACGCTTGCTTTTGCTTTCTTGATTAAAGCACTTAAATTTGGAGGCTTCAATTTTTAAGACAGTTTTGTTCATATTTATGTCTGCATGTTCACAATAAGATACAACTGTGTATTGTGTTTGGCAATATTGACTAGCGAGTTGATATCGAAATATACGGAGTGATATCTGTTTCAAGTGGAGTGACTTAAAAACATGAATTTGGTTTTGTCTAGGTCCTGTGGAACTTGCAGCAGCAGGAGTATCTATTGCCCTGTTCAATCAAGCTTCAAGAATTACTGTATTCCCATTGGTCAGTATTACAACTTCCTTTGTTGCTGAGGAAGATACTGTTGCAAAAATGAACATCAAATCAGAAAAAGGTGAGCAATTGCAAAAGGCAGACATGCTTGATGACCTGGAAAGAGGGAAGGCTAAACCAAATGGTACAGCTAAAGAAAATGGTAATCATCTGGGAAATGGAAAGATGGAAGAGGCTTCTGCTGAGGATGATGAGCATGTGGTGGCGGGAAAAGGTGCACCTGAAGCGAAAGGTGAGAGCTCAGACAACGGATTACCTGAAAGCAGTGAAGCAAACAAAGCCATAGCGGAAAATGTTAAGCTTGAGAAGGCAGAGAAGGGTGCTGCTAAAAACAGTAATCCACTAGAAAATGGTACTCTTTCCTCACTCATTCTCTAGCTCTCTGACAGATATGCAAATTGAAACACAAAGATCTAATCATCTTGAATAATATTATCATTGTGACATTTAGTAATTGTGATTTCTTGATTTAGGTTCGAGAACCAATAAGAAGGAAAAAATCAAGAAACAGAAGCGACATATTGCTTCAGCATCGACAGCACTCATCTTTGGGACATTACTTGGCCTTTTGCAAACTATATTTCTCATTTTTTCAACTAAAGTTCTCCTGGGTGTCATGGGTGTGAAATCAGTAAGTGATTCATATTTCTTATACTAATAATAAACAAATGAAGATGTATACAATTTGAAGATTAAAACAAACTTCTCCCATATGATCTCTAGAATGTAGAAACATTTTTTATATACATTTTGTAGCTCCCTTAACCCAATAGGCAGGCTTAATCAACTGAACTTATTAACAGTTTTTTACTATAAAGATCATTATGGAATGAGGGAAATAATTACAGCTCTTCTTATGGAGCAGGATTCCCCTATGCTAGCCCCAGCACAGAGGTACTTGAAAATTAGATCGATTGGTGCACCAGCAGTTCTTCTCACATTGGCCATGCAAGGGATCTTCCGAGGTTTTAAGGATACCAAAACTCCTTTATATGTCATTGGTAGGCCAAAAAACAAACTGTATATAAGTAAAAACCTGTAGTAATGACCAATTCTTCTTGCTACTTACTCGGGTTTATTTGTTTCATTTGTTCATATGGCAGTTGTGGGATATGGAGTTAACATTGCCTTGGATCCACTGCTCATCTTTGTCTGTGGCTTGGGCATCAGAGGTGCAGCTTTGGCACATGTTCTTTCTCAGTGAGTAGTGTGACCCTTGTCATGGTATTATTTTTATAGTTTCATATTTACAGATGCTATTGAAGTATAGCTGTTTGTAACTTTAATATGTTATTTGATGCATCTTTACTAAGATTTTTTGATTCGTTTTAGATACTTGATGGCGCTGGTACTCTTCATAATCTTAACCAAAAAAATTGATCTCTTACCTCCAAGCATTAAAGATTTGCAGTTTGGTCGGTTTCTGAGGAATGGTAATGAGTTCAATTCTTATACCACTATTGTACTTGCATAAATGTTACCTCCATCCCTCAATAATCCAAAATTGGGAGTGGAGATTCAGTGAATATATTATTCTTACATGCATACATATATAATTCTTACTTGGTTGGCTTCTGTTTAATTTTTCTTTATTCTTGGTTACAGGTACTCTGTTGTTGGCTAGGGTGGTTGCTGTGACATTCTGTGTGACCTTGGCAGCATCGCTGGCTGCACGGGAAGGTCCAACTCCTATGGCTGCATTTCAGACTTGCCTGCAGGTTTGGTTGACATCATCTCTTCTTGCTGATGGCTTGGCTGTTGCAGGGCAGGTATTTCTTTTTTCTTTTTCTCCATTTAAACATATATCATCTCGAGTGACTTACAGCTATTTTAGTTGCAAATAAGTAAGCTTCGTACTCAAACAATCTTTGTGTCATTGTTCCCTGCTCTTTAGGCTATTCTAGCATGTGCATTTGCTGAGAAAGACTACAAGAAGGCCGCAGCTACCGCAACCAGGGTATTACAGGTACTTCAGTTTGTACACATAGCAGCAGAGGCTATTTATCTATAAACCATTCATGACTTGAAGTTTATAATTAACCTACTATTTCTTTTTAACAATTTCGTTTCCACATTTGCGAAAACAATGAGCATTTTAATTTGTGAAAGAATATTTGTGCAGATGAGCTTTATCCTTGGTGTGGGGCTTACTTTTGTTGTCGGAATTGGTTTGTACTTTGGAGCTGGAATCTTTTCTAGCAATGTCAATGTTTTGCACCTTATAAGGATTGGCCTCCCCGTATGTAATTTTAGCTCATCTAAAAGCTCTCTCTTTCTCAATATATATATGTATTTTTTTGAATGATGAAAGAATCTTTAAACTAAATTGTTTTCTATCCATCAGTTTGTTACAGCCACACAACCGATCAATTCACTGTCTTTTGTCTTTGATGGTGTGAACTTTGGAGCATCAGACTTTGCGTATTGTGCATACTCCTTGGCAAGTCTCTTGTAAACCATTTACCACACTATAAATGATACTACAAGTTTTGCAATTGATGTTTCTGAATTCTCTTTTCACAAATTGTGTTACTAATTCTTCGAACCAAATTCTCTGTTCCTTCTCAGGTTCTGGTGGCCATAGCAAGCATTGTATCCTTGTTCCTTCTCTCCAAATCCCATGGTTTCATTGGAATTTGGATTGCTTTAACCATCTATATGGCGCTGCGTACATTTGCTGGTGTATGGAGGTAATTATCATTTATGTACTTACTTTTCTTTTATCAATGAAGGAGAGATTCGAATTTGAAACCTCTTCCAACACTCGGCTGATAATTAGTATCATCACTAGACTAGGATGTAGTTGGTAATTAGAAAATTGATTTTGGAGCCTACATTTGCAGGATGGGGACTGGAACAGGGCCTTGGCGCTTTCTCAAGAGTCGATCACCACCATAGGTTTCATCAGTCTAGTACTACAGCAATATTACGACAGTGCACTCCCATGATTAATTATTAGCCTCGTCATCTTTTCGTTACTGTTATTCGTTACAGTCATAAAAACTCAACTTTCTATCTGCAATTTTTCCTCTTTTTGTATCATGGTGACCTGTCGAGGATGTTTGGTGTTTACATATGATTGTAATAGTCTATAACTTCACAGTCATTGTATTTGGGGAATGAAATGAGACAACCCCCAGTTTTTATTCTATATGCTTTGCCAATAATAAAAAAGAAGCAAATGTATGGTTCCTACCTTTCTGCATCTCTCTATATCATTTATGTTAGTTATTTTGCAAAGCCAGCTCTGAGCCAATAGAAAGATCCCCATGCAATAACTCTAATGATACACGTGATAACACTTCTACATGGCATAACATGCTATTCCCGTTGCAACTAAGTTTTTCTCCTGAGCAAGGGTAGGAGATGCGACCGCCATGGGCCCCGGCTCAATGGAGCCCCAATTTTTTTGTTTTTAGTTTTTTTAAAATTTGAGGTCCTATTTGTTATTACCACTTATATAGATTACTGCAGTATTGTTGATAGGTTGACTCCAACACCCATGGTTTAGTGGTTTTTTAATTCCAATCTAACCCAAGTTCGAATCCTAGCATATACGTAGTGTGTCTCATCGCGTGATAGGTTTTACTTCACTTAATTACTTTGACCAACTAATATGTTGGGAGAGAGACAAGCCGAATCATATCTACGAGGAAGGATCCCCTTCCTAGTTACAAATCATTTTGAAAGAAGGATCATTAATTAATTCTTTATTTATGACATTTGCTGAGACTTGAGAAAAAAAAACCTAACCCCAATATTTTGCTCGGCACTTCTTGCCCTCGCTTATTCTTACCTACCTAATGAAGGGACACACCAAAAAATATTTTAATTCTCTCGCCCTCGCTAATTCTTACCTACTTAATGAAGGGGCACACCAAAATAATTTAATAGATTAACTACAATAAACCCCCCAAATTAGGGGAGAAATTACAAATTCATACCCTATGTGTATTGATCAATTTGACTAGTACACAAACTTCACGAGACCTTTCAAAATACACCCTATGTTACTAATTCCGCCTGGAGAGACATTAAATCATCACGTGGTAGATGTATTCCCATTTTTATGTTGATGTGGTATAAAAAAAATAAAAACTAATAAAAATGAATTTCTTTAAAATATAACTTATTTTTATTTATATTTAAAAAAAACATGTCTCTCTCTCTCTTTCTCTCTCTCTCTCTCTCTCTCTCTCTCTCTCTCTCTCTCTCAGCCCCACGAACGTAGCCACCAACCACCTTCCCCAGCCACCCAATCTCCACACCATCGTCTTCTTCCCATGCGTTGGCAAGTTCGACTTTGTCTTGCACAATATCTCCCAAACCCATCATCTCCCTCAAAATCTACTCTGACTTCCTCTTCCCCCTCGACACCTTCTAAAAGCCACATCTTAGAGCTCTATAGCAAGTACAGCACCACCGAGGAGCTCCTCCGCTTCGTCCCCTGTGCCAAGGCCAAGGGGGCCTTCCTCATCTATGTCACCTCCGTCACCGGCATCCCCCTCGCCATCGTCTACAACATGAATGTGCATTTGCCCTTGGAGAGAGTGAAGGAAACATGCATCTAATGCTTAGGAAATGAACTTTAGCCACAATCTATACAACAAAAACATTCTAAATGGCGGATTCATTCTGTTTATATACTAGTTGAGCTAAATATTTTTCTTTTTAAACCAAGTATCTTAGTCTAGTCTCTTTTAACACAAATAGAAAAGGGAAAAGGGGAATAGATCTTTACCCTTGATGACATTTTCTTGATTTCTCAAGAATGAACACCTTTGTTGGAAAGATCTTTTCTTTCTCTTGATTTTGACTCCTTCACCTTAAGGCTCCAAGATTGGAGTCCTCTACCTCACCACACCAAATGCTCCTAGAGATGAAGAGAAGGCAATCAAGAAGTATGGATCCTAGTCTACTTCTTGATTGGACCAATTTTTGGTTTATGGAAGATGAGATACAAAGATGATCTTATCAACCAAAGTAGGAAACCAAAAACCCTAGCTAGGTTTTCTCCAACACTTAGCTTACATAAGACAATACAAAAGAAGATTGGGTGGGTATTTGGGGCTCTATTTGGTCCATGGGTCATGTCATCTTACGCCACTTATCCCTTGGGCCCAATAGCCTTTTGAGCTATTTTGTTTATTTCCTTTTAAATCATATTTAAAAGCCCAATCCAATATTTCTATATGTCAATATTAATTCCATAATCAATCTTTTAATTATAATTTAACTATTAAATTATAATTATAGTCTTACTTAATTGACCCGGTCGAACTATTTGACTTTGGTCAATTGCTCCAGTCAACATGCTGACTTTTGACCTTTGACTTTGACATTTGATTATCAACCATTGACTTGGGTCTCCTCATTTGTACCTCTAATCACATTCTTTGGGTGTGTAGATCCGTAGGTTTCCTTTAGTAAGGTAGTGGGTTGACTCAACTCCTTAGAGATGATATACGAATTAAATTCCACAATTTAATTATTCCTATTAATAAAGGTTAATTGAAACCTTTTAGGACATCCACAAACCATGGATGTCGCCTAGCAGCAAGTCACGGTTATTCAAGCTAAATGAGATGTTGTGAAAGAATCTATTCAAATTGGAATGACCGTGCAATTGAATCATTCTCTTATGTCAACACTCCTTATTCACATTATTAGATCATGGAATCCGATTGTCAATATCCTAATGTGAATCATTCCTTTTATATGATTAACCTGGTAAGATTTGAGGACTTCTTCTTTCAAGTCTTATCCACTACTCTACGCAGAGATTTGACCAATCATATCTTGGAGTATTATCTCTCCTTTACTGAGAGTAGAGATTTCTTGTTGTACATTCATTCGCTTCCATGACTCTATTGAGAATCCTGATGAGCACCTTAAGTTATGCCTAATTCAGCATGACCGTATAGTGCCCTAAAAAATTAACAGCATAGCCACAAAACATCTATGATGCCTCAAGTTTAAGGATTAGTTTGCACCATTGCAATTTATGAGTTCTAGCTTGACATGTGAGTAAAGACTTCCCTGTTGTAATACATGTGTTGGATCGCGTTCAGTGTAGTTGTTCTTCTACAAGCACCTACACACATATCGATGTGTCTCCACACTTAATGACTTTAGACCTTGTCATTCCCTACATATAGCGATGATACTGTGTGTCCTGATCTTTGCGGAATATTGATCGGTGCATATTTACATATCATTTTGTACCCTTCTAGCTTATGATTTGGTTATGTTTTTGAGTTAAACTTGTGCTTTTAATTCTTTTTGTGTTTATCTTTCAGTTAATTGAGATTTAGGTAATAATGATGGCTTTGGATAGGAAATGATGCAATCCAAGCATGTGAAGGCCTGATTTGGATGAAGGGAAGAAGAGCTTTAAGACAAACTCATTTTTGCTACAGCCCCCTGCCAGTCCAGTTTCTTAGGTCATATTACAAACTTTGTTTCAGTAACCTACACAGCTCGGATGAGGCAGTATTCTTCATGAAAGTTGTTCCAATGGGTGTATACTATAACATATCCAAAATGCAGCCTCATTGGATAAATGTGGAGTCCGTTACCTAGCAAACACCGAACCATACTCAGGATGGATTTTGTCAGCGAGCAAAACGAGTTAGCAATTTGTTTTGACCTTAACTTCTTCATCTGAGCTTGGATTGGGCCAATACTTATGTGGTTGGATCACACACATTCTGAACTTCAATTTGGAGTGCTTAAAGTTGTCATTTGGTCAAGAGAAGCCCAATTCGAAAGCCCTTAAAGCTGCTGGTCATGCTGACTTGCAGATGAGCTCATTGCTTGCTTGGTCATGCTGACATGAGGATGAGCTATTGGTTTCTGGATGGAAGCTTGGTCATGCTGACATGAAGATGAGCTAGGGCTGCTGGTGGGATTTATTGGTGAAGTGCATCAACAATTTTCTAATACAAGTGCATCAACCAATTCAGATTTTATAATAAAAGTATTGTATGCATTAGCCATTTTGAATTCAGATTTTCACTTCCCTTAGGCCTATAAATAGGGAAGTTCTCTAAGCTTGTAAACACACCCCAAGGGGGGGAGCTCTCAAACACTTCTCTAGAGCTCCCTTCCCTTCTCTCCCTCAAATTCTCTTAGTTTCCTTTCAAGTTGTCAATTGTTGTAACAAAATGAGTTTACTAAATTTTCCTTCAAGTTTTCTTAGTTCCACTTTACTTTTCATTATGTAAATTCTTTTCTTTAGTTTCAAGTTTGATTAGTTTCCAAGTTTAAATTATGGTTCATGTTCTTATTCATTATGCTTATAAGTTAATATGCTAGTTTCAATGATTGATCACCATTTAGGCTTGCATGTTAGCTATCTTGGTTTGAATTAAGAGTATACACCATGCTTTAATTTGAATTGAACTATGAATAGGAAGAGTATGTATAGACATTCGACAACAGGGATTAGATACATGCTTGGTTGTTTAAATTGTTCTTCTATGCTTAATGGATTCCTAATGCTTAATTTTAGGTTAGACAACAAATGATCAAATTAGGGAATTAGGAACACAAGGTTAGGACCAAACACCATGGCCTAATCATACATTAGCTAGAATCAATCCATTAATCTAATTGAACTTGGGAACTTATCTACTTGAGTTAGTTATTTTCTTTCTTCCTTGTTTTATTTATTTCCTTTTGTTTTCATTTATGTTTTGTGTAGGAAAACTGAGTTGGATCCTTCAATCACCAATCCCTGTGGAATCGACCTCGCACTTACATACGCTAAACTACCAACGGCTCGTGCACTTGCGAGTATCACAAGTTGATGATGCAGTTGAATCAATTTTGGTGCAGTTGAAATCTACACAACAAATATTGGCGCCCAATCAATATTCCTATGACTATGAACATATTTAGGATTTAGGGATGATAAGAAGTCTCCATGTATGCAATCTCATTACATAGCTCTCATATCCACTTGTGTATTCCTAGGACTATGGTTGTTTTATATATTGAAAGATAATATAGGATGATTTATTGTATAAAACATCATTTCTTTCCCATTGATAACATAATATATCTTTTATCATAGATGTCCTTAACTCTAACTATTACATAATTAGTTCGCTTTAGGGGCATATTTCTAACCGAGAGAGCTCTCTCTTCGATTTGGCTCTGGTCACCCCACCGCCATCCAAATGGTCTTTGGTGACACGGCTCAAAAGCAAAACATACCATAACCCATTAGCAAAACGATAAACAAATCGAAATGACTTATGTGGTAAACCAGAAAGGACAACAATTTATGTACTTCCCAACGCAAAGCCTCACCCCTATGTCTTAAACTAACAAAAAATCATGTCATTTCTACTAGGCTCTCAAGAATTCCGAGCATAAACAATTATCCACTCGGGTCACTGAAAACCCAAAAACCAAAGCATATTTCTTGAAAATTAAAACAGCCCAAAAACTTCATGTACCTTATGTCAATTTTCTAGAGTTCTTAATTTAAAGAATGATCAATTAGGAGGAATAAAATCCTTGAATGAAAGACATGGCTTAAATAGCCTTACAACTTGAAACTAATAGAAAGATAATAACGTGCAAAATCCCATGACCAACAATCCTTAATATTATGGGATTCTCCTAAAGAAACGTTCAACAAGCAAAGACCCTTTTAAAGACTTTCAAAACCTAGCTAATTTCCCTAAATCTTAGGGATTTATTCAACAGAAATATCAAATACTTTAAGCAAACTAACACTTTAGCATCCTCCCTTAAACTGAACATGGTTGAATATTCAATTTACACATGAACTTGATCTAACTCCAAGCAGGTTGCGTATCTTCAAGAAAGCCTCCAGTTTCAAGGGTTTAGTAAAAATATCAGTTACCTGCTGCTGGCTTCGACAATGAACCAGCTCCACCACTCCATCCTTAGTATGATCAAGAAGAAAGTGAACTCCGATGTCTATGTGCTTGCTCTTTCCATGCATTAAAGGATTCTTGGATAACTTAATAGCTGAACTGTTGTCACAAAAAATCTTAGTAGCCTCCCTCTGTGCATAGCATAACTCCTCAAGTAACCTCCTCATCCACATAGCTTGACATGCACAAGAAGCTGCAGCTATGAACTCAGCTTCAGTTGTTGATAATGTGACAACAGGTTGCTTTTTTGAGGACCAAGCCACAGCAACAAAACTTAGTATAAAAGCATATCCCGATGTGCTCTTTCGATCTTCCAAATCTCCACCATAATCACTATCATTGAATCCCACTAGACTTGGTTTTGAATTTCTCTTATAGAAGAAACCATAATCAACAGTTCATTTTAGATACTTCAACACCCTTTTTGCTGCTTAAAAGTGAAGCTCTGTAGGTGACTGTGGGTGCAAATATTTCAATCTCTAATAGTAAGACGCCACGTGGATAAGAAGACTATCTCCTAGGTCAATTAATTAAGTCATTATTTGGCAAGATGATTGACACCAAAAATAGGGATATTATCTTTATTACAGGATATTATCTTTATTTAAAGAGATAACATCACTAATTAAGATATTATCCTTATTAGGAGATCTCATCATCAAATTAGGAGATTTGATCCCAATCAAATTCCTAGTGGACTCAATCTCTACAATTTGGGGAGAGAATAAACTAATTCCAAATAGAGTTTATTCTTTACAAAACCCTAGCATGCAAGGAGCCTATAAATACACAGGTATACCAAACATTCAAGGTACTTCTAAAACCCAAGAAAAATACCCAAAACTCTCCACTCTCTCTCTCTCCCTAGCCAACGACACCACGGCTGCCGCCAGCCACATATCTTTCATCTCTCCATATTTTACATACACAGCTCCAGCCACCACATACGGCTCAGGCCGCCCGATTCTCACCATAAATACATCTCTGTACCCTTTTTTAGCTATTGTTTCTCCTAGATTCAATTTACCTAACTTAGGCATTTGAGGGCCTTTGGCCAACACCCCTCTGGTGGTCTATTTACTCTAGTATTTTTTACAAAAATTGAGGAAGAGAGAGAAGGAAGATCTAGGGTTGAAGAATCCACAAGTGAATATTCTCTCGTGAGGATTTTTGCACAAATAGTGACTCCGTAAATCTGCTAATAAGGCTCACCACAAACACTAAATCTGGTCGGGTGGTAGTTAGGTACATCAGACTTCCCACCATATGCTTGAAATATGTGTTGTCAACCTTTGTGCCATCAATGTCTCTAGTCAGCTTAACTCCTGGAACAATAGGATTATGTATTGAATTGCACTCACTCATCTGAAACCTATCAAGCACTTCCTGAGCATACCTTTTTTGCCCAAAAAAAATCCCATCAACTGTTTGCTTAACTTCCATACCTAGGAAATAATGCATCTTTCCTAGATCTATCATCTCAAATTCAACAATAATATCCTTCTTAAATTCAACAAACATTGCCTTATCATTCCCAGTATATATAAGATCATCTACATAGAGACATATTATTAAAATTTTACCTCCATTTCCATGCTTGATGAACAAGGTGTGTTTGTAAGGACACTGCTTGAAGACCATTTTTGTGAAGTAGGACTCAATACGACTGTACCAAGCTTGAGGAACTTGTTTCATTCCATATAAAGCCCTCTTTAATTTGTACACCTTCTGTTCTTCTCCCTTCTTGACATGCCCTGGTGGTTGATCTACAAACACCTGCTCATTTAATTCTCCACGCAAGAAAGCTGACTTCATGTCTAGTTGATTAATACACCAATTGTTTTGAGCTGCCAATGACACCACCAATCGAATTGAATCATGTCTAGCCATAGGTGCAAAAACTTTGGCATAGTCTATTCCATATTCTTGTGTGTAACCCTTTGCCATTAACCTGACTTTGTATTTGTCAACTTCTCCATTTTCCTTGAGCTTTGTCTTCTATATCCATTTAACACCAATAGTCTTCTCTCCTGCTGGTAGCTCAATAAGTTCCCAAGTGTTATTCTGGCAATTGCTTCAATCTCTATGTCCATGGCTTTCCTCCATTTTGAACTTCTCATAGCATCATCAAAGGTGATTCGATCACTATCAGCAAGCAAGGCTAGTTGAGCAATATTTTCTTCATCTGATAACTCATCTCCACTCACATAATCAGTCATCCAAGCAAGAGGTCTTCTTAATCGTGGTTCTTTGATTATGTGCTCTTCTTGGTTCTCATCACCTGAACCTTTTGAGTTAGTGTCTGCAACTGAATTCTCATCAACTGAGCATTCTGAAGTTAGTGTCTACAACTAAATTCTTCTCATTCCCTTCAAAATCCACAACTATCTCTTGAACTCCTTCATCTGTCTAGTTCCAGCAAGCTTTTTGATCGGTTCATAATTGTATATTATTTCTTACCCTTCTCGCTTATGATTTGGTTATGTTTTTGAGTTAAACTTGTGCTTTTAATCCTTTTTGTGTTTATCTTTCAGTTAATTGAGCTTTAGGTTACAATGATGGCTTTGGAGAGCATAATTCATGCAATTCAAGCATGTTAAGGCCTAATTTGGATGAATTGAAGAAGAGCTTAAAGACAAACTCATTTTTGCTACAGCCCCCTGCCAGTCCAGTTTCGTAGGTCATATTGCAAGCTTTGTTTCAGCAAGCTACATAGCTCGAATGAGGCCACATTCTTCATGAAAGTTGTTCCAATGGGTGTTTACTATAACATATCCAAAATTCAGCCCCATTGGATAAATCTGGAGTCCGTTACCTAGCAAACACAGAACCATGCTCAGGATGGATCTTATCAGCGCGGAAAATGAGTTAGCAATTTGTTTCGCCCTTAACTTTTTCCTCCGACCTTGGATTGGCCCAAATAACATATGGCTGGAAAGAAGACATTCTGAACTTCAATTTAGAGTGCTTAAAGTCCTAATTTGATTAAGAGAAGCCCAAGTTGTAAGCCCTTGAAGTTGCTGGTCATGCTGACCTCAGCATGTGCTGGTTGGATGCTTGGTCATGGTGAGCTAGGCATGAGCTATCATTTCTGGTTGGAAGCTTGGTCATGGTGACATGAAGATTACCTAGGGCTGCTAGTGGGATTAATTGGTGAAGTGCATCAACCATTCAAGATTTTCTAATACAAGTGCATCACCCATTCAAGATTTTCTATTACAAGTGCATCAACCATTTCAGATTTTATAATTCAAGTGTTGTATGCATTAGCCATATTGAATTCAGATTTTTCACTTCCCCTAGGCCTATAAATAGGGAAGTTCTCTATGCTTGTAAACACACCCCAAGGGGGGGAGCTCTCAAGCACTTCTCTAGAGCTCCCTTCCCTTCTCTCCCTCAAATTCTCTTAGTTTCCCTTTGTAGTTCTCAATTGTTGTAACAAGATCCTAGTACTATAAATCTCAAGCATTTTTCCTTTCTCTTCTTCTATAAATTCTCCAAACACTTCTCTATTCTCTTTCAAAGTTCTCCATGCTCTCAAACACTTTCCAAACACTTTCTTCTCCCTTCTCAAAGCTCTCAAACACATGCTCTTCCAAAATTCACAAAGTTCTCAAACACCACTTTCCTTTCTTCTCCAAAAGTTTCCATATTCTCAAACACTTCCCAAACACTCCTCCCTTCTCTTTCTCAAACACATCTCTCCTCTCTTCCAAATTCCCAATGTTCTCAAACCTTCTCTTCCAAAATCCTCCAAGTTTCCAAACACTTTCTTCATCAAATTCTCCAAACACTTTCTCAAACAATTCTCTACTTCTACTTTCTTCTCCAAAAAGCCTCCATGTCCTCAAACACTTTTCCCAAACACTTTTCCTTTCTTCCTCAAGTTCTCTTAATTTCTTTAATGTTCTTTTAGTTGTAATTTATTTTTCATTGTAATGTACATTCTTTCTTCTGGTTTTGTTTCTTTTGTTTTCATTTTTGTTTTGTGTAGGAAAATTGAATTGGATCATTCAATCACCAATCCCTGTGGAATCGACCTCGCACTTACATACGCTAAACTACCAACGGTTCGTGCACTTGCGAGTATCACAAGTTGAGGATGCAGTTGAACCCATTTTGGTGCAGCTGAATCTACACAACAAGTTTTTGGCGCCGTTGCCGGGATCGGTAACATTGTTTGATTCTATTTGGTTTTCCTACTTTTTATTATTTTTATTTTTTGTATATAACTGGACAGTTTCATGTTTTAAAGTTAATGAGGTTAATTGATAAGTTGTGTTTGTAGTCCAACGGACAAGGACAATTGCCTTAACAAGCAAGAGAACTGGGTTTGAGTCCCAGCTTACACAACACCCAAAAACAAAAAGGTTCAAGTAGCATGTTGATTATTTCTAGTTTATGGTTTCATTCACTTGTTCTTAATTAATTATCTTGTTCAAGTTTACATAAACACCATATGACTCTTGGACTGATTAGTGAATGAATGGGTAGATATTGAAGACAAACACCATGTTTAAATTCTACTTGGTTCTTTATTGTTCTTCTTGTTCTTAATGGGTTCGGAATTTGTGTTTAGACTAAACACCATAGCTAAATGTTTTTTCTGAATACTTGATTAAAACCACACACCATATGGATAATCATATTTGAGAAAGAACGAACTTCATAAGCTAGTTTTGATTTACTTTGTTACTTGTTACTTTGAAGCATGAAATTGGACGTGTGTTGATTTTCCTTTTCATTTTAGTTTTTATTTCCTAATCCTTTAATTCTGTTTCAAGTTTTCTGTGTTTGTTTTAGCAATTTATGACAGCTTAATAAAAATGGAGAGAGATGGTAACCTCAACCATAAGAATGGGGAGTGTAGAGCAGTGGGAGAAGTCGCGACCTCCAAGTGCATCCATGCTCGACCTAATCGCTTCAAGGGGGAGTATTCCAATCCTTTCTCTTTAGTTGTTTTGTTATTATTTCAGTAATTTTAATTTTCTATTTCTTTTATTAAAAAAAAAATAAAAAGATTTTTTATATTAGCTAACTCGTGGTAACTCCAGTGAGCGTCTCCGTCAATACAGTGTCTAGGAGTTCTTTAGGCGACACCTTCGGTGTCTAAGAAGTTTGGGTTTTAAGTGGGACCTTTGTGACCCCTCCAATCTTCCCGGATCCCCTGGCTGTGTTTTCTGAGGCCCTTAACTGGTCATCCATGAGTTACTTGTATATTTGTGTGTTTAAAAAACAAAACAAAACAAAACAAAAATTAAAATTAAAAAAAAAAAATTATTTTTCCTTGTAAATTGCAATTTGAAACTTCTTTTTTTTTTTTTTTTCTTTGTGTGGTCAATTAGTTGTAAATAATAATAAATTTAAAAAAAAATCAATTTGGAATTTTTTTTTGTTTTCTTTTTTTTGTTTTGTTAAGTTAGTTTATGTATTTATTTACGTGGTGTGATTAGTTAGTTTATTTCTGAGTGTTAAAAACACATTTTTATTTCACTTCAAACACTGCAAACAAAGTAAAAAGTAAAAAAGTAAAAAAAAAAAAACTAAAAACAAAAACAAAACATTCAAGTAAATTAAAAATAAAAACAACATCTTCTTCTTCTTCATCTTCTTCATCATCATGGCATGCCTCTATTTTCTCTTACTTGCAGAATCTGCAGCAACTCCACATGGTCATCATTTTTTCTCTCCAGTGCTTCCACGTGCTGATTGGCAAGGAGAGCCGCTTCTGGAGTCTGCCACCATAGCCTTCAAGGAAGCTATTTCCTCGCTCATCGCGGCACACTCCCGTGTTCTCGCCAGCAATCGCATGCCCAAGTTGGTAGCCGAGACCGCATGGAGCACCGTTAAATTGTGGGACTCCTCAACTGCTGCCTTGTCAGACCTCCTTGCCACATGCAGATGATCCTGTCGATGTGAGCTTGCTGCCAATCATGCCTTCCAGGCAGCACTCTCTGTTCGGCACGCCCTAGAAAAGTTCGGTATTACCTCAGCAAAGTTTGAGGCCGTACCGTGATGATATGTGGAGTTTGGGAAGACATGGTTTGGAGGAGCCCTTATCTGCGCATTCGGTGGCGCAAGGGACAATTCAAGGCTAAGATCATCAAGGTGAGTGCATGAAGATGCCATTGTTTTGTTTTTGGATTTTTTGATGTTTTCTCTGAATTTGCAGGAAGAAATGCGGGGGTGCTCTTCTACTTCACCGAGAAGTGTTTAAATAGACTTATGCAAACGAGGTAGCCGAAAGCACTTCGGATCTCGAGGGTGCTATCCTGTGCTCTTTTATCTCGGATCCCTTCATTTCCGGCGCAAATTGCGAGCGCATTTTCCTAAAAGGGAGCATGGCTACACTTTCACTTACTTTTGCCTCCCTGTTTTCTGATGTTTCTCAAGAATGTAATTGCAAGAATAGACAAAATTAAAGATGCGTCTTGGACACCTGGTGCAAGAATCCCATCTCTTCTTTTAAATTCTTGTTTGAATTGTGTGTTTATTTCAGTTTTTATTTTTATTTTGTTTTTATTTAATTAGGTAGTATAATTTAAAAACTCACAGGATATTCTTTGAAGGAGCTAAACTTTTGGTAACTCCAGTGAGCAACCGCAGTCTATACAGTGTCTAGGAGTTCTTTAGGCGGCACCTTCGGTGTCTAAGAAGTTTGGGTTTTAAGAGGGACCATTGTGACCCCTCCAACCTTCCCGGATCCCCTGGCTGTGTTTTTCTGAGGCCCTTAACTGGTCATCCTTAAGTTTTTCTCTTAAAAGAAAAAAGCAGTTACTTGTGTGTTTGCTTAACTAAAAATAAAAATGCATGCTTGGGTTTTCATGTTTTTGTGTGATCGTCGTTCTTTAAATTTAGGGTCATTCGTCTCTTTGAGATAACATAACGTTTTTATTTCCCAATTTTAAAAAAAAAAAAAAAAAACACATACATTTTTTAAAAAATAAATAAAAGCTGAAATCATTTCTTCTTGGCGCTCGGTGTCTCGACCATAGGAGCTTTTAGTTTGGCCCTCTGGCTATCCTCTTCCGGGGCTTCACGCACAGCCTCTTGGGGCTCATCACTTGAGCTCCCAAAGATCGCAATCTTAGCTTCAGTATAACTTTTCTCGCGATCTGGTTTCTTGCGTTTACCCGGTCGATCCAGGTCCTCCAGCTGTTTTCGCATGTCGCGAGAGTACAACTCTACAATCTTTGTTAGGTTTTTATTCTCGTCCCGCAGCACTTCTAGCTGGTGTCGATTCACCTCCACTATCCTTGACCTCTCCCTTTTCAGGCTTTTTATAGCAGTCTGACACTCTTCAACCATCCTGTGCTCCGCCGCTAATTGACCTTTCAGCACCTCTACCTCATGGGACTTCGCAAGTAGGCGATGAACCAAACTTGCGACACATGCTGGACTCTGCATGCTCAGTGCCAGGGCATCACTCATGACCCGATTGTCATCCCTTGTCCCGAACACACGTATATCTTTAGGAGTCACCAAATTTCTGCCAACTCCAATGGCAACATCGTTGTCCAGGAGTATTGAGTCATTGACGGTCACAGGCCCCGTGCGGAGGCAAAGTAGGGCATCCATACTGGTGCTCCTGCTTGGCCTCGTGTTTGAGTCGGTGGAGCTAGGTTGAGATCCAACGAAAAGGGGTAGGAAGAAGCCATTTGATTTCTCACTTTTCTTTTTCTTTTTCTTGCTTGTTTTCTCTTTTGTGTGTTTCTGAGTTTGTGTTTTTTGTTTTTTCCCCCTTCTTTTTCCTTCTTATAGACATAGTCTTTCACAAACCCTAGCAGCGTTTGAGCATTTTTTTGAATCCCCAAGCGTTCCTCGAGTCCCACAACCTTCTCACTTTCCAACCGTTTCCAACTCATTTGTCACGACTTGCTTTGTCTGAACGGACGCGTTCAGCAAAGTCGTCGCGCATTTCCATGGCCCCGTAATTTTCGCTTGTGGATCTGCGGCGCCTCTATGCGTCGACACGCGGCTTCTGCTTCTGCCCGTGACTATCCATGAGACGACATCAGGGACCACATTCCCTCTTTTTAGAAATCCCGCTTTGCGCTCATAATTCACGTTTTATCTTTTTAAGAAAAAAAAAATTAAATTTAAACGTGTGGGCTTCAGATTTCATGTTGGGTCACGTTTTACCGTTGTTGGGTTAATTTCATTGTGGGCTTTGGGCTTTCAATTGTTTGGGTTTCAGTTTGTGTAAGACTATCTGTTAGGGCTTACTGTTTTGAGTGTTTTACTGTTTCGTTTTATTTATTTATTTATTTTTTATTTTTTATTTTTTTTATTTTTTATTTGTTTGATTGTTTTGTAATTTTTATTTTGTAATTGTTTTATTTTATTTTTGTATGTTTTGTAATTTTTATTTGCTTTAATACCTTTCATTTGTTGTTATGACATTGTTTGTGGCTAATTTTTAAACATTGAGGACAATGTTCATTTCTAGGTTTGGGGGTATTAGAGTTTACCATGTATTATTTTTTTTCTTTATTAAAAAAAAAAATTAAAAATTTCTTGTTTTTCTTCTATTTGAGTCTTGTTTTGTTTTTGAGTCACTTTCCGAACACTTATGATGAGATAGTGATAAATGTTTGCATGACTTAAATAAAAATTGGATTTCATTTTATTTTAGTGTTTCTTTTCTTTATAAAAATTAAAAATTAAAAATTTCTAAAAAAAAAAAAAAAAAAATTTGGCATTGTTCTATCATGATATGCTTGAAACCTTATTTGCACTTGCCATTTGTTTCATAATTTTCCAATTAAAGGATTTGCATGATCTAAAGAATTGTATGAAGCATAAATTAGACATATATAACCAACCATATAAAGTGAGCTTTTGAGCCTTGTACTTCAATTCATGAGTGTTATATACATACTCTTATTTTCTTGTCATCTAAGTTGTTGTTTGATCTCATTATTCATTGATTTGGTTGAACACTTAAAAGTCATTCATTCTTATGCAATTTGATTTCATGACATTTAAGAAGTGATATTAAGGCCCTCTTTGGATCGTTTGTGCCTTTCAAGCTAACCTTATGCATGCTTAAGCATGATTTTCCATTCTTAACCATTTTGAGCCTACATGTAAACCTTTTCTTTCATTTACCAATTTTATTTCCTCGCCTTAGCCCGAAAAACAAATATTTACCTTTCTAAGGAACTCATGAGCTTTAATTTGGATGTGTTTTTCATGCTAAGTTTGGGAAGAGGTGTTACATTTCGAAAAAAAAAAAAAGAAGAAAGAAAAACAAAAAATCACACAATTGGTGAAAGAAAAGAGAAAAGTGGTGGTTGATTGAAAATTCATTTTTGGGCCTTCAAAATAAATTGGTGTTTGTTGAATTAAAGGAAAGGAGTGAATCATTGTAAATGAAGGCATAAGGAGTTTTGATCATGTAAAAGAAAAAATCTAATCGTGATGATTCGAAGTCTTGTAAACAATTGTTTTATGCTCTTACATTACGAGTTCCCTGGACTTTGTATTATCCATACCTTTCATTTCTTACTCACCTTACACCCTTGGCCCCATTACAACCTATGTTAAAGACCTAAATTGATCTTAAATGTCATGTGGTTGAATTGCATTCATTTTTCTACTTTTAAGTGTTTGGCGTCCTTCTGGAGATCATTTTAATGCAAGTTCTTCATCTCTTTTATTTCGAGTTAAGTCCTTATGGTTTAACTCTATTCTCATGTTTATAACTGAGTGTTGCATTATAGCCCTCTTCTGAGTGATTCATTTGTGAGAGGACAACTTTGGTGAGATTTGAAGTTGAACTTGTGCTTTGTATGATTTTCGAAATTGTGTGAAAACTAAGATTGGGGAATTTGTTGTATTTGGCTATCACACTACTACACTTTGAGCATATTGTGTTTAGAACTTTGCCGCTTTGTAAATAATGTCTAAAAATTGAGCTTTTATTGTTAAAACGTTTAAGTCATGTGCATGAGTCATTTTTCTTCAGAAAATGTTCGGAAAAATTGTTTTGAGTTCGTTTTATTTTTGTAATTGTTTTCTTTATTTTTGTTTTTTTGTTTTGTTTTTGTTAATGTATTTGCGTTTGTGTTTGTTTTTGTTTTTGGTTTTGCTTAAGGACTAACAATCTTTTAAGTTTTCTAATTACTTTGTTTTACAGAGTCAGTAAAACGTTTGTGGTGTGTGATATTTGTTAAACCCTCAGGAGACACAACTCCTCCTACTAGGGATGCCTAGAGGTTTAAAGGCTTGTTGCATATGCTAAATGCAATCGAGTTACTTACGAAAGTAGTCTAGTTAACTTCTTATTATTTTTTTTATTTTATTTTTTTTTATCTGTGTTTTCCTTTTTGTTTTCCTCGAGGACTAGCAAAATCTAGGTTTGGGGGTATTTGATCGGTTCATAATTGTATATTATTTCTTACCCTTCTCGCTTATGATTTGGTTATGTTTTTGAGTTAAACTTGTGCTTTTAATCCTTTTTGTGTTTATCTTTCAGCTAATTGAGCTTTAGGTTACAATGATGGCTTTGGAGAGCATAATTCATGCAATTCAAGCATGTTAAGGCCTAATTTGGATGAATTGAAGAAGAGCTTAAAGACAAACTCATTTTTGCTACAGCCCCCTGCCATTCCAGTTTCGTAGGTCATATTGAAAGCTTTGTTTCAGCAAGCTACATAGCTCTAATGAGGCCACATTCTTCATGAAAGTTGTTCCAATGGGTGTTTACTATAACATATCCAAAATTCAGCCCCATTGGATAAATCTGGAGTCCGTTACCTAGCAAACACAGAACCATGCTCAGGATGGATCTTATCAGCGCGGAAAATGAGTTAGCAATTTGTTTCGCCCTTAACTTTTTCCTCCGACCTTGGATTGGCCCAAATAACATATGGCTGGAAAGAAGACATTCTGAACTTCAATTTAGAGTGCTTAAAGTCCTAATTTGATTAAGCTAAGCCCAAGTTGTAAGCCCTTGAAGTTGCTGGTCATGCTGACCTCAGCATGTGCTGGTTGGATGCTTGGTCATGGTGAGCTAGGCATGAGCTATCATTTCTGGTTGGAAGCTTGGTCATGGTGACATGAAGATGACCTAGGGCTGCTAGTGGGATTAATTGGTGAAGTGCATCAACCATTCAAGATTTTCTAATACAAGTGCATCACCCATTCAAGATTTTCTATTACAAGTGCATCAACCATTTCAGATTTTATAATTCAAGTGTTGTATGCATTAGCCATATTGAATTCAGATTTTTCACTTCCCCTAGGCCTATAAATAGGGAAGTTCTCTATGCTTGTAAACACACCCCAAGGGGGGGAGCTCTCAAGCACTTCTCTAGAGCTCCCTTCCCTTCTCTCCCTCAAATTCTCTTAGTTTCCCTTTGTAGTTCTCAATTGTTGTAACAAGATCCTAGTACTATAAATCTCAAGCATTTTTCCTTTCTCTTCTTCTATAAATTCTCCAAACACTTCTCTATTCTCTTTCAAAGTTCTCCATGCTCTCAAACACTTTCCAAACACTTTCTTCTCCCTTCTCAAAGCTCTCAAACACATGCTCTTCCAAAATCCACAAAGTTCTCAAACACCACTTTCCTTTCTTCTCCAAAAGTTTCCATATTCTCAAACACTTCCCAAACACTCATCCCTTCTCTTTCTCAAACACATCTCTCCTCTCTTCCAAATTCCCAATGTTCTCAAACCTTCTCTTCCAAAATCCTCCAAGTTTCCAAACACTTTCTTCATCAAATTCTCCAAACACTTTCTCAAACAATTCTCTACTTCTACTTTCTTCTCCAAAAAGCCTCCATGTCCTCAAACACTTTTCCCAAACACTTTTCCTTTCTTCCTCAAGTTCTCTTAATTTCTTTAATGTTCTTTTAGTTGTAATTTATTTTTCATTGTAATGTACATTCTTTCTTCTGGTTTTGTTTCTTTTGTTTTCATTTTTGTTTTGTGTAGGAAAATTGAATTGGATCATTCAATCACCAATCCCTGTGGAATCGACCTCGCACTTACATACGCTAAACTACCAACGGTTCGTGCACTTGCGAGTATCACAAGTTGAGGATGCAGTTGAACCCATTTTGGTGCAGCTGAATCTACACAACACTTTTTCATCAAAAATTACATCTATGCTGACTATGATCCTCTTGGTAGCTGGATTATACAACCTGTAAGCCTTGGACTCATCACTAATCCCAAGCATAACACACGGCACACTCTTGTCATCAAGTTTGCTTCTTAGCTTATCATTGACATGAGAATAAGCTAAGCATTCAAACACTTTGAAATGAGCAACTCCTCGTTTGTTCCCACTCCAAGCTTCTTCTGGAGTTATATCCTTCACAACTAGTGTTGGACATCTATTTAAGATGTGAACTCACCAATTCACAGCTTCAGGTCAAAAATTCTTAGGCACCTTTGTTCTTGCAAACATGCTACGTACCATATTCATAACGGTACGATTTTTCCTTTCTAAAACCCTATTTTGCTGAGGAGTGTAGGCTATAGTTAACTGTCCATGAACACCATTCTCCTCACGAAAGGTGATGAATTCATGTGAAGTGAGTTCTCCTCCATGATCAGTATGTAATGCTTTAATAAACATCCCAGCTTGTTTCTCAACCATAGCTTTAAACTTCTTAAAAACAATTATAGCCTTAGACTTTTCAGATAAAAAGTACACCAAAGTCTTCCTACTAAAATCATCAGTGAAAGCTATAAAGTACCTCTTGCTGCTATTGGAGATAAGATTAATAGGTCTACATATGTCTGAATGGACCAATTGAAGGATATATGAGGACTTCCAAGTGCTCTTCTGAGGAAAAGTATCACAGTGTTGCTTCCCAATCATGCATTCTTCACAATTTTTTTAGGGAGCTTGGTAATCTAGTATCCATATGCTTTTGTTCCAAAGTTTTCAAACCATTAAAACTTAAATGTCCATACCTATAATGCCACAGCTAGCTTGCATCCTCTTGAGTGGTAGATTTGAAGCACTTAGGATCATCACATGAGGCCTTTGTTTGCAATGGAAACATCCTGTTTGGACCCATCTCAACTTCTATTAATAAACCTTTCTCATGATGATGGATCTGACACACATTCTTTTGAATAAGAATAGCAAGTCCCTTTTCTTGCAACTGACCAAGGCTAATTAGATTGCTCTTCAATTCAAGTACATAAAAAACTCCAGAGATGCAGAGCTTTACCCCATTTACTTCAATTGATGTTTCCTCTCCCTTTGACACATAGGCTAGAATTGTCTCCCAACTTCACCTTCTTTATGATTTCATCAAGTGTTGCAAAAAGTTTCTTGTCTCCACTCATGTGGTTACTGCATCCAGAATCAAGATACCGTAGCTTGTTGGTGGTATCTTCTTGCATATTTACGTAAGACATGATTACCATATCTTCTTCGGCTTCAGTAAAATTTGCCTTGTTGTCATGCCCTTTATTAGGGCACTCATATTGAAAATGCCCCAATTCATGGCAATTGTAAGACTCAATAGCCAACTTATCAAATGATCCTTGTCTCCCTATTCCTCTTCCACGACCTCTATAGCCTCCACGACCCCTTCCTCTCGTAGGTGAATTATTTTCTTGACTCACTTTCAGCATTTGTTCCTCCATTACATGGCCAATAATTCTTTGCTCATGCACAAGCAGACTGCTTTGCAATTCAACAATTGAGAGATCATCTATCTCGTTAGATTCTTCAATGGAACAAACCACATAGTCAAATTTTTGTGTCATTGACCTCAGGATCTTTTCACTCACCACTACATCACTCATCTTTTCTCCATGGATTCTCATCTTGTTGGCTACTGTGAGGACCCTTACAAAGTAGTCATTGACTGTTTCTCCCACCTTCATTTGAAGTATCTCAAACTCTTTACGAAGAGCCTGCAACTGTGCACGCGTAACTCTAGTTGTGCCTTGATACTTCTTTTTCATCAAATCTGATATGTCTTTTGTTGTGTCCTTTGCCAAGATTGTCTCCAAAATGGGTTGATCTATGGCTTGGAAGAGATAATTCTTGGTCTTAAAGTCCTTCAGTTTCTGATCTTCTAAGGCCTTGAGTTGAGTTTCATTTAGAACAATTCCCTCAGCATCCTGTGATCCCATTCTCCACCAAGCCCTAACCTTTGTAGGGCAAAAAATTCTCCATAAGCATGGACCAATGATCATAATGCCCATCGAAACATGGAATAGTTGGTTGCACAAAATTACTTCCTTCTCCTACCATTGCTTCTTGCTGCTGCAAGTCAAAAGCTGTTGCTTTCTTTGAATGTTCAGGCTTCAGGCTCCAATGAGGAGCTCTGATACCAAATGTCAATTTTCTAGCGTTCTTAATTTAAAGAATGATCAATTAGGCGGAATGAAATCATTCAATGAAAGACAAGGCTTAAATAGCCTTACAACTGGAAACTAACATAAAGATAATAACGTGCAAAATTCCATGACCAACAATCCCTAATATTATGGGATTCTCCTAAAGAAACGTTACAAGCAAAGACCATTTTAATGACTTTCAAAACCTAGCTAATTTCCCTAAACCTTAGGGATTTATTCAACATAAGTATCAAATACTTTAAGCAAACTAACACTTTAACACCTTAACATCGTGCCCATGAGCTGTATTGGTCCAACATGGTGGTGGAAGAGTAATAAGACTATGCGAAAAGTAGATGAAAACATCTATAAAATACCAATGCCATATCGCATACGCATTCAAATTAGTCCCTCCTTGGACCCACCTGTCATCTCCATAGCCAGCCAGCAGCCATGTTACGGCAATGGCACACAATCACTCTCAACCTATTGGGTAGCGGAGAAGTAGATGACGCAGATTGGAGAGCAACCGAGGCTTTGTTGAAAGGGTAGTGAAAGGACTCAAGCTCTTCGAGTATCTTGATTGGGTATGAAATCGGCCGGAAGGCATGGGTCGGGTTGAACGATGGTGGGCTTGGACATTTTAAAGAAGAGGACGAAAGTCTGGCTTTTTCGGTGAATTAGTCTAAGGAAGTTAAGGAGATAGACTAGGGTTTTACAAACAATATAGGTGCGAAGATGAGGAAGTGGCATTGGAGAGAGAGAGAGAGAGAGAGAGAGAGAGAGAGAGAGAGAGAGAGAGAGAGAGAGAGAGTGAGAGAGAGTTTCATATGGTTGTTGTGCTGATGCTGGGTGAAGATGAGGAACAGAACGCCGCCAACCACCCTGCCAGTCATATCGGCAAGCATCTCATCTTCAAGTTCTGATCTTGCTTGTGGGGGAGGCGGTTGGTGGCTGGGTTCATGGGGCTGTGAAAGAGAGAGAGGTTTTTTTTTTCATTTTTAAAAAATTATACGTAATTTTTTTTTTTTTTAAGGAAATCCATTTTCTTATTAATTTTTTATCCCACATCAGCCATTAAAAAATGGGATTACAATTGCCACGTCATAGTTTAGCACATCTTCTAACGGAATTAGTAATGGATGGAGTATTTTTAAAAGTCTCGTACACTTTGTGTACTAGTCAAACCGGTCAATATATATTGGGTATGAATTTGTAATTTCCCTCATAGTTTGAGGGATTTCCTCGCAGGACCCGTCCCGAATTTCTTGAAACCCGAGACGAATCCTGTGAATTCTCGACATCATCCGATGTCAGGCCCACTCACTGAAACTATATCCTCTTTTCCCAAAAGGAATTAAGGACACGAGATTTCCTACCGAAATTTCGCAGAGTCTCCCATGTAAATTGAACATTTCCCAAATTTCAACCTGCATAAAATTCATATTTTTAATATCCCAACAGGCAGCACGCACAATATAATTTCATGCAATTCATATAATCGGCATCCGGCCTTCAGAATAATTCGAAACAAAACCAACAATATTCTCAAGTCAATTACTACATAAACCATGTACTTAATGACTTCAAACAACTTTACAAACACCACAGAAATCATTAAACTGGGTTCAAATCCAACAATCACATCGAACCACATCAGGAATCCAATCACATACGCAGAATCGAACAAACCTTTTTAAACACAACAATATTTCGCGGCTGCACCTAGATGAGACCCCAGGCTGCCTACATACCCTTGGACAAGGGATCAAGCCACACGTAGTTCTCGTCTCAACGGTCACAACTCCGATAATAAACAATTATTTACAACAGAACCATCTATACATTTCAGATTTGACACAATTCCAAATCCGACAAACACAATGAACACATTCTCGAATTCTTCCTTTAGAACAGTTCAATCTCATAACCATACCCTATCCAAGGCGTATGTACATTAAACACATCATCAATTTTTTTCATTTATATCCATTCAATCCTGCAACCATACCCTATTCAAGGCGTATGTTGTCGTACAACACTTCCCAATCCAGGGCTCAAACATTCATATATAAACAGGGTACTCACAAAGTACAAACTTACGAATCTCAAATCCATAATCAAAACCACATATACATATATGTAATATAATAACGCCGACCTCTCACCATCATCATGTACTAGGGGAAACAATCCAACAGGGGATTGTTGACTAGCTCACACTTATCCGGCCCTCAAATGTCCATGTGGCTAGGGACGAGCCGTCCAACTGGGGGACTAACTCTCAGCCAGCACGTACGGACGAAGAATCAAGACCCGTACGCTTGAAAACAGTCTTACGCGCGCAGACTACCCAATTAAGGGTCTACAACGACACCTCGTTAAGGTATGCCCCGAGTTCTGTCATATCCAGACCATATCACAATTTCCATATATCAGGATCCAAGGGGAGGTACATATACTGATGCACATCATGTACTAGGGGAAACAATCCAACAGGGGATTGTTGACTAGCTCACACTTATCAGCCCTCAAACGGACTATGTGGCTAGGGACGAGCCGTCCAACTGGGGGACTAACTCTCAGCCAGCACGTACAGACGAAGAATCAAGACCCATATGCCTGTAAACAGTCCTACGCGCGCAGACTACCCAATTAAGGGTCTCCAGGGACACCCCATTAAGGTATGCCCCGGGTTCGACATTTCTATGTATCACACCTTTCCATAATCCATTCACAAATTCAGGGGGAGGTACGTATGATGGTGGAGTTCGTAATCCTTATGTAAATATTATAAAGTAATATTCTCTTCCTTAATCCAATTTTTCCCACAATACCTATTAATAGCATAGACAAATAAACTCTCAAGTATAGAACTCATAACCGAGGAAGTACCTAAGATAGTGCTTTCTCAAATATTATATATATAAACTCAAGACACTCGAATATATCAAATCCACAAATGTATCACAAATACTTTACAGAAATTAAACATTCAACTATTAAATATAAAAAGAATTTAAATAATTAATTAATTTCAACAACATGAGATTTATATCACAAAACCATAAAAACAATATCATAAATCCACAAAATCAACATAAATCAAATAACGGTCAAGACTCGTCCAAAAGGGTCGTTCTAGTACTCCTCGAAGAGTGAAACTACCTCGGAAGACGGGGTCAACCGAGGGTCAAACTGCCCAAACTTGGTCAACCGGGCCCGCGGGGCCCACGACCTCCGTTTTATGATCCGAACGTCCCTATGGGTTCCACAAGGTCTAGGATACATGCCCTGCAAGTTTGGTCCGGATTGGACAGTGAGATCGCTCGCGATCGGACGGTTAACGTAAAATACAAACTTTAACTATTTAAATCGGAACATCCGTTGCTCAAATTCCCGATCCGCGAATTCCTACACGATCCTAGAAATATCTAAATCAACATATATTAAATGGGAAGCGATCCAACGGTTCTAACATATCGAACCCAGAAATCACACAATATGTAAAATTCGTTAAGGGTTCAAACATTATCCGAATTGAGATTTGTAAAATTCTACGCCCTCGTGACAACCAGGAGATCATTTTAGGATAAAAATGTCTCTCTGATACAGTGCCCATGCGCCGCCACACGCGCCGGCAACGCGTGGGTGTCCAAAGCGATAACCACTCGCCGGAAAAATTTAACATCTTGACTCCAAACTCCTACCTTAGGTAATACACTTAATTTGGAGTCACTTTTGTTCTTGGGAATACCCCAAAAAGTGACAGGAAGTGGCTAAAAACGAAGGTCGAAACCGGCAGATTTTTCAACTAGAAAATCAACTTACCTACGCTAAAAATTAGTGCAATCCTACCCAACCATCAGCTAGAGCTCAAGAAATAGATGAATTTCCATACCTGGATCGCCAAAAATGACGGCCGGACTATGGAGAACGGAGCCGGCGAAGTTTCTGTCAAAACCGACACCTTCCTCTTCGTTTTCCGGTGAAATCACAGCGATTGGCGATGGGACCTGGCTGGGGTTGGAAGAGGACGGTGGCCCGGTCATTTTGGTACCGGCCCGTCAACTTTGGTGGCTAGACGTGGTGGTGGCGGCCCAAAAACCCCGGCGATGAATAGTAACAGGGGGTCGCGCACAGAGGGAGAGGAGGAAGGAGAAGAAAAAAAATATATATTAAAACTGTCGGTCCTGTAGCACGATACTGTTGCTACAGTAATAATTTTTAATAAAATTTCATTTATGTCCCTTTCGTTTTCAGACTTTTTCTCCTTCGTTACAAATCGGAATTGGGCATGCCGCATGTCTACGAACTCGTATCGACGAGCTCTAAGCAACGGTATCACTCATTTTCCCAAAATCTTTCCGGATTAAAAAGTGACCCAAATACGCCTATCCCCAAGAGTAAAATTATAATTTCTTAATCTAATTAATTAAATAATTAATTGGATATACAAATTAGGGTCGGGGCGTTACATTTTCTGTAGTTAATCCTATTTTAATTCTCTCGCTCTCACTAATTCTTACCTACTTAATGAAGGGACACACCAAAAAATATTTTTATTAATTTAATTGAAAAACAATTTAAAAGAGTAATTTCATTTCTCATTTACTCAAGCATTCAAATATTTTATAGAAACATTATCAAGTGGCTTGACCGAAAGATGTAAGACAAACAGGCATGTCCGAAATTCTTAAACGGGTTGGTTGTACATCTCTAGTCCAAATTCCCATTTTATTCATGTTTTTGGTACTCTTACGATCGGGATCGGTCTTCAACTGCCCATCTTCTTGTTGTTTGGTTTGATTTAAGCTCAAAGCCTTAATCACATGGGGTTTCGTATTTGGTTTTTCTCTCTCTCTTTTTTTCCCTTATTTGTTTTTTTTTCTTAATCCTCAGTGCACTCGTATTTGGTTCTTTCCTCTCTTCATGAGTCAAAATCAAAAGCGTCTTCGACTTCAAAAGTTCTATCAAATAAACCCCTTTCATGCAGTTGTGTGTGTGAGCCACAGGCTGTGTGGATCTTGGACCAGATTGGCTCACCCGGATACTTAGCAAGGTTTAGCTGTTTCTTGAATTGTGTTCAAAGCAAAGTACGTCAAGCAACCTCACTCAATTCATTTTTATGTACTTTTATTATAACACATTGTACTTGATTTATGTAATTCTTTACGTTTCAACTATTAATTTAGCAATATTTTATGCTCAATCATTACACTTTGCTGCAATCTCCATCACTAACCTAACACCACATTGAAAGGTATATCAAAACAGTAGACGCACAAAATTATTTAAAAACTGGTCACGAATCTTTATGTCTCGGACTCTATATTATATCTATAGACTGTAGTTTAGAATATCTACCGGCATATATTCAAATAAGGAGAGAATCAGCTAGGGAAAAAAAAAATACAGAATATATTATGACATTGCCACTTGCTGCTACCTTGACGCCTAGTTTAAATTTTCTCGTTACTTTGAAAAGAAAAGAAACTAGTTTATCTTTTTTTTAGTACAAGTGATAGTTTAAAGTATACGAAAAGAGGAATTTCATCATACATATATTACCAAAGTGTCATGAGAATCAACCTCACTAGTTCAAATCTTCCTCAACTAGTTTATATGGCGTTTGGAATTACATGCCATTTTTACCAAGATTGGTCTAGCTAGTGGAACTCTCTTCTTTTTCTTTTTCTTTTTTTGCAGGCAGAAGTTTGTATTTCCTCTTATTCATCAATTAAAGAAAATTAAACTAGTCTAGCCTTTTAATAAAAACAAAATTGGACAAAAACCAGTCTTGCATACCAGTTTTTCGTTTCCTTAGAAAAACCAAATTTCCATATAGAAATAGTACTTAAATTTTTCTTAACAACGTGCCCAAAATTTGGCCATCATATTCCAAAATTGCCATGATGTATGTTTGCTTACTTGAAAAAAAAAATTTTGAAAAATTATAACACCCACATGTTAGTAGTTTTAGCGTAGTTTAGATTAGATGAATAAAAAAGACCCTAGCATCTTGATCCCCTTCGCGATCTGCAAAACGATTTCTGTCCTTTAGGCACCTTTTATAGACATAATGTCCTTTCAATCTTTTGATCCTTTGAATATTTGTATGGATGGTCATTAAAGAGATTCCAAAGGGATAAATGACCCATCATTTAAGTGCAATTGTGTGATGCATTAGAGAATAAAAATGCATATGAAGTGCGCCAATAGGATTTACCCCAATAAAAAGAAGATCTTAATTTGCAGATCAGTGATCTTATGTTCAAATCTGTGTGACACCTTATAGAGTGTGAGAAACCATTATTCCCTTTCTAATTGACTCTCGCTTGTACTAAAAAAAATACATCTCAAGTTTTTTACTATTTGTCCACTCTTCAGCCTTCTTCTTTTATTGGGATATATAAATTTTCGCATTATTTTTTCTGTCAGAATTTTATTATAATCAATTATATAAAGCCGCGACAAGTTTCCTTGATGAGAAAATGATAGAAATTATATATTATTAACAATTATCAGATACAAACTCCACAGCTTGGCACACCCCCCAGATAACAGCTAGGTCAATTACCAGATACAACATATAGTATTTCAAAATCCAAAACAACCCCCTTACAAATCGCCGCCCTCTCATTCCCATCCCATCCATCTCTAAATTCATTTTTCTACGCCTTCCCCATATCTGATAAAAAAGAAAATGAAAAAATTTGGACCCTTCTACTTCTGCTACATGGTTGTGCTTCAGCCAACAACATGGACAGCGATGAAATATATGACGCCGCTGGAGTTGTCATTGGCGTCCTCGCCATAATCTTACTCATAGTCTTGATCTCCTGCTGCAACCGAAGGCAATCTCCCGTTGACCCGTCTGACCACAACGAAAGCTCTGCAACAATCGAACAAGGCCTTGATGAAGCCACCATCTGCAGCTACCCGAAGCTACTTTACTCTGAGGCCAAGCTGCGAATGGTTGGCTCTGTTTCAGCTCCTTCTTGTTGTTGCATATGCTTGGCAGACTTCGAAGACAAAGACATCTTGCGATCTGTGCCTAATTGTGGTCATTTCTTTCACCAAATTTGTGTAGACAAATGGCTGCAGCTTCATCCCACTTGCCCGATTTGCAGAAACTCGCCTCTGGATCCATCTGCAGTTTTGGTGACTTCTGTTGAGGTAGTTGAGGTCTAAATGATAGTCGATTGTTGATTAGATAATTTGGAGTTTGGGATGATTTTCTGTGAAAAATCGATACCCATGTATCAGTTGTAATTTGTAAACATTTCTTTCTTTTTGTGAGAATATTTGTGAATCAAGGCGGACTAATAAACAATTGACTTGTCCATTTCTAAGATGTTGATCAAATCACATCTCTCTTGTTCTTGTTGATTCGACCCCAATGTAAGATTTGACGGATATTTCATGAACTAGTGTGTGATTTTTTTTTTTTTTTTTTTTTTTTTTTTGGGGATTAATAGTTAAATTGAAAATTTAATTTGAGGATTTGCATCTTATCCCTTTAAAAAAAAATATTGAATTTTTTTTATTTTATTATACAAGACTTACAAGCAATATTTTTGAAAATTTATGTGCCTAGCCCGCTTATGTCTTGTCCCTTGAAATTTAGCAAAGGTCAATTGTTTATTTCGTGGTTTATGACTAGTAAAGAAGGAAAGGAAAAACACTTTCCTAATAAAAAGTAAAGTTAGATGGAAAAGACATTGTCCTTTTTTTTCTTTTCTTTTTTTTATCAAAAGAAGACATTGTCCTTGTAATCTCTGTTCTATTTGTGGCAATTATTTGGCCAAATTGCTATAATAACCTTAAAATATTGGTCAAATCTCACATTGTTCTTAAAAATTAAAGTCACTAACTTTGCCCACTTAACCAAGATTTAATGTCACTTTGCTCCGTATCCTCAACTTCATCCCAAACTCAAATACCCTCTATTGGATAAGGAAAAATAACTCGGAATTTAGCTAAAAGTTCCGGAAATGTAAGATGAGAAATTGACAATCTCTTGTTTGGCAATTTAAGTGTGGAATTTATTAAATGGTAAAATACAGAAAACCCCCTGGACTAATTACAACTTTCGAAATGTCCACCCTTAATTATTTTTTCGGCCAATTTAGCCCTCAGATTATTTTAAATGGTCAATTTAGCCTTTGCCGTTAGTTTTCCTGCAATTTCATCCAATTTTCTATCTAAATATCACATGTTAGGCACGTGACTCACTGTTCAATTAAAATTTAATTTTTTTAAGTTTAAAATAATTAAATTGTTAAAGCTTAGTAGGCCCCAGCGCCCTCGACCTAACCCAGGCCTTCTTCAAGCCTATCTCCTGCGCTGCCTCTCCCTCCTCTACCAAGTGCCACACCAAGATCTCCGTCATTGGCGCCGGCAACGTGGGCATAGCCATCGCCCATACCATCCTTACCTAGGACCTCGCCGACAAGCTCGTCCTCGTCGGGGCAAAACCAGAGAAGCTCCGCGGCGAGATGCTCGACCTCCAGCACACCACTGCCTTCCTCCACGGCACCAAGATCATAGCCTACGTCGATTACGCCGCCATCATCGGATCCGTCCTCTGCATCTTTATAGCTGGGGCCCGCCAGATCCCCAACGAGTCCAGGCTCAACCTACTGATCGTGTCGCACCCAGTCGACATCTTGACCTACGTGGCTTGGAAGTTGTCCGAGTTCCCCAGCAATTGGGTTGTCAGGTCGGGTACCAATCTGGACTCTTCGCGGTTTCGATTCCTCATTGCTAATCATCTTGATGTCAACGCTCAGGATGTGCATATGGGTTTTGATATGAAATTCACTATGCCAAAAAAGGGCTTTAGCAACGGATAATATCCGTTGTCTATTACCTATAAATACCGTGGTATTCAAGCCTGTTGATGGATATATATCCGTGGCCTTTTTAGAGTTACAGCATCGGATATTTGGTAAAATCCGATGCATAAATGATTTTCGTGTGCCTAAAAAACGTTGACTTCTAATGCCTAAACCTAAAACAACTGATGTTGTTTTAAAAGAGAGGAGGCTAAAGAGATATTACAATATCAGTGATATCTCCTGTGCTAATGCGTATTATCAATTACAACATCGCAAAAACAAATAATGTTGTTGTGAATTATGTTATACGTCATTGCTTTTTCTATTTTGTGGACGTGAAAAGCCTCCAATGATCGGTTCATAATTGTATATCATTTTGTACCCTTCTAGCTTATGATTTGGTTATGTTTTTTAGTTAAACTTGTGCTTTTAATCCTTTTTGTGTTTATCTTTCAGTTCATTGAGCTTTAGGTAACAATGATGGCTTTGGATAGGAAATGATGCAATCCATGCATGTTAAGGCCTGATTTGGGGTGAACGGAAGAAGAGCTTAAAGACAATCCATTTTTGGCTCCAGCCCTTGCCAGCCCAGTTTCGTAGGTCAACTTCTTGGCATTGGATCAGCATGCTATGGGGCTCGAATGAGGTGATGATCTTCATGAAAGTTGTTCCAATGGGTGTGTACTATAACATATCCAAATTTTAGCCCATTTGAACATATGTGGAGTGCTTAGCCCGTCCAACACTCAACCCTGCTCAGGAGGATTTGCAGCTGCCAGCTTTTTGCCATGTGCCTCACCCCAGCTATAAATGACTTTGCACCCAACATAATGAGTGATGTTAGGAGGCATTCCAGCTATGAAAGTCTAAAAGAGAATATTTGTGAAGACAAAAATACATCATGGCAAAGGGGACAAGTGTTGCGTAGATTCGAGCTACACCAAAATTGATTCAGCTACACCAAAATTGATTCAGCTGCATCCTCAACTTGTGATACTCGCAAGTGCACGAGCCGTTTGGTAGTATAGCATATGTAAGTGCGAGGTCGATCCCACGAGGATTGGTGATTGAATGATCCAATTCATTTTCCCTACACAAAACAGAAATGAAAAAGAAAGGAAATAAATAAAACAAGGAAGAAAGAAATAACTAACTCAAGCAGATAAGTTCCCAAGTTCAATTAGATTAACGGATTGATTCTAGCTAAAGTATGATTAAGCCATGGTGTTTGGTCATAACCTTGTGTTCCTAATTCCCTAATTTGATCATTTGTTGTCTAACCTAAAATTAAGCATTAGGAACCCATTAAGCATAGAAGAACAATTTAAACAACCAAGCATGTATCTAATCCCTGTTGTCGAATGTCCATACATACTCTTCCTATTCATAGTTCAATTCGAATTAAAGCATGGTGTATACTCTTAATTCAAACCAAGATAGCTAACATGCAAACCTAAATGGTGATCAATCATTCAAACAAGCATGTTAACTTATAAGCATAATGAATAAGAACATGAACCATAATTGAAACTTGGAAACTAATCAAACTTGAAACTAAAGAAAAGAATTTACATAATGAAAAGTAAAGTGGAACAAAGAAAAACTTAAGGAGAATTTCAGCACAAATATTTCATTACAACAATTGAAAACTAGAAAATGAAACTAAGAGAATTTGAGGGAGAGAAGGGAAGGGAGCTCTAGAGAAGTGTTTGAGAGCTCCCCCCCTTGGGGTGTGATTACAAGCTTAGAGAACTTCCCTATTTATAGGCCTAAGGGAAGTGAAAATCTGAATTCAAAATGGCTAATGCATACAACACTTTTATTATAAAATCTGAATTGGTTGATGCACTTGAATTAGAAAATCTGAATTGCTTGATGCACTTGTATTAGAAAATTGTTGATGCACTTCACCAATAAATCCCACCAGCAGCCCTAGCTCATCTTCATGTCAGCATGACCAAGCTTCCATCCAGAAACCAATAGCTCATCCTCATGTCAGCATGACCAAGCAAGCAATGAACTCATCTGCAAGTCAGCATGACCAGCAACTTCAAGGGCTTACGAATTGGGCTTCTCTTAAGCAAATGAAGACTTTAAGCACTCAAATTGAAGTTCAGAATGTGTATGATCCAACCACACAAGTATTGGCCCAATCCAAACTCGGATGAAAAAGTTAAGGCCAAAACAAATTGGTAACTCGTTTTGCTCGCTGAGAAAAATCAATCCTGAACATGGTTCGGTGTTTGCTAGGTAACGGACTCCAGATTTATCCAATGAGGCTGAATTTTGGATACGTTATTGTATACATCCATTGGAACAACTTTCATGAAGAATGTTGTCTCATCCGAGCTGTGTAGGTTGCTGAAACAAAGCTTGCAATATGACCTACGAAACTGGACTGGCAGGGGGCTGTAGCAAAAAATGAGTTTGTCTTTAAGCTCTTCTTCCCTTCATACAAATCAGGCCTTAACATGCTTGGATTGCATCATTTCCTATCCAAAGCCATCATTATTACCTAAATCTCAATTAACTGAAACATAAACACAAAAAGGATTAAAACCACAAGTTTAACTCAAAAACATAACCAAATCATAAGCTAGAATGGTACAAAATGATATGTAAATATGCACCGATCAAATACCCCCAAACCTAGATTTTGCTAGTTCTCGAGCAAAATAAAAAAAGAAAACAAAGTTAAAAACAAACAAGAATTTAACTAGACCACTTTCGAAGGTAACTCGATTGCATTGAGCGTATGCAACAAGTCTTTAAACCTCTAGGCATCCCTAGTAGGAGGAGTTGTGTCTCCTAAGGGTTTAACAAATTACGAATACCCACAAACGTTTTTCTAACTCTACAAAACAAAATGGTTAGAAAACTTATTAGATTTTTTAGTCCTTAAGCAAAATAACAAAAACAAAAATAAAAGCAAAATAAAAATAAAAACAATCACAAAAATAAAAAAGAACTCAAAATAATCTTTCTGAACATTTCTGAAGAGAAATGACTCATGCACATGACTCAATTTAGACATTATTTACAATAAAAACTCAATTTAGACATTATTTACAAGGCGGCAAAGTTCAAAACATAATATGCTCAAAATGTAGTAGTGTGATTGCCAAATGCAACAAATTCTCCAATCTTAGTTTTCACACAAATTCAAAAATCATACCAAGCACAAATGCAACTTCAAATCTCACCAAAGTTGTCCTCTCACAAATGAATCACTCAGAAGAGGGCTACAATGCATCACTCAGTTATAAACATGAGATTAGAGTTAAACCATAAGGGACTTAACTCAAAGTAGGAAGATGAAAAACTTGCATTAATATGATCTCAAGAAGGATGTCAAACACTTAAAAATAGAAAAATGAATGCAATTCAACCACATGACATTTAAGATCAATTTAGGTCTTTAACATAGGTTGTAATGGGGCCAAGGGTGTAAGGTGAGTAAGAAATGAAAGGTATGGATAATACAAAGTCCAAGGAACTCAAAAATGTAAGAGCATAAAATAATTATTTACAAGACTTCGAATCATCACGATTATATATATTTTTTTACATGATCAAAACTCCTTATACCTTCATTTACAATGATTTAAACTCCTTTCCAAACACCAATGAAACCCAAAAATGAAATTTCAATCAACTACCATTTAATCAGAACTTTTCTCTTTTCTTTCACCAATTGTGTGGAGTTCTATATTTTTTTGTTTTAATGTAATATCCCTTCCCAAACTGTTGTGAATTTCTGATAAACTCACTGCCCTTAAAGATCTTGTTGTTGATGGACTTTAGACAAAGAACTCAATGATGGATGAGTCTTACACACACACACAAATTAACCAAGCACAAATGACACAAGTGTTTATAGAGGTTCAGCAAATTGCCTACATCCTCTTTGGTGATCACCTTGAGAAATTTCACTAATGAAGATAGGTTACAACTTTGGTTTACAAAAGGAAACCCCCTTAGAACACTACCCTCACAATCTGTTTCTCTCTCACCCTTGCTCAATACCTTGATACACTTAGAGAACTCTCTTGCTCTCCCCTTGGCTATCTTGACAAAACTGAAAACTCTATCTCTGACAACTCAGAATTCCAGCTTATTCCACTTACAATTATTCAACTTGTTTTCTCCTCTTATGTTATCTTACTTCACCCCATTTCCTACACAAGCCAATGGACATAAGATAAGGCACCATCTTTGTCCTCCACGTTCCTCCTTTAGTCAATAACTTAGACTAAATGTCAGATCAAGTAGGTAAATAACATTCCACTCAGCCACCTCCCACTTACACCAGAAAATGGAGAGTGATATCTTTGAAATAAGATAACTAATTTTCCATGAGTGCTCTCCCAACTATCCAGCAGGTAGTCAACGTTCTTACACCTCAGAAGTGACCCACAAGCCTCTGAAATCATGTGGAAAGCGATAGCCATCGAAAACACAGTTGAAAACACGTAAGAAAAAACGTCACAGGCACGCTGGACGACCGGTCGCCAGGAGCTGGCGACCGGTCGCTTTTGAAGCAGAATGCTCCAATTCGTTTCTGTGACAAAACGACCGGTCGCAAATGGCGTGCGACCGGTCGCTTGCTCTATCGACGACCGGTCGCAAGGAGATAGCGACCGGTCGCTCGTCGACTTCCTACAGACTTCGTTTCTGTGTAAAACGACCGGTCGCAAATGTCCAGCGACCGGTCGCTTTTAGGCAGATTCAAAATCTTCATTTTTCAGCGCCAAAACATCCTTGTATCTTTAGGTGAGCCATTTTTCCAACAATCTCCACCATGGCGAGCCTAATACTCCTTGTGGACATCATTGCCTTCTAGGACATCTGTAATGTCTTGAGAATCGTCCTAATAACACTCAAGAACTCCACCTCAATCTTTAGCATGTAACAAGATTGAGCAAGCTCAAACAATGCTTGAACTTTGCTGTTGTGACTGGCTTTGTTAGACAATCTGAAGCATTCTCCTTCGTATGAACCTTCATTACAGTGATGTCTCCATCATTCACCCAATCCCTTATCCGGTGGTATCTCACATCAATGTGTTTGGACCTTCCATGGAACACTTGATTCTTCACTAAGCATATAGCACTTTGACTGTCACTTTGAATCACCACCAAGTCTTGAGTAATCCCGAATTCCTTTGCCAATCTCTTCAGCCATACCGCTTCTTTTGAAGCTTCCGTTAAAGCCATATACTCCGCTTCCGTAGTAGACAAGGCACTAACCGATTGTAACACTGCTCTCCAACTAATCGGTCCTCCACCACAAGTGAAGACATATCCTGTGGTGGATCTCCTCTTGTCAAGATCTCCAGCATAATCAGAATCTACAAACCCCGACACACATGCCTTTCCTTGTTGTCTTTCAAACAATATCCCAAGCCTTTTGGTGCCCTTCAAGTACCTGAGAATCCATTTTGCTGCTGCCCAATGTTGCTTTCCAGGATTCGCCATATACCTTGACACCACACTTACGGCTTGAGCTAAGTCGGGGCGTGTACAAACCATTGCATACATGAGACACCCTACCAAGCTTGCATATGGAACTTTACTCATATATTCCTTCTCTTCTTCAATGAACCCTTGAGGTTGGCACATGTAGATGTCTTCCTCCAATTCACCATGAAGGAAAGCAGTCTTCACATCCATTTGCTCCACCTCCATGTCCTCTTGTGCTACTATGGAGAGTAGTAGCCGTATAGAAGTATGTTTCACCACCGGAGAGAAGATTTCATCATAATCAACTCCCTCCTTTTGCAAGAATCCTTTTGCCACCAACCGAGCTTTGAATAAGGTGGCACCCTTCTCATGCATTTCTTCGTTCTTCCTAAACACCCATTTGCAGCCAATAACCTTGCGACCTTTGGGTTTAGGAACTAACTCCCAAACTGAGTTTTGGTGTAGAGATTCCATCTCTTGCATCATAGCTTCCATCCAACTTTCCCGTTCCTTGTTCTCAACAGCCTCTTGGAACGTGGTTGGTTCTTCTTCACTAGCATTTAGGGCATAGTGAACTGCATCCATCTCCCATCCAAACCTTTGAGGTGGTTTGATGGTTCTCTTGGGCCTGGACCGAGCTATAGATAATGGCTCCACCTGTTCTTGAGCCTCTTCTTCTTCTTGAGTGTGTTGTTGATGTTGCCCAGCTTCTTCCTCTTCAATGTCAGACTCCACCTCCTCCTGAACGTCTTCAGTTGGCTGTTTCTGAGAAGTCTTTCTTGACACCTTCTTGAGTGGAACTTCAATGGTTGTTTCTTTCTCAACAACATCCTCCTTTGCCTCTGAATTCTTGACTTTGTTCATAGGTATGGTCTTCTCATCAAACACAACATTTCTGCTGAGTATCTTCTTGTGGTTCACATGATCCCATAGCTTGTAGCCCTTCACACCACTCTCAAATCCAATGAAAATACATTCAAGAGACTTTGGCTTCAACTTGGATCTTTCATCACTAGGAATAAGTGCATATGCACTGCATCCAAACACCTTAAGATTCGAATAATCAATTGACTTATTAGACCATACCTCCTCTGCACATTTGAACTCAAGATTTCTTGAAGGCGATCGGTTAACCAAATAGGCAGCGTGGTTAACCGTTTCTGCCCAAAAAGATTCGGGCAATCCTGCATGAATTCTCATACATCTCTCACGCTCCATGAGAGTTCGGTTCATCCTCTCCGCAGCTCCATTTTGTTGGGGTGTCTTCTTTACGGTAAAGTGCCTTTTAATGCCTTCACTTCTACAAAACTCAAGGAACTTGCTGTCTTTATATTCACCACCATTGTCACTCTTTAGGATCTTGATCTTTCTTCCGGTTAGGTTCTCTACTTCCGCCTTCCACTCTTTGAATTTGGTGAAGACCTCAGATTTCTCCTTCATGAAGTAGACCCAAACCTTCCTGGAAAAATCATCCAAGAAAGTCACAAAATAGCGAGCTCCACCCTTCGATTTAACCGGTGATGGCCCCCATACATCCGTGTGAATATAATCTAGCACACCTGTGCTTTCTTCCTCTTTGTTTCGCTGCTTGAAAGCTATTTTTGATTGCTTTCCCATGGTACAAAATCTGCAGAACTCAAGCTTGCAACTTTGAACACCTTTCAACAACTTTCTTTTGTGTAGTTCCTGCATGCCCCTCTCACTCATGTGCCCTAGCCTCAAATGCCAAAGCTGAGTTTCATCTTCCGAGTCCTTGCTTGTAGATACAGCTGCTCCACCTATGATTGTTGTACCACACAACCTATATAGACAGTTAGGTTGAATTTCTCCCTTCATAATCACAAGTGAACCTTTTGAGACTATGAGTTTCCCTCCATTTGCTTTGAATGAATAACCATTCTTATCAAGAGTTCCAAGGGAAATGAGATTCTTACGCAACTTTGGAATGTGCCTTACCATTCCAAGTGTCCTAACAGCCCCATCATGCATCTTCACCTTGATTGTACCGGTGCCTTTGACTCTACACATTGAGCCATCCCCCATCATCACTTCACTGCTATCTTCTTTCTCATACGTGTCAAACCACTCCTTGTTTGAGCACATATGATATGAGCACCCAGAATCCAAAATCCAATGGAAGAGGAACACCTTGAAGAATTAGCCAATGCATTTGTTTTAACATTGCTATTAACACACAAAAGCTCACCATCACTCTCAGTGACAAACTCAGCTGTGTTTGCTGCATTCTTCCCTTTGTTCTTCTTCTCCTTCCATATGGGGCAATTTCTTTTCCAGTGCTCCTTTGACCCACACTCGAAACAACCTTCCTTTGCCTTGGATTTGGACCTTCCTCTATTGCCTTTCTTGCCATCACGCTTCTTTGAACGGCCTCTCTCTCCGGTCTTTGCAACTAGACCTTCACCTTGAGAGTTTTCTCCCGAACGTTGAGTCATCCTATGGTGTGTCATGATGTCTTGCACCACAGGCTCAAAATCAAGAGTAACCTTCCCGAACATAAGAGTGGTCCGGAAATGTTTATAGGACGGAGGTAAGGATGTCAACAACATAAGAGCCTTATCCTCCGGACTATAATTCACATCCATTCTCTGCAAGTCAGCAACACATCTATTGAAACTACTTAGATGTTCCATTAGATTTCCTCCCTCCTCCATCTTAAGATTCAGGAGTTCTTCCTTGAGGAAGAGCTTGTTGGACAACGACTTCCCTGCAAACATTTCTTCGAGCTTCTCCCATGTTTGCTTCGCCGTATCCTTTATCACGTTGATGAGCACCTCATCGGAGAGGTAGTTTTCGATGGCTCCTCTGGCTAACTCGTCAAGAACTCCCCACTCATCATCCGTCATGCTTGCTGGCTTCTTCTCCTTGCCAACCAACACAACATGGAGTTGTTGTTGTGTAAGAGCTGACTTCATCCTTCGTTGCCAAAGAGTGAAGTTCTCCTTCCCTGTGAAAGGCTTTAACTCCACCTTCATGCTTGCTACCTGTGGTTGCTTCACATGATGTGAACTGCTACCACTCTCAGCTTCTAAGTCACTTGCCATCTTCAACACACTAGCACTCCAAGAGAAGAACTAGTTCCAGCTGCCAAACACAGCTCTGATACCACTTGTTGTGAATTTCTGATAAACTCACTGCCCTTAAAGATCTTGTTGTTGATGGACTTTAGACAAAGAACTCAATGATGGATGAGTCTTACACACACACACAAATTAACCAAGCACAAATGACACAAGTGTTTATAGAGGTTCAGCAAATTGCCTACATCCTCTTTGGTGATCACCTTGAGAAATTTCACTAATGAAGATAGGTTACAACTTTGGTTTACAAAAGGAAACCCCCTTAGAACACTACCCTCACAATCTGTTTCTCTCTCACCCTTGCTCAATACCTTGATACACTTAGAGAACTCTCTTGCTCTCCCCTTGGCTATCTTGACAAAACTGAAAACTCTATCTCTGACAACTCAGAATTCCAGCTTATTCCACTTACAATTATTCAACTTGTTTTCTCCTCTTATGTTATCTTACTTCACCCCATTTCCTACACAAGCCAATGGACATAAGATAAGGCACCATCTTTGTCCTCCACGTTCCTCCTTTAGTCAATAACTTAGACTAAATGTCAGATCAAGTAGGTAAATAACATTCCACTCAGCCACCTCCCACTTACACCAGAAAATGGAGAGTGATATCTTTGAAATAAGATAACTAATTTTCCATGAGTGCTCTCCCAACTATCCAGCAGGTAGTCAACGTTCTTACACCTCAGAAGTGACCCACAAGCCTCTGAAATCATGTGGAAAGCGATAGCCATCGAAAACACAGTTGAAAACACGTAAGAAAAAACGTCACAGGCACGCTGGACGACCGGTCGCCAGGAACTGGCGACCGGTCGCTTTTGAGCAGAATGCTCCAATTCGTTTCTGTGACAAAACGACCGGTCGCAAATGGCGTGCGAACCGGTCGCTTGCTCTATCGACGACCGGTCGCAAGGAGATAGCGACCGGTCGCTCGTCGACTTCCTACAGACTTCGTTTCTGTGTAAAAACGACCGGTCGCAAATGTCCAGCGACCGGTCGCTTTTAGGCAGATTCAAAATCTTCATTTTTCAGCGCCAAAACATCCTTGTATCTTTAGGTGAGCCATTTTTCCAACACAAACTTAGCATGAAAAACACATCCGAATTAGAGCTCATGAGTTCCTTAGAAAGGTAAATTCTTGTTTTTCGGGCTAAAGCTAGGAATTGCAATTGGTAAAAAGAAAGAAAAAGTTTACATGTATGCTCAAAATGGTTAACAATGGAGAATCATGCTTAAGCATGCATAAGGTTAGCTTGAAAGGCACAAACGATCCAAAGGTGGCCTTAATATCATTTCTTAAATGTCATGAAATCAAATTACAAAAGAATGAATGACTTTTAAGTGTTCAACCAAATCAATGAATAATGAGATCAAACAACTACTTTGATGACAAGAAAATAAGAGTATGTGTATAACACTCATGAAATGAAGCACAAGGCTCAAAAGCTCACATTATATGGTTATATAAGTCTAATTTATGCTTCATACGATTCTTTAGATCATGCAAATCCTTTAATTGGAAAATTATGAAACAAATGGCAAGTGCAAAGGTTTCGAACATATCATGCTAGAACAATGCCAATTTTATTTTATAAAAATGTTAAATTTTAAAATTTTAATTTTTTTATATATATATAAAATAATAATAAAATGAAATCCAATTTTTATTTAAGTCATGAAAACATTTATCACAATCTCATCATAATTGTTCGGAAAGTGACTCAAAACAAAACAAGACTCAAAATATAGAAAAAAGAAAAACTAGCAAGAAATTAATTAATTAATTAATTATTTTATTTTATTTTATTTTTAAACCAAATTTACTTGCTAAACTCCAATACCCCCAAACCTAGAAATGAACATTGTCCTCAATGTTTAAAAATTAGGAACAAGCAATGTCATAACAAGAAATGAAAGTATTAAAGCAAATAAAAATACAAAAATACAAAAAGAAAATAATTGCAAAATAAAAATTACAAAACAAACAAACAAATAAAAAGAATTGAAAACACTCAAAACAGTAATCCCTAAATAGACAGTCTTACGCAAACCAAAACCCAAACGATTGAAAACCCAACCCAAAAGAAAGTTAACCCACTTTGAAACCTAAACAACGGTGAAAACCCGAAGCCCACATTGAAGTCCGAAGCTCACATGTTAATTTTTTTTTTTTTAAAATGAAACGTGAATTGGGAGCGCGAAGGCGGGATTTCTAAAAAGAAAGGGTGTGGTCCCTGATGCCTTGGTTCCTGGGAAGTCACGAGTAAAAGGGGTGAGGGACATGTCGGCGCATAGAGGCAGCTGTCACATCCCCCAAGCCAGAATTATTGGCCTCGTAGGAAGGCGCGACGACTTTTTCATGTGAAGGTGGTGGAAGGTGAAAATGCAATTAAGGGAGGTTGGGAAACGGGTGCGGCGACATATAGAGATAAGCCGTAAGGGCCGCACAGAACTCAGAACCGCAGCGGCTAGGGTTTAGCAGACTAAGTCTATAAAAAGCCAAAAAGAAATGGTGAAAAACACAAACTCAGAAACACACAAAAGAGAAACGAAAGAAAGAAGAAAAGCGAGTGAGAAATCAAATGGCCTCTAACTACCCATTTTCGTTGGATCTCAACCTAGCTCCACCGACTCAAACATGGGGCCAAGCAACGGCACCAGGTATGGGTGCCATACTTTGCCTCCGCACAGGGACCCTTGACTGTCAATGACTCAATACTCCTGGACAACGATGTTGCCATTGGAGTTGGCAGAAATCTAGTGACTCCCAAAGATATACGTGTGTTCGGGACAAGGGATGACAACCGGGTCACTAGTGATGCCCTGGCACTGAGTGTGCAGAGTCCTGCATGTGTTGCAAGTTTGGGGCATCGCCTACTGCGAAATCCCATGAGGTAGAGATTCTGAAAGGTCAGTTAGCGGCGGAGCGAAGTATGGTTGAAGAGTGTCAGAGTGCTATAAAAAGCTTGAAAAGTGAGAGGGCAAGGATAGTGGAGGTGAATCGGCACCAGCTAGAAGTATTACGGGACGAGAATAAAAGCCTATCAAAGATGGTAGAGTTGTATTCTCGCGACATGCGAAAGCAGCTGGAGGACCTAGACCGACCGGGTAAACGCAAGCAAGCAGATCGCGAGAGTAGTTATGCTCAAGCTAAGATTGCGATCTTTGGGAGTTCAAGTGGTGAGCCCCAAGAGGCTGTGCGTGAAGCCCCGGAAGAGGACTGTTGTCACCAAAAGCGGTGTCTTTTAAAATTTATAAACTCGCAAGCGCACGAATCGAATATAGCATAAACGTGTAAGAGCGAGATCGTACCCAAGGGATTGCGTGTAAAGATAGAAAACATATTATACCCAAGTTAATTTCATTGCCAACCTAGTTGATTCAAATGGTGATTTGTTTGTTGATAAAGAAAATTAAATAAAGCATGAAACAAATATGGAAATGACAATAAACTGAAATTAAGATTTAAATTTATGAGAAAAAATAACTAAGGTATTAGAATCCACACCATTATTCCATAAGATCCTAATTATTTATCTTTCAATTCCCATGGAGTAGCAATCTAGAAATCAATCTACTGCTTTCTCAAGATTTATCAATTAAGCTTGTACTTTAGATCATAAGTAAATTTTCCTTCCCTTCATAAGTACAAATTCTAAGCATAATATGTAAACAAAATTATTTAACTACAAAGGATCAAAGTTTCCTAAGCATCCTATGTGAAAAAGTTTATTTGAATAACAAAATATCAAAGAAATTTGTAAACTAGAAATATAAACCAAGGATAAATTAATAGATTAATCCAAACTCTTAACTATCACAAATACATGTTATATGTCACAATACATGATAGAAGTGGTGAAAAGAAGATTAATCTATTAATCATGTGAAGTGAAAATTATAATCATTGAACACCACAATATTTGAGAATTGAAGATAAAAACTAGAACTTTATTTAATAATGGTGTTTCATCCAACCTTAGTTAAGTATTTTAGCTAGACATAATTAAGAATTAAAACAAAACAAAGAAACTAAAATACATGAATTAAATGAGAACTAAGAAAGGTGAAGAACAATTTTAAGAGAGTTATTAGCTCTCGGTTCTTTCCTTTCCATCCTTGTTCTCTTTCTTTCTCACTTCCTTTCTTTCTTTCTCTCTTACTTTCTTTCCTTCTGCTGTGTATCACTCTTGAATTTCTGCACCATTTCTCTCTTGAGTTGTTGCCTATTTATAGAAGCATGAAGTCCCTTTCATTCCAGCTGCATATGCAAGCTGTCTTCTAGAACCTGTCTTGGTGTGTGACAGCCTGTGGATTGAGTGTTTATCCAATTGCTCCAATTTTTGGATATGTTTTAGTCGACATCTTATTGAACAAGTGTCATGAAGGATATTTATTCATTTGAGCATGGGCAAATTCGTTTTTCAGGTCTGCAAATGGACTGTACAGCATGAGCTGTAAAAGGCAAAGTCATGAACCTGTCTTGGTGTTTGACAGCCTGTGGATTGAGTTTTTATCCAATTATTCCAATTTGTGGATATGTTTTAGTCGACATCTTATTGAACAAGTGTCATGAAGGATATTTATTCATTTGAGCATGGGAAAATTCGTTTTTCAGGTCTGTAAATGGACTGTACAGCATGAGCTGTAAAAGGCAAAGTCATCAAATCCAAATTGAGTTCTTCCTCTCTTTTTGCAACACATTGCTTATTCCTCCTCCTCCTCATGCCATTGGTGGAAGACACTTAATATCTACATACAACCACTCATTAAATACAAAAACAAAGATTGAAAATAGCCAATACAAATACTCTAATAAATTTACATAATACAAAAGAAAATACTAACAAATATAAATTTAAGGATAAAACTTGTATTTATTTTGTGCTCATCAAGGACAGCCAGATGGCCAAACTCAAAGCTCCTATGGTCGAGACACCTAGTGCTGTGAAGAAATGATTTCTATTGCATTTTTTTATTTTATGTTGTTTTTGTATTTTCATTATTTTGTTTCGGAAATAAAAGAGGAAGGTTGCAGAAAAAGAAAAAGAAAAAGGAAAAGAAAAGACACTTCCCAACTAAAATAAACCAAAGACGACAAACGGAAAGAAAACACATTTCCCTAACTAAAATACGACAAAGGTGATAGCCAAAAGGGAAAGGCAAAACACAAAGCACTAGAAAATGAAAGTAACGGGTAAAAACATAAAACACCAGAAAACACGGAAAAAAAGTAAAGTAAAGTGAAAGTTAATGTGCTCCCCCTTGAAGCGATTAGGTCGAGCATGCCCGGGAAATACGAAATGGTGTTGGCTCTCTCTCATCAGCATATGCCTATTTAAACCACACCTCTGCAAGCGGATGATACCCAGCATTTCTTCCTGCAAACTCAAGGAAAAACATCAAAAAATTCAGAAGCAAAACAAATGGCATCCTCATGCACTTACCTTGATGATGTCAACCTTGAGCTATCTCTTGCACCACCAAATGCCCAGATAAGGGCTCCTCCAACCTCTGTCTTCCCAAACTCTTCATATCATCATGGCACTGCCTCAAACTTTGCTGAGGCAATACCGAACCTTTCTGAGGCAATGCCGAACAGGTCAGTGCTGCTCGGAACATTGATTGGCAGTAAACTAACTCTAGCAGATCATCTGCATGTGGCACGTAGGTCTGATAAGATGGCGGTGGATGAGTCCCACGATTTAACTGTGCTCCAAGCGGTGTCGACTACCAATTTGGGCATGCGACTCCTGGCGAGGACACGGGAGTGTGCCGCTCTGAGCGAGGAAGTGGCTTCCTTGAAGGCTATGGTGGCGGACCTCCAGAAGCGGCTCTCCTGTGCCACTCAGCATGTGGAAGCACTCCAGAGGAAAAATGATGACCATGTAGAACTGCTGCAGATCCTACAAGTACGAGACAATAGAGGTAAGCCATGATGATGATGAAGATGAAGAAGATGAAGAAGAAGAAGAAGAAGTTTGTTTGTTTTTTTTTAATTTACTTGAATGTTTTTTTTTAATGCAGTGTTTGAAATAAAATAAAAATGTGTTTCTAACACTCTAGAAATAAACTAACTAATCATACCATAAAAATAAAAACAAAATAAATAAATAAAACAAAATAAAACAACGACTAAACAAAATAAATACAAAAACCAACTTAACAAAACAAAAACAAAAACAAAATAAAAACAAAGACTAAACAGAAAATAAAACAAAGAAAAAAAAAACTTAGTTTAAAAACACACGAATATACAAGCAACTCACGGATGACCAGGTTTAGGGCCTCAGAAAAACACAGCCAGGGGATCCGGGAAGGTTGGAGGGGTCACAATTGTCCCGCTTAAAACCCAAACTTCTTAGACACCGAAGGTGTCGCCTAAAGAACTCCTAGACACTATTCCTCGACGGAAGTGCTTCCTGGAGTTACCATAAGTCAGCTCATATGAAAAATCTTTTTGAATTTTTAAAATTTTTAATTTTTAATTTTTAAGATAAGGAACAAAAACAAATTAAGATAAAATGAGACAACAAACCATAAATGAAAATGAACTAAGTACTCTAAACAAACTCAAACAAATGACATAAATTGTTGTACTAAAAGAAACAAACTAAGAAATAAACAGAATTTAAAGAAGAGAAAGGATATTTGAAATGCTCCCCCTTGAAGCGATTAGGTCGAGTATGGATGCATTTGGAGGTCGCGACTTCTCCCACTGCTCCACACTTCCCTTTCGTATGATTGAGGTTGCCATCTCTCTCCATTTTTATTAAGCTGTCATAAATTGCTAAAACAAACACACAAACTTGAAATGGAATTAAAAGGGTTAGGAAATAAAAGGAAAATCAACACACATCCAATTTCATGCTTCAAAGCAACAAGCAACAAAGTAAATTAAACTAGTTTATGAAGTTCGTTCTTTCTCAAATATGATTATCCATATGGTGTGTGGTTTTAATCAAGTATTCAGAAAAAAGCATTTAGCTATGGTGTTTAGTCTAAACACAAATTCCGAACCCATTAAGAACAAGAAGAACAATAAAGAACCAAGTAGAATTTAAACATGGTGTTTGTTTTCAATATCTACCCATTCATTCACTAATCAGTCCAAGAGTCATATGGTGTTTATGTAAACTTGAACAAGATATTTAATTAAGAGCAAGTGAAGGAAACCATAAACTAGAAATAACCAACATGCTACTTAAACCTCTTGTGTGTTGTGTAAGCTGGGACTCAAACCCAGTTCTCTTGCTTGTCAGGCAATTGTCCTTGTCCGTTGGACTACAAACACAACTTGTCAATTAACGTCATTAACTTCAAAACATGAAACTGTCTAGTTAAGAAAAAAATAATAATAATAAATAGGAAAGCCAAATAGAATCAAACAATGTTACCGATCCTCGGCAACGGCGCCAAAAACTTGTTGAGTAGATTCAGCTACACCAAAATTGATTCAGCTGCATCCTCAACTTGTGATACTCGCAAGTGCACGAGCCGTTTGGTAGTATAGCATATGTAAGTGCGAGGTTGATCCCACGAGGATTGGTGATTGAATGATCCAATTCATTTTCCCTACACAAAACAGAAATGAAAAAGAAAGGAAATAAATAAAACAAGGAAGAAAGAAATAACTAACTCAAGCAGATAAGTTCCCAAGTTCAATTAGATTAACGGATTGATTCTAGCTAAAGTATGATTAAGCCATGGTGTTTGGTCATAACCTTGTGTTCCTAATTCCCTAATTTGATCATTTGTTGTCTAACCTAAAATTAAGCATTAGGAACCCATTAAGCATAGAAGAACAATTTAAACAACCAAGCATGTATCTAATCCCTGTTGTCGAATGTCCATACATACTCTTCCTATTCATAGTTCAATTCGAATTAAAGCATGGTGTATACTCTTAATTCAAACCAAGATAGCTAACATGCAAACCTAAATGGTGATCAATCATTCAAACAAGCATGTTAACTTATAAGCATAATGAATAAGAACATGAACCATAATTGAAACTTGGAAACTAATCAAACTTGAAACTAAAGAAAAGAATTTACATAATGAAAAGTAAAGTGGAACAAAGAAAAACTTAAGGAGAATTTCAGCACAAATATTTCATTACAACAATTGAAAACTAGAAAAATGAAACTAAGAGAATTTGAGGGAGAGAAGGGAAGGGAGCTCTAGAGAAGTGTTTGAGAGCTCCCCCCTTGGGGTGTGATTACAAGCTTAGAGAACTTCCCTATTTATAGGCCTAAGGGAAGTGAAAATCTGAATTCAAAATGGCTAATGCATACAACACTTTTATTATAAAATCTGAATTGGTTGATGCACTTGTATTAGAAAATTGTTGATGCACTTCACCAATAAATCCCACCAGCAGCCCTAGCTCATCTTCATGTCAGCATGACCAAGCTTCCATCCAGAAACCAATAGCTCATCCTCATGTCAGGCATGACCAAGCAAGCAATGAGCTCATCTGCAAGTCAGCATGACCAGCAACTTCAAGGGCTTACGAATTGGGCTTCTCTTAAGCAAATGAAGACTTTAAGCACTCCAAATTGAAGTTCAGAATGTGTATGATCCAACCACACAAGTATTGGCCCAATCCAAGCTCGGATGAAAAAGTTAAGGCCAAAACAAATTGGTAACTCGTTTTGCTCGCTCAGAAAAATCCATCCTGAGCATGGTTCGGTGTTTGCTAGGTAACGGACTCCAGATTTATCCAATGAGGCTGAATTTTGGATACGTTATTGTATACACCCATTTGAACAACTTTCATGAAGAATGCTGCCTCATCCGAGCTGTGTAGGTTGCTGAAACAAAGCTTGCAATATGACCTACGAAACTGGACTGGCAGGGGGCTGTAGCAAAAAATGAGTTTGTCTTTAAGCTCTTCTTCCCTTCATACAAATCAGGCCTTAACATGCTTGGATTGCATCATTTCCTATCCAAAGCCATCATTATTACCTAAATCTCAATTAACTGAAACATAAACACAAAAAGGATTAAAACCACAAGTTTAACTCAAAAACATAACCAAATCATAAGCTAGAAGGGTACAAAATGATATGTAAATATGCACCGATCAACAAGGAGGAGACAAAGGTTAAAGTGCCATGGTGGAAAGGAGAAAGAGAAGAAGAAGGAATGATGAGAGACATTTTGCTTCAACCTTTGAACATGGGAATTGAATTGGCAGATCACTTTGGAGCTGGAGATCAGGTTTTGAACTATTGAAGAGAAGCATGTGCAATCATGTAAAGCAAAAAGAATGAAATGAAATGAAATGAAGTCAATTCCAGTCCCTGTTTCGGCAGCCAACTTGCAGTGGCCAAAACGTATACTTCTACTGCTTCGATGGGAATACTTTCTTCATAGAAGTTGTTCCAATGGGTGTCTAGTATAACATATCCAAATTTGAGCCCCATTAAATACGTTTTGAAACCTCAGGCCTTCCTACACCAAGTCTGGTTCAGAAGAATCGTTTTTTCAACAAGCAAAAGGCAACCACATGGGTTGGCAGCAAAAGGCAGCTACAACACCTTTGAACCCATATGAAGAAAGCTGGAGGTGCAGCAAATGAAGTATGGGATGAAGTTGATTCCAACCACACTAACATAGACAAGATGAAGTGGGAGTTATGGGTTGTATTAAAGGAGGAATGGTGGTGTTGCATTTCATCATGATGTTCCTCCCTCTTAGCCCTATAAATAGAGAAGCCTTCAAGCTTCAAATCACACTCCAAGGGGGGGAGCTCTCAAACACTTCTCTAAAGCTTCCTTCCCTTCTCTCCCTCAAATTTTCTTAGTTTCCTTTCAAATTGTCAATTGTTGTAACAAAATGAGTTTACTAAATTTTCCTTCAAGTTTTCTTAGTTCCACTTTACTTTTATATGTAATGTACATTCTTTCTTAAGTATTCAAGTTTAATTAGTTTCCAAGTTTCAATTATGGTTTTTGTTCTTATTCATTATGCTTATAAGTTAATATGCTAGTTTGAATGATTGATCACCATTTAGGGTTGCATGTTAGCTATCTTGGTTTGAATTAAGAGTATACTCCATACTTTAATTCAAATTGAACTATGAATAGGAAGAGTATGTATGGACATTCGGCAACAGGGATTAGATACATGCTTGGTTGTTTAAATTGTTCTTCTATGCTTAATGGGTTCCTAATGCTTAATTTTAGGTTAGACAACAAATGATCAAATTAGGGAATTAGGAACACAAGGTTGGCTTAATCATACTTTAGCTTGAATCAATCCGTTAATCTAATTGAACTTGGGAACTTATTTGCTTGAGTTATTTCCTTTTTTTTCTTGTTTTATTTATTTTCTTTTTTATTTCTGTTTTGTGTAGGGGAAATGAATTGGATCATTCAATCACCAATCCTCGTGGGATCGACCTCGCACTTACATATGCTATATTACCAAACGGCTCGTGCACTTGCGAGTATCACAAGTTGAGGATGCAGCTGAATCCATTTTGGTGCAGTGAATCTGACACAACATTCAATAACGCTAATTGTTATGTAAATGGTGATGCTACTTCTAGTTTTAGGCATCAATGATCATAGATGTCTAGTTGTTGTTTTCATCTTTTAACTTCAATTATTTTTGCAAAACTGAAGTTGTTATAAACAATATGCATCACTTATGTAAGGAAAGTGTAGGCATTTTGCATGTTCCACATCACACTTTACTTGGTTACTGTCTTAGAATATCAAAAATGCATCATTTCCAAATCATGTTGTATTGCTATTGCTCATAAAAAAAACATATATATAAATAGTAATTTAAATATATCCATACTTGTCTAAATATATAAGCAAAATACTTGAAAGATTCATACTTATCACATCTAAATCACAATTTTTCCAACCTCACACCACAAATTTATCCGTACTTGTCTATAACGCAAAATACTAGCTAGAAACACATGAAAAATGGAGGAATGTTTAGTTCAACCAAAAAGCCATTATAGGACATGAGTTGCCAATTCTTCTCGCCCTCATCCAATCCCATTTGGGTGTATGTGTCCTTTCATCTAGCTCTATGTTATTGAAGTGCTCTGAAGAATGATATCTCCATCACACCTGTGTCAATATATAAACATCTAAAAAATAGTCTCTTTGCAGAACGAAAGGAATAGATACAAAGTCTTAAGAAGTAATGGAAAAGCAAACACATAATATATTTCAAAATAATAACGACCATATTGCAGAAGCACAATATTGAAATTGTCTTCATTGACATGTTCTAATGACTCTAAAAAAAGAACCAACAAGAAATAGCCTGCAAAATCCACCGCGACTTTTAATAAATAATCAAAATTAAACAATATTATTAGTGTTAATTACATGCATAATTTTGAATTATAATTGTTAATTGGAAGGATAAAAAGTGTTTTGAGGGTCTCTGGCAAAGCAGAAAAAGTAGAATCCTGGCAGGATCAAAATAAACAAGAATGGTGAAAAACCTTTTTGCAGCTTGTGGACTTTGAGTCTTCATTATCACTGATGGGATTCAGAGTCTCAAAACATATAACTCCTTCAAAGGAGTCCTTCAATCCAAGCTTGCTAAGAGTTTTTGCCACATGGACCTTGTCCCCATTTGAGAAAATTTGTTTTCATATTGTTAAGCCAAAACATCATCAGAGAAATTAAATCTTGAAGCAAATTTTTTTAGTTACCATCAACTTATATGTAACTTGTAGCTTATGAGTTTTCGATACGGCAGGCTGGCAGCAGAGTCCTTAGGACATGGTCAGGTCTTAGTACCTCATAGGCCAAAGGGTATCATCTAGATCTGCAACACAAATAGTTTTATGCTATCGTTCGTACTAATGAAAAGTGGCTAGCTAGGTAGCAGATGCAAAGAACAACACAGAAATAGTGCTCAAGCAAGCCTAATGTACAGATTCCTGCCTGTTATTTGGCATTGAATTTTTACAAGCTTTGCAAATCTACTAGACCTGAGCAATGAACCTCCCATTTATCACATATACAACTTATCAATATTTTACATGAAACTACGTAGATTGAGTAAACAACAGAAGAATAAGAAGAACAAACAAAATAGAGACAAAGGAACAAACAAGTAAAAATAGTCTCTTTGCAGAACCAATGGACTGTTCCCTTGATAGGGAGGTCCAAAAACTATAGCCACCTTTGGCTTTAATCCATCTCTTTTCCTTGTTGTTTGAAGTCCATTCACTATTTGCCACATGTACTTTCTTACTTTTATTTGCCACCTATACTTTCTTACTTTTGTTGGGATGATGAGTCAGTAGAATTTGGAGAGTTGTGTACTTGTGAGGATCTTTTAATAAGAGCCATTCCACACAAGAAATGGCTATTACTATTCACATGAATAGTGGCAGCCCTCGCAAAAGGCTTGTGATGTTTTCACCCATTGCCATGACAACTACTATTCACATGAGATATAAGGAGAGAAATTTGTATAAATTTTTGGTGTGGGAAGTGAAAAATATGACTAAGTATTTATTTTTTAAAAATTCTGAAATTTTTAGTATTTTTATAACTTTTTTTTTAATTTTTATTAAAAAAAATTTGGTTGCTGATGTCATTGCTGACCTCAGCAAACCCAGGCTAGAGCAAGGGTTGGTTTGCTTGTGGAGCCCACACCCAGCTTAGGCAAAAAAGGCCCATTGGAACGCCTTTTTCTTCTTGGCCCCGCCTTGCCCAAGCCCTAGCGCACTGCTGGAATCGCTCTAAAGGCCATTAGATTAATTTAACGACACATATAATTAGCAGTCTTAATCCTCATTCATCATTCTTCCATGCAAACAACCATTCTAAGAATTCCTACTTAGAAAAAAATATAAAAAAAACAATTCCACCACCATGAATTCAACTATGATAGGGCTCGTACAAGCCTTATTGTGTAGAAACACTCCGAGACTTTGTCGTTGAAGGATTATACGAAGCACAAACACACAAATCTCAAGAATAATAAGTAAACACACTATGAAGAGAGATAAAACGAGTACACAAGAACACAAAGATTTATAAAGCTTCATCAACATGCCCCCTCTGGTGATTTCCCTGCTAAGAAATCTCACAATTTTGGGTTAAATTGGCCAATATGAATGGGCCATTCATATGCTTTCATATATGCATTAAACGAGTTGTTGCTGTAATTAGTTAATCTCTTCTCTTTTTCTAAGTTCTTATTTTTTCTATTTTTCCTTCTTATTTATTTATTTTTTGTTTTGGTTGCTGTTAATTTTTTTAAAAAATTTCTGCACATCATATCATATATATGGCCTTCCTTATCGATCTACAGGCATCCTTTATTTATTTATTAGTTGTTGTCATTTGGTGTTTGTTTCTGTACAGTGTATATATTGTATATATGATGGCAACAAATATATAATGACCTTCTTTATCAATGTGCAATTGGCAATGGAACAGCTGCTATAAAAAAACTCAATTGATTTTGATGATGATACCGATGCTGTAACGTATGAAGTTGGTAAGTTGGATAAATTAGACCTACCAGATTAATGACAAAAATTGATAAACAACCCTTAAAATAAAAAAATAAAAAAATAATTTAGAACTCTAATTTAAAATCTATGATAAACTCTGACAAATACCATCCTAAAATCAATCTATGAATTCAATCCTACTCTATATGAAGTATTAACTCTATAAACTTCATAACTCCATTAAACTCTTTAAATTTTTTAATTAAATACATAATTGAGAAATAAAGAGAAGTTATGTACGTATTAATTGAAATTTTAATTGAGAAAGAAAGAGAGGTTATGTATGTATTAATCGAGATTTTAAATTTTATTGAAGAAGTTTAAAAGAGTGTAAAAATTTCTAGGTGTATGTATTAATTACCACCACCATGACCGTCATTGCCGCTACCACCACCGCCATCGCCACCGCCCCGCCCCTAGCGTCACTATCTCCACCACCACCTCCCTCACCACTAGTGCCACTACCTCCACCGCGACTTGCCCAAATCTTTAGAAACTATCGTGTCATTTTTAGATATTTTCAGCTAAAGCAGAAATCTAGATGCTTCCTAACAGATATTTTCAGCTAAAACAGAAATCTAGATATTTTCTTCATAAAATCATGCGATAAATATATAATATATATGCTTCATGTGCTTTCGCTTTGATTTACACACTCACCAATCAATCTCCAAACAGAAGTGGAGAAGTGGGAGAAAAAAAAAAAAAAAAACCATCTGAATATTACGTGAACTTAATAATTTATTGGGTTTATCTTTTTCCCATAAGATACTGCTTCGCAAGTTGCTTTAACCCCTTCTCTTTCTTCTTCTTGACATGAACCTCACTCTTTTCAATCTCATCGATGATGATCTTCTCCTCTCTCTCACTCCTCTTCATGATCCCCCCCTCATCTCTCTTCTTCTCGGCGCTCTCCGTCAACTCCTTCTCCAGCTGCATGCACAGCTTCAGCACGCGGTCCTCCACGTGATCCAGCCTCTCGATCAGCGTCCCCTTCACGTCCGTCTCCATCATCACGTGCTCCATCGGACGGCAGTGCTTCTCTAGGCTCTCCGGAGATATCAGCTCCGCAGATGACGACACGTGCCCCACTCCGTCGCTCGTCCTCGAAGGTGTGGATGCGAAGGAACTGCTCTTGGGCGAATGTGATGCCCTCGTATTATTACTATTATTGCACCCTCTGATTTCCTCCAATTGCCTTAGCATGTTGTCGAGGCGGTCCATTCTGCACAATATTGGTTCCTCAGCGTTGCCCTTTGTCATTGCCACCATTATTTTCCCGCGAAACAAACACTCCTTGATATTCTTTCTTCCAACTCTCTTTCTCTCCTCTCTCTTGATTGAATCTATCCGTATTTCCAAATTATTGCAACTTGCTTATATAACGAAATTGATTGATGTGTCGCCACGTGTGAGAAGGATAGATGATAAACGTGTCGAGCAAATGTGGTGGTGTGTGGGAAATTACTGTGTCAGATACACGTGGTGCATGCAAGGGAGGAGGACAGGCCACGTGTGCTGTCACGTGATTTTTCGCCGGCTGGATTGTGGATAGAGATAGAGATATCATCGGACGGCTTTTGTTTACGTGTCTGTGTGTACGTGTCTGCGGCGTATCGTTCGAGTCGCTCTCCTTGCTTCACACGCAATGTTTTCACAGGATATAGGCAATTTTATATTGACACGTGGACGACGGCAGGAAGCTTAGGATAGAATTGTGACGTAGAATTGCGCGGCGTCGTATTGGCTTGGCAGCGTTGGTTTTTGGCCTTTTTGCTTGATTCCAACTGTTTCTTCTTTTAACCACTCCATATCCACGAAAGTGAAATAAGAAACAAAACCTTTGTTAAGAAAAAAGAGAAGAAACAAAACCGAATGTAAAACCATGTTATAATGATGCCGACATATATTTTCTAGCCTATTTTCTATTTGTTCAACAACGAAAAAAGTTGAAAATATTTGAACTTGTTTGAGAACCGTTAGGCCATCTCCAACGTTAAAGGGCTAAATCTAAATTTTCACTCTTTAAAATATAACTAAATATCCACTCTTTAAAATATAACTATTCATGTATTGTCCGTATTCAAACAGTTTTTTAGAATTACATTTTCCTCCAACTTTCTATACTCAAATTTTGAATCCGCAGTCTTATTAAATTGTTTTAAAATAGTTTTAACTCTAATGAGTCTACAAAAATGACTTTGCACATGGGCTAGTGGTTGTGTGAGTGGGCTCCACCAAATTTCAGTCTAGGCGAAACGTAGACTGCCATTCCACCCAATATATTGACTGGATTGATATTTTGACTGGCCCTGTATATGCGTTAGGAGCTCCATCCAAGTTATATTGCCAAAATTTGACATTTGGCCGTCTCCATTAGAGATGGCGTTACCGTGTATGAATCTACAAGGCCAAATATTATAGTGCCTGGTATTTTCTCGAGAAATTTTCACTTTCTGTCAAAATGCATAAACTCTTTATAAAATAAAAATAAAATAAAAAAAGAAGGGCTTGGCAAATAGAGTCTAACTCAGAAGAAAATGATCTTGACTTATGGGTTACATGTCTAAGGTTGAAATCCACATCTTTGATAGCGTGTGTGAAACTCGCTCTTCTTTATAGTTTAATTTATTGCTTGTATTTATAAAATAAAATAAATTAAAAAACCTACGATTTCAACTTGAGAAACTTCTGAAATCAGGCACAGGACCGGCGCCAATGAACCAAGGGGGCACAACCCAAATTTTCATTTTGAGTTTGGCCATATATACAGAAGAAAAAAAAAGTTTCTATTTAAACCCATCAAATATCTAAGAAGAATATTCGTGTTTCCAAGGAAAAACAAGTTTACACATTCGACATAAGAATTAAAAAGAGTCATAGAAAGAAGAAAAAGAAAAGAGGCAATCCCAGTAGCTCCGCCCGAGCTTCCACTCCCATCTCGCCCCCTTGCCTCCCTCACTCTTTCGTTTTGTTATATGAAACTTCACTCTCTTTCTCTTACCCCATTGACAAATCTTTCATTTTCATCATCTCCGTTTCTAGCCAAAACAAAATCTAAATTCACCAAAAAAAAATTCAAGCCATAACCAGGATACAGAATCAAAAATTTTCAAGCATAGACATGGATATAGATACAGCGATACAATTCGACACAACATGAGATATGGCAAATCTCTAAAAACTAGGATATGATACATCATGGATATGGTCATTAAAAATATATATTAATAAATATATATCTTAAAACAACTTTTAAATATAAAAAAATTGAAAATTATAAATATAGGCCTGTAAAATGGGCCTAAAAATTAGCATTTTGGGCTTTCTTTCTGATTCTTTATATTTTTTTTAGGCCTGTATAGCTTTTTTCACCCAACATATCATTACCGAAAGCCCATTTTAATACTATTGCTTAAGACCCAAACCCATAAACAGATCTATGTAAAAAAAAAAAAATTACAAATCCTGTTTTAGCAAACGACGTCGTCACTTTAGATAATAAAATTTACGTCAGTCGACCTCTCCTTCTTCCTCTCTCTCTCTTCACACGCAGCGCCCAGGGTCTCCTCAACAGCCCCTCAACGGCAAACTTCGTCCGGAGGAACGTATCCGAAAAGTCAGATACTCGTGGCCGGAATGTCGGATACACATATCCGTTAGTCAACTAACGTATCCGTTGACTACGATACGTATCCGATGCGTATTGGACCGTATCCGTAGCGTATCGTATCCTAACAAGTATCCGATACTGGATACGCCACTAAATTGGCGTATCCATGCTTCATAGTTGACTACCCATTTTCCCAAAATCGAATCTTTGCCTCTCAAACACTGCGAATCCGGTTGAAATTTTGAAGAAAAAGGAACTTGGTTGTCCAGTAAACCATGGAAGAAAGCATTTTGAGCATATACAATAGGTTTTGAGCGGCCCTGACCATGCACAGACCTCTGTAAGTACATTGTAGTTGAACGTGCATTTATACGGCATCAGCATAACATGACCTTGTTCGCATTTTTACTTTTTTTTTACAGAGCGAGGGTTCCATTGCGGTCAATTGCAGATTCGCTTTTAAAGTCAAAACCACAATACCATGTATGTCTTTATAATATATATATATATATATATATGATTTCGGGGAAAATTTCGTTAGAGAAACGATTGGAAGTAGAATTCTAATATTCTTGTGATCTTTACTATTATTGTTATATTCTGCTTCATTATAAGTGTTGTTTTTGCAGGGACGAAGAATTGGTCCCGACAGATTGGAGTATTCTCGAACTCTTACAACCTCAAATGGTAATGTTTCAAAATTCTTCAACTTGTGCGGGGTACCTAGATTAGTAAATATGCATGTTTTGTAGTATTTATAGGTGCACTGTGCCTATCAATTACTCGGTACTATCTCGGTAGTCAAATCAAGCTTCAACTGCAATTTTTAAAATTTCTTATAAAGAAAATTCAATTATTTCTAGTTGGCTTGACATATTTTTCTTCTCGTTTTCTTAGCCTTGGTTATATCTTGAAGCAGGATAAATGTGCAGACCATTTACTTTATGTCTTTACAGTAACCTTTGGTTAATTTGAGTGCAAGATGATAAATGCAGGTCATGAAGTTTCGTGGCACAGCGCAGAATCAATTACCAGGTCCATGCAGATGCAAATTGTTGATGCACTACGCTTGGGTGAGAGAGGCAAAGCCTCCAATCTGCTTTTGAATGTTGGCCATGGGAATGATTCGTTAAGAGCTGATGATTTCATCTATATTCTTAATTACTGTGCTAAGTCACCTGATCCATTGGTAAGCTGAAGAACATGCAATTAGTTGAGACACACTGTGTATGCGTGTTTATGTGTCTGATTCTACTACGTATTGTATACATTGTTTAAGTAGGTTGATTTGTTTTTTGAGTGTTTAATCACACCATTTAACCTATATGTTTGACATACATAGGATTGAGTTCACTTGTGTGTTAGCTGAGATAATGAGAGTTAGTGCATTTGAGTTGTTGATATTTGTGCCTGATTATGGTAATGTGAGAGTGTCAAAGGAAAACCTAGCAAACTATATATAGACACTTTCTGTGCAATGAACATGTTTATATCGGTAGGATCACATTGCCAACTTTATTTGACTTAAATAACTTTCGGAAAATGCCATTGCAAAGGTAAGCATGGCGTCCTACAATTTTTATGCATGTCAATAGTTGCTTTTTATAGGTACCTAGTCTCAGTGTGTAAGTGTATCTTATTTGGCAGTTGTTTCCTTTTCATGCAGTTTGTCATGGAGACTTGGAGAATAATGGATGAAAAAGAGATTAGCCTGAATAACATATGCTCTTTGCTTATGGTGCAAGCTCTATGTAAAGGAGGATATTTGGAGGAGGTAGGATTCATGCTATATACTTAAAAGGTATTGTCTGGCTAGCTTAGTCAGCTGGTAATAGCAAAACTATCTTGTTAGGATTACTGTAATATTATTAATGTAGTTATCAGAACCACCATTAAGATGCAACCATACTTTTACCATCATTCTTTGTCAGTTGTTAATATTTTAATATTCTTGTGTCCACATGTGTTGTTCTTTGATCAGGCATTTAAGTTGATAAATTTCCTTGGAGAAAGTCCTGGCATCTATCCGGTTCTACCTATCTACAACAGTTTCTTAAGGGCTTGTGCCAACATGCAGAGTATAAAAAATGCCAATCAGTGTTTGGACTTGATGGAGCGTCAAATGGTGGGGAAGAATGAAGTTACATATTCGGAGCTTCTCAAGGTATGTAAAGCAAAACGGTTTTGTGTTTGTTCAAATATTATTTCGTTCCTCTTTTCAAGCACAAACCCTTTTGACTCATCACTTTAACAGTTGTTTTTTTTTTTTCTAACATGACAATTAGTTTGGGTGACTCATGTAATGTATTTAGATTACTATTAATCTCCCCATTCATGGCTTCAAATAATTTGTGTTGTACTGCTTCAATGTGCTTGTAAGGGGATAAAAGGATCAGTTTTAATTTCTAAGTGAAGCCCCAACTATAGCATAAAACTTTTCAATCAAAAGTAGGTCTGGAACTATCCTGTTTGATTGACATTTTTCTCTTTGATGATTATGATGTGCTGCTCTCTTGAATATTTGCAATGTCCCTATGGTGATGTGAATAGTTTTCCTTGTAGTTCACTTTTTCCTTGCATTTTGTGAAATATTTACAGTGGACCAATATATTCTAAAGTTATTTGGGTCATTGATAGTTACCCTGTATTTTCATTTCTTTCAGCTTGCAGTTTGGCAGCAAAACCTGCCTGCGGCCCATGAAATTTGGAAGGATTATATCAAACACTACAGTCTGAGCATTATTCCTCTACGGAAGTTTATTTGGTCTTTTACTAGGTTGGGAGATTTAAAATCTGCGTATGAGAAGTTGCAATATATGATGGCTTTAGCCATCGGGGGAAACACTTATGTTAGTAAAACTTCTGAAGGAAAGTTGTATTCGTCAAGATTAGACATTCCTATACCTTCAATCTGTGAATTAAACTTGAAGAAACTTGATTTGGAGGAGAATAAACATTCTGTTCCTTCCATATACTGTGAGAATTTGGATGACCATGCTGTTAATGTAGATCAGTGCACTACTTTTGGCTTGGGAGTTGGAGAAGTTGAAAATGTTCGAATGGAAATGCTTGATATACATATAAGCCAGCCTGTTATGAAAATTTTAAGATGGTCATTCAATGATGTTATTCATGCTTGTGCACGATTAAGAAATGGTGGCTTGGCAGAACAGTGGATCCTACAGGTATAATAACCTTTCTATAGAATCTTGTGTTGGTTTGTGTAATATATTACAATGTTTGGAATTTTCCTTTTTATGTGAAAATCTTACATATAGTACCTTCACTGAATATGATATTCCTTCTTTTTTTTTTTTTTTTTTTGGAAAAGAATGCTAAATATGATATTCTTGTTTGGAGAACAATGTAGTTTAGTTTTGTATGTTTTGATTGTGATGGCTATTTTCTTTGCTGATTTCAACTTTTTGTTTTACTTATGTGATTCTCTATCCTGCCCTTTTTTTATTTATTTATCTATTTTGTATGTACCTCGTTCAGATATCATCTTATGACATACTAAAGGAGCCCATTTTTGTCTAGATGCAAAAATTTGGGTTGCAGCCGTCAAGCCATACATATGATGGCTTTGTCAGAGCAGTTACTTCTGAGCGAGGTTTCAGTAGTGGAATGGAAATTGTAAGTTATATTGGTTTATTGCATAGGCCAATCATCTTTAAAATACCGATCTTGCAATTGTTGGCAATGTATTTTGTGCATTTTGGTTTTGTTTTTAATTAGTGATTTTTGCAACATTGTTGTTATCCTTCTGCAGTTAAGAATTATGCAGCAGAGAAATTTGAAGCCGTATGATTCTACTCTGGCAAGCCTTTCTATAGGTTGCAGCAAAGTGCTAGAATTGGATTACGCTGAGGCTCTGCTGGATCAAATATCTGAATGTTCATATACACATCCTTTCAATGCTTTTCTTGCAGCATGTGACACAGTGGTGAGTCATATTTTATAGAACTGAATTCTCGTATCAGAAAATTTTCTTTTATGTGGCCTTGTTAATTAAAACTTCTAAAATTATAAAATTAATATCCACCAGAAATAGGTAGTCTATGATGTAGGGTGCTGACCCTGGTCCCTATACAAAAGAAAAGAAAACATCCTGGTCCCTGAACTTTTTGAATATCTTATAAGAGTAAGAGTAGAGTTAGTTGGATGCTAATTTAAGAGATTTAGTTATGGTTTTCAATATTGTAAATGTTAGGAAGAGCTTTGTTCAAGTTATGCTTATTCATTCTTGTTCTCATAGGAAATGAATGTGTTTGGCTCTAATAATAGGCATTATGTAACATGGGCATATCAAAACTCGGTATATATGCTAGCAGAGGGCAGCATGATAGAAGTATCAATGAAGATCAATGTTTTAAATAACTCGCCTTGGGCGTGCTTTGTGGTGCGCCTCTTGGCGAGGCGGTCGGAATGCCTCAAGGCGCAGCTAAGTCACCAAAAGCGTATGCTTTTGGACTGAGGCGTATGCCTTTCTTCGAGGCTTATGCATCCCCTTAGAGGCGTAAGCCTTTTGGGAAGACTCAGAAAAAGGATGTCGTTTGGCCTGGGATTTGAAAACCCAACATTAAAAACAAAACATTTTTGGCATCTCTGAGGTGATTTTCTAGTGTTGTCTCCAGCAACATAGTGGCTAGAACCACAGTTACCGAATTTGAGATGGAGTGGGAGAGCCATGGAGAGAGAGAGCCATGGGAGCTTTGAAATTGGGTCAGAAGTGTAGAGTAAGACATTGGGTCCTTCAATTTAATAAGAGTGGGTGTTTCGAAGCAACTGTTGGAAAAAGGCTTGGGTCTTTCAAAGACCCTTTCCAACAACTTTACCATGAAATAAATAACAAAATTAATTAGCTATTTAATCTCCATATTTAACAGATTACAAAGAACAAATTACATATTCAAAGTTCTTTTCAAGGCACAGGTCTTTCAAAGACCCTTTAAAGCCTTCTTTGTAATAATAGATTACGTATTTAATTTAGTTAATCTGCTATACACTATATATTTTTTTAATGTTTTATATATATGAGTATTTAATAAGTAACAAATAACAAATAAATATTATACTATTTATTTGTAAGTATCATGCTATTTTTTCACTATTTTCATATATATTTTTATCACGCTTTGAAATGCCTAAAAAGCTTACGCTTCGAGGCTTACGCCTCCCCTCATGGGAGGTAACGCTTTGGCGATTTAAAACACAGATTAGGATATGTTTTTCTGTTTCCTTATTTTCGTCATCTTATGAAAGTTTCATCTGTTTTATGCTCAGTTGTAATTCTCCAGCGCTTGAAAGCATTTTTCATGTTTGTCTCCAGTAAATTCAAATATTGTTGCATGAACTATGCAGGATCAACCTGAACGAGCAGTGCAGATGTTGGCTAAAATGAAACAATTAAAAGTTATGCCTGATATTAGGACATACGAGCTGCTGTTTTCATTATTTGGTAACGTGAATGCCCCATACGAAGAGGGTGACATGTTGTCACAGGTGGATGCTGCTAAACGTATTAATGCTATAGAAATGGATATGGCCAGATATGGTATTCAGCACAGTTATTTATCAATGAAGAACTTGGTAACCCCCTCTACCCTCATGCATACTTCCTTTTAGTTTAGAGAATGAAATGGAGCATTGATAGGTGGCATATTCCTGCCTCTGATTGACAAGGGTCATTGGTGTGTGTATGGTGGAAGACAGTATGGAATTTGTCTTCTGCTTCCACTGTACAACATAAGCATTTGTTATTATCCTTCTTTTTATCTTTTTTTTATTATATATATTTATTTATTTATTTTACACTGGTTCCTTAGTATCTGCTATGGTTAAGATGTTTTAGTGGTTATGATGTTTATCTACGGAAACACTGCATGAAGCATGGTGCATAGTTTTGTACATGGAAATCTTAAGAATATGCATCTGATAACTGGACTGCACAGTTAGAAAATTTTATAGTCTGATAGGTGACTGGAGAAAATCTTGCGTATTTTACATGGTTTATCAAATAGTATAGGTAAGATAATACAGATTCTCCATTCAAAATGAAGGTATAAGGAGCTTGATTATATACACTTTTTTCATTAAAAAATTCATATACGAACTTCATCTTTCACCTATTGTGGCTGTTAGTTTCGCTTGCAGCTAAGGAGAAAGGGAACAATGGATACTGTGATAGAATTTTATTTGGTGTAGTAAAAAATTATAGCTGTGTGCGTACAACACTAATGCCAATTATTTAAAGACGTACGTCATATGCATCATTACTTTTTCGGGGATATTGTTTCCATGCCTCTTAGGCCTGGTCTCTGTAGTTATTTCCTTGAGCTTACTCATCAAAGATTGTGGAAAAAGTTTTAAAAGGGGAACATACACCATCTACAGAAGGAAGATAAATTATGGTGTTTAAAAACTTTTGTGTGAATGCAGGGAGTTTCACTCATGACTTCTTATTTTTGCATGAATATTGATTATTTGAGATCAATGTACAACTTTTGTGTTGTCTTCTAGAAGCTTATTTGCTTGAAAAGAGTAAAACTTGTGTTCTTTGTACCAGCTTCCTTTCTGCAACATTCCACCAAGGGGTCTGTCGTTATTTTATTTATTTTTCCTTATCTAGAACCCTACTCTAGCATTCTTTCCTTTTCTTTTCCTTCTTTTTCCCCTGCCCCACTAGCCTCATCTATGACATTCAATTTTTGTTTTTCCAGTTGAAAGCACTTGGAGCAGAGGGGATGATAAGAGAGCTGATCCAGTATTTGGACGTGGCAGAGAATATATTTTGTCGTAATAACATTTATCTGGGAACACCTATTTATAATACGGTGCTGCATTCACTTGTTGAGGCTAAGGAAGTAGGTGTTTTCATCACCATTGGTTTTCCTTTCATTTGCAACTTCATGATATGTGAAATATTGGACCAGTGTTCATCTACTTTTCTGTTTCTGATTACATGCAGAGTCAAATGGCAATTAAGATATTTAAAAATATGAAGTCATTTGGTTTCCCGGCAGATGCTGCGACGTATCATATAATGATTGATTGTTGTAGCATTCTAGGATGTTACAGATCTGCTTGCTCATTGGTCTCCATGATGTTGCGAGATGGCTTTTATCCATTAACAGTGACTTATACCATTCTCATAAAGGTAGCTTTAATATTATGATTACTCAGTCTGAATTATCATGCATCTTAGGAAACTGCTACCATTTATGTATGTGATCGAAAAGTGTAATTTTTCCAACTCTTGATGTGCAAACTAGTGACATTTTAGTTCTGCTTTGTTTACATAAAAACCCCTTCCTTCATCCTTCTTCATGCTTTCTTTATTATTTTTTTTCTGACTAGAGTATTTGCAATATATGAATGCGCTTAATTTCTTCTTCTTTTTTTCTTCTTTTTTTTTGGGTCTGAGAATGCACTTCATTTCAAGTTGAATAGATAAGCTATAGAAATTCTTCGATAGCCCTTTGCATGACCACATTTTTGGATGAAGTAAGAACTCTTACAAAAAGAGAATTTTTTGTTGTCCTCGTAAGTTTCATTTATGGAAAGTTCAGATGTTTATAAAGATATTTAAATGAAGACAATTAGTGAGTTCATTTTTCAAAAACAAAAGGAAAGTTACATTTTTGTCTTCTCTGAAAATATAAGTAATTTAATTAAAGATGATGACTTTGAGGAAGATGTTGAATCTTGTTTTGTTCCAGATTCTGTTGGAAGATGATGACATTGAGGAAGCGTTGAATCTTTTGGATCAAGCCAGTTCAGAACGCAATGAACTTGATACCTTGCTATTTAATACCATTCTTGAAAAAGCCTGTGAAAAGGTATAATCTCATAAGATCAAAAGAGCAGCATGGTTCTCGATATACATGATTATAATTTGATCAACCCCAAAAATTGTGGTTGCATTATTCGTTAGTAATATATATATTTCTTCTCCCCTGCAATAAATGTCAGGAAGTGATTGAGGTAGTTGAATTTGTCGTTGAGTGGATGCACCAAGAAAAAGTCCAGCCGGATCCAGCGACCTGCCATTTTGTTTTCTCTGCATATGCCAACAGTGGTTTTCACAGCACGGCCATGGAAGCACTGCAGGTTTTGAGTATGCGCATGATATGTGAAGAAGATGGCAGCTTTCCAGAAAAGGCAGAATTTGAGGATGACTTCATCTTTGCTGAAGACACGGAAGCTGAATCACGAATAGTACAGCTTTTTAAAGATTCTGAAGGGAACCTAGCTGTTGCCCTTTTGAATCTAAGATGGTGCGCCGTGCTTGGCTTCCCAATTTCATGGTCAGCTAATCAAAGCCCATGGGCCAGAAGACTGTCATCTAACTACACTGCCAGGAAAGGAGCCACCTAATCAAGATTTATATATAGGTGGCATTATGACTCCAGTAAGTTTCCCTTTATTATTATTATTTTTTGTTGTGGTCGAACAAAACGTAAGGCCTCCTCAGGAAGGAAGGGGAGAGGGTGAGAGGCACAGATGAGGTCTTGGTGAGGGTGTTAAATACCTAGTTAGTGACTAACTAATGTTGAATTAAAAAAACAAGACCGCTGATTTGTATTAGGGGATGCCTTTTATCTTTTTGCTTTCATTAGTTACTTTGTAAGTTACTGCTTGTATATTTAAAAGGTGAAATCGTGCTGCCGCTCTCTAAACTAGATCAACTGTGCCTAAGAGGAGGAGGAACGTTTTGTTGTTAATTTAACAAAAAAAGCACAAAAAAGCATTGATATTTTCTTTATGCTTTTATTCTTTCGCAAGTTTGCTTTGACCGCTCTCTTCTGTTGTCATTGTACTTTTGTTATGGTTCAAATCAGTGATGCTGGTGCGGTATGAATCCGCAAGGGAGGAGGCATTTTCTCCGCAGCTTAGAATGAGTTGCTGTCCTCTAGGGAGGGAAAGAAGGGTGCTGCTGGCAAATTCTTTAAATATTCTCTTCGGATCCACATCTAGGGGGTTGACGTGTAAAAGTTCACAATTTTTTTAGACCAAAAAAAACTTGTAAAAATAAATCGATAATTCTATCATTCACAATTTATGGGATAAACAACATTACAAATTATAGTTGTTCAAATTTTTGCCTGAAAATGATAATTGGATTAATTAACAACCAAACTATCACTCAAAAGATGAATAATGAAGGGAATTAACCTCATTCACAAATTACAAATTGCTTTCACAAGACGACACCATTTTCAAAAGCCATGAGGAAATTTGAGAGTTATAATTACCTAAATTCATTACATGTACAACTGAGTCACTTGTATGAACAAAGTCTTATTTATAGTTTATAAGACTTGAGGGTACAATCTGGTTCGGAATAGGAAACAAAATAAAACAAAAAATAAATAAAAGAACATGAAATCAGAAGGGAGGAACGTTGCTGAACACTGCAGCACAAGACACCACACTTGGGAAACTGAAAGCTCTCTCAACAGCTGAAGTGCCCCACAAGACTTGAGCACACTTCGAACCACTCTTCGGCACTCTTGCAATTTGCCAGTATTCTTACAACGTCCCTGTTCCACAAAAGCTATTATCAACTTAATAGAACTAGAATGAAGTTTATGCAAATGTCCGATATAACCAAGCACAGAAAATGATATATTGCACGCAAACAGGACATAAGGATATAATATGTGAAACAAAAATCACATGCACATCATATAGAATGGAACATTATCCATCTGTTTGTGTATATAAGCCTAAATGTAGTAGCTCAAAGGTCAAGTCAATCTTATGATCAATACCCAGTTGCATTAACAGGGAACATACATTTGAATGATGGCTATTGGCTTTCTTCACTCTATCTGTTTCTTCTTCTCTTCACTGCATATGTATGGAAGTAACTAGATCGAAAGTAAACCAATGTTAGTACCATCTGAGCAATTTTTTTGAGAATTGAATAATTGAAAATTGTTTGTTTGATCGGTGGAAATATATAACAATTGCATATGATGAAGTAGTTACCTATTATTCTTTTCCTAGTTCTTCAGAAGCCATAACGCCATCTAAGCGCTTAAAGAACACTTGGTCATGTCTGTTTCAGTATTTTATTTATGCTCATGAATACGGTTCAAGTGAACTTCAATTCTCCTCATGCACCCCGTTCAAGGGAACTTCATTTCTCACACGGACCTGAAAAGACAAGGAAGAAGGGAGAGTTAGCTAGGAATTGATTTCTTTAGAAAAGGACTAAGAAACAGAGATGTACAAACCCGAAAAATCTGCCCTCTTTGTTTTTGCTTTTCTCTGTATAAAGGAATAGTATCCAATTTCGAACTGGCTTAAAACGGTGGGGCGGCGCATCCATTCGGGCAGTGATGCTGAACTCTGAATTGAAAGCCATCGAAGTTATGTGAGGTTCTCTGTCTCTTCTGGAAGGTAATGCCAAACTAAAGGAATACTCAATTTCCTATTGATACAGAGTAGAACCTAGTGTCACTGTCTGACATCTTCAATTCCAAGATGACAAAGCACTACTCTCTCCACCCAGCCATCTCGCTACACTGCATGTTCAAAAACCAACGAAAACTCTCATTTAAGCATTCAAAGTATAAACCAGCACAGGAAATGATAATGCATGCAAAGAAGACAGAAGGATATGATGTGGTAAATGAGTATCAAAGACCACATTCAACAGAAAGAGTATGACATCCTACCAACAATGTACATAACCAAAGAAACAAAGAACACAATTAACTTCATTCCTGGTAGATCAATCTGAATTTCATTCATAAATACCAAAAGCGGCGTATGCTTTTCTTCAAGGCTTACGCATCTCCTTAGAGGCGTAGCCTTTTAGGAAGAAGATGAGTCAGAAAAATGATGTCGTTTGGCCTGGAATATGAAAACACAACATTAAAAAAAAAAACATTTTTGGCATCTCTGAGGTGATTTTCTAGTGTTTTCTCCAGCAAGATAGTGGCTAGAACCACAGTTATCGAAATCGAGATGGAGTGGGAGAGCCATGGAGAGAGAGAGAGAGCCATAGAGAGAGAGCCATGGGAGCTTTGAAATTGGGTCAGAAGTGGGAGAAATTATACGATACACGTGGTAGTCCTTACTATTATATAATTTCTCAAAGTAATCCCCTCTATCAAAAACAAAAAACAAAAACAAAAATTCATGATTTTCCTTTACTAGCACCCAAGTAATTGGGGCAAGGGTAATTTCAATTAAATTTAAAGAAAGGAAACGGGATAGAGTCACTGATGACCCATTTTTTGGGTTAATTCTTCATCAGCTTTGTGAAGAAGCAACATGACTGCTTTTCATAGCATTAAAAGACACCAATTTCAAAAGCCATAAGGAAATCTGAGAGTTAGAATTACCTAAATTCATCACATGTACAACTGAGTCACTTGTATGATCAAAGCCAGGATGCCTAATCAGGTATCCTCTTTTAATCACTGCATATCCATGAAAGAAAAATAAGAAACAAAACCGAATGTTATTATCATGTCAACATACCAGCAACAAAACAATGTTAGGATCAAGTGCTCATCATCTAATACATACATACCACTTTCTTGGTGACCTGCTGTGGCACAATCACAATTAAGCCACAAGAGTATTTAGTGGGGGCCCAATCTCCACTGACCCAACCCTTAAAAATCATAATATGAAGCTGAAAAAGAAGAAAATGAAAAAGCTGAGGTTGGTTGCCATTTGAATGAAAGTGTGAATGCAAAAGAAAGAAATTAGTTAGAAAAACGCACCAGGCTTTGGATGAATGCGAATGTCTGGGATGTGAGCAATCTTGGACCAGTCCTCACCTGTTTCTTTCTGGCATCTTTGCTCTAAGATGGGACATTTCCAAATGTACAAACTTTTTAATGAGGCGAGGCAACGAAGCCCTTCTGGGAGTGATGCCAAATTAGGGCAATCCGATATCAGAAGCAACTGAAGTGATTTGAGGTTTCCCATCCCTTCTGGTAGTGAAGCCAATTTCGGGCAATCCCAAAATTTCAGATCCTGAAGGAGATGAGGCATCGAAGCCCTTCTGGGAGTGATGCCAAATTGGGGAGGCATCGAATTCGAAGATTGGAAAGTGATTTGAGGTTGCCGATCCCTTCTGGCAGTGATGCCAATTTAGGACAATCTCTAATTTCGAGGTGCTGGAGTAATGTGAGGTTGCCGATCCATTCTGGTAGATATGCCAAATTAGGAAAATTGCTAATATGGAGGGACTGGAGTAATGTGAGGTTGCCGATCCTTTCTGGAAGTGATGCCAAATTAGGACATTTGCTAATATGGAGGTGCTGGAGTAATGTGAGGTTGCCGATCCATTCTGGTAGAGATGCCAAATTAGGAAAATTGCTAATATGGAGGTGCTGCAGTAATGTGAGGTTGCCGATCCATTCTGGCAGAGATGCCAAATTAGGAAAATCGCTAATTTGGAGGTGCTGGAGTAATGTGAGGTTGCCGATCCTTTCTGGTAGTGATGCCAATTTAGGACAATTTGAAATATGCAGTCTCTCTAAGGAGATGAGGCGACCCATCCCTTGATCTGGTAGTGATACCAAATTAGGGCAATCTTTAATTTCAAGCTCCTCAAGTAATGTGAGGTTGCCAATCCCTTCTTCTGGCACATATTCTATATCCTTAATGCCGTTAATCCGAAGATATTTTAATTTGGATGAGGGAACAAAGGAGGAGGGAAGGACCTTCCAGCTGCTTCTTTGTAACCACAGTTCATCAAGATTTGGGTACAGCGGCATGGAAGTTAGGTTAGGACAATCCCATATAGATAAAGTAGAAAGACAAGGAAATGAAGAAGCTGAAGCTGAAGCTGTTTCATTCCTCCACCATCCCTTGAGATTAGGGCAATTACCTAGCCACAGATTCTCTAAGGAGGGAAAGAAGGTCGTCGATGGAGAAGCAGCTGACATCATCATCATCTCATCACTGGCAAAGTCTTTAACCATGTCTTTTGATATGTGCTCCAAATTCCTTAACCCGAAAAGCTTAAGACTCTTAAGTAAAGGTAAATGATCCAACGGTGGAAGATGTTGGCATCTCTCACAGTGAGACAATTTGAGATTAACAATATTTGTGAGAGAATGAAACCAACTCGCAAACCTCGCACCACGGTATCCTTGCACGACTAACTTTTTTAGACTTGAATGGGGCTGCAGTGCTTCCATTGACTTTATAATTACATCACTCTCCTTCTCAACCGCATCACTATTTTCTCCTTCGATGCGTATCCAATGTAAACTCAACGAATAGAGACGTCGTTTCTCCTTCAAAACTGCACCATCATAATTCAGTTCTGACACCATATCTTTCTTGTACCTCAAATTTATGATCTTCAACTTTCCTCTTAAATCCTTCAACTTCCCCAACTCATTGAGCCCTACATTGTCCCTTAACATGGAATTGTTTTTGCTCAAAACAAATCTACTCAAAGTATGAAGCCAAGTCAATTCACCCAGTCCACGAGGAATCCGATCCAAGTTAACACAACCTTCTAGAATGAGATGCCTCAAGTTGATCAATTTCTTAATATCTCTAGGCAGTTCCACAAGAGGGTAGCATCTTGTGAGATCTAGTGTTTCCAAATTTTGAAGTTTGACTATCCAATTTGGAAGTCTCTCA